>BMAU01013084.1:305000-905000 GCA_019973935.1 Trichonephila clavipes | reverse complement strand
ATCAACACTCATTTGAAAAAAATACAACGTCACAATTACTGTCAAAAAAGAGACAAAAAAAAGTCATCCTCAGTATCGGAGTGCCAATAATAATAAGGAATATAGGGAAAAGGAAAACCATATTTCGGAAAGAAAAAAATAGATAGCAAACGGAGTTTTGTTGAGCCTAAGAATGAAAGAAAAATCAAAGATAGGTGCAACTGCAAACTAAGCTTGAAAGACAATATAAAGTTACAATGCGAAAAACTTCCGGAGGAAGAACGACAAAAATGCTTCAAGAAATTCTGGGGCATGAGCCGAAAAGAAAAGAAAGTTTACGTCAGAATGCCATCCATTTGTAAACGTAAGTAAAGAAAAAGATGTGCTGGGACATCATCAAGGTGAGAAAGTTCTGCGGAATTAGACCTCTTTGACGGCAAAGGGAATAGATATCGAGTAGGCAAGATGATGTTTTTAAACAGCTTGTGTGTTGGAGAATGGGTTATCAAAAAATGGATTATACACAACGACGATGATGTGTCAAAAAATGTACCAAAAAATAATGTGAAGGATAAACCCCGTAGACAAGTACGAAGGTTTTTTGATTCTTTGCCGAAAATTGAATCTCATTAGTGTCGCAAAGATTCATACACATTGTATTTGGAGCCACTTTGGACATCAAAATCTCAGCTGTATAATGCATATAAAGACGATTTCTGTCCACGAGAAAAAGTTGAACCCCTGAGCATTACAAGTCTCTGTAACATTTTTGAAGACATTAATCTTTCATTGTTTCGGCTAAAAAAAGATTTATGTGATACATGTGAGTCATTCAAAACTGGAAATATCACTGAATCTAAACACAGGATGCATAATGATATGAAAAAAGAAGCTCGTACACAATTGGTAAAAGATACAGCCTCAAACAAGGAAGGGTTTGCTATGGACCCGCGATCGAAGGCGTCATTATAAAACAAAACTCATAGTACACAATTTCACCCTATACAATGTCAGGAAAAACAAAGGGTATTGTTACATCTGGAATGAATGCGAAGGAACAAGTAGCGAATTTTCTACTATAATCGTCACTGCTCTAGAGAAATTCATCCATCAGAATCCTATAGGTGAGATGACCAGGAACTGATATTGTACAGTGACGGCTGTACGTACCAAAACAGGAATGCCTTGCTCAACTTGAGCATGCAGAACAAGATAACCATTTCACAAAAGTTCCTAGAGAAAGGCCGCACGCAAATGGAATGCGATAGCATGCATTCTGTTGTAGAAAGAGCATCGAGACACAAAAAATGTTCCAGCAGACTATTCATATTTGGAGACTTGCAAGAAAAATCCTTACGAATATCTTTATCATCACTTGAAAGATTTTCAGACAGCATTGCCATTTTACAAGTCCCAGAAAAAGGGGAGGTGATCCGACAGTGACTAATATAAGTGCCAGATGTAAAGACTGTGTGTTTACAATACAAACACTGTGTGGGAAGAGTTCCCAATCGAAACGAAAAAAATATGCACTCCGTTCACACATTCCTCAATTCTATTCGGCAAGACTGAAAATGAAGAAAAATACTTGCATCTACAAGATAGCATGGAAAATGATAATTTACCCAACTTTTAAAACTTACCACATTCCATTTGCTTTTTTGAAAAAGTTTTTATAACTTATTCAAGTAAAAAAAAATTATTGTTTCGAATTGTGTTTTATCAAAACTGACGCGTATGTACCTAAATCAGTACTTTCAGCCCCAATTCGGTACACCTTCTTAACACTTTTCGTGAAGACATCAAAAATCTCTGCTGGTTTCCATTTCATAAGATTACTGAAAAAGAGATTTACTTTTAATACTAAGAGTTAAGTATAAGAATTTAAACATTTTTTGTTAGTTTTTATTACAGACAATTGGATTGTGATAAATAATGTTACACTCATGAATAAAAGGTTTTTTGACTTGACTTTTATTACAAAAATATTACCTACAATGTTAAGTAATTAATAAAAAGAGAATAAAAAGTCCTAATTCTAAAAAAAAACAAAAAACTTGCACTTCGTAACTTCAAACAAGGATGCGTATTGCAATTAAGAAATTTTGTAAATCCCTTTTCTTACTAATCTAGTTTGTAAGTCTTAAAATAAATTGTACAATTCAGTTCCTTGAACCTCTTTACGAATAGATTCATAATTGCATTGAAATAATTCCCACGCATAGTAATAATGAATAGTTTTTACTTGCTCATGTGTAAAGTTCATCCAGAAAGAGTTACGCATTCTGATAATGACGCCGACGATATAATAATTATTATATTATGTTGTAAATAAAATAATTACATAATATATATTAAAATTAATAAGGAATATCAATTAATAAGTTCTGATAGCTGCCAATAATCCAAAAACTGCTAGTTCCTTCAATGAATTCCATCGAACAAGGAACGTTCAAAAAAGCGTTATTAAAAATTAAAATAAAGTGGAAAGGAACGATTCATAGAAATAATTAAAGGTACAACAATCATTCTCTTAAAAAAATATCCTGGTTCTCACCAATGATAATAGAAATATACATATTCGAAAACAGCACAAAATACAGCAGAAGACTGAAGTAGCGAAAAGAACAAATGCAATGGAATTTATTAAATGTTTAAAGCAATCGAATTAAAATCGTCTGAAATTAATAGAGCCGCGAAAAAAAAACCAAAACATAAAAAAATTTACACTAATATACGTTATCTCCATGGCAATCCCATTATCGCACGATGAAAATATCTAAGTAAACCACATTGTAATATTATCGCCTATCTTGGTGAACATAAACAACAACTTGGCTCTTAGCCTTACAGTATCGAATTAGCATCCCAGATGGAGTTAACGTAGTCTGATAATTAGACCGACAATATGCTTGAACGGTCTCAATCCAGTACTGAAAAAACTAACGCTAAACAACATCTTTTCCTAAACTGGAGGTTGATAGTGTAATACCCGTTCTTCAAAATATACACACAAAAAATTATATCAGTTTTTCTGAGGCATTTTAAAGTTATGACGAAAAACGTGTTTGTGTAGCCTTAATTTTGGACATGAGTATACATTAGAACATTGTGACGGATCTTTAAGCGATCTTCACACTCATCCTCTTGGGGAATCTTTAAGCTAGCATTTGCGTTAATTCCCAGCCATCCCTCTCAAGAAGAAACCCAGACATGGAGATCGGTTGGACAATATAAAGACGGGGTTCTGTAATTGTAAGATAGAAGGAGCGGATAAACTGTGTTACGAAGGTGAGATTTAATTGATTTTCAAAAGTTGAGTTAAGAACGGAGTTTGCCAGCATTAAATTAGTGGATTGGGATCTAAGATGTATTAGGTTCATTTGAACTGATTACTTGCACTTGTTCACTTAGGGTTTATTGCTTTCTTTCCATCCCTCCTAGGGCGTCCTCTGGTGGCTTAATTCGTGTGCATGGAAATGGTTTCTGGTCCTTAGGTAGGCGCGGATGAATAAATAGGTTTTAGAGGCACGGAACTTTTTTCCCCATCATAAAACGAGTTTGGAATTGTTCTTTAAGCTTAGACAAATGGATCTTTAATTTGTTGCGGAGAAAATGTACAAAGGGTATTGAGAATTTCTCAGTTACGGGGACGTGGGGAGTGCTTTCCCGAGTTGTCACCAATACCAACTTAAATAATTACATTCTGGAAGATTTTAATGATACAAATGATAGCCCTTCATGTCGCCCATCCAGTATACTGGTTAGCGACGCTGACTGCCGTAGGGACTTGGGTTCGAATCCCGGAGAAGACATGGATGTTTGTAAATGTATAGTGCCTTCACGGCATGGGTGTACTTTAAATAGCCGTCAAGCCTCAAGTCCTTTCGTGAGGTGGGTGGAAGAGAGGTCGGAGGCCCCTGACCACCCCCAGCGTGTTCTTCCTCTAAATTGGGGTGAAACCGAGCTAAATGGTTCTGTCCCCTGTGTGTTGCTCAAAGCTATGGCTGACGACAGGCGTCACTTAACCCTTTACCATGATGAATTTCGTGGGCCTTGATCTGGCCTTTGCCGATCAGGTGGCATTAGTAACAACAACAACACAGTACTTCATTTAATTATAGCTTAGTTTCGATATCTGTTCATAGTCTTCGCTTCAAAGCTCGACATAAATAAGCAATCGGCGGAAATTAATTCTTGATTGTTAAAATTTTTGAACGCTAATCATAAAGTAAAAGCAATAAAAAATTGTGACTCTAAACCGAAACCAATTAAAGGTCTTGGCACTTAATACAATATTTCATAAATGTTTTAATCAGGATATGCTCGAACAACTTCAGCATGGTGTGTCTGATATCAAATTCAAAAGGTTGTGTTGTCATTTATTCTATGAGTTTAATTTTCATCTATCATTCAAAAACAGCATGCAAATAATGTTGTAATTGTTTAAGGTCGAATTTTGAATAACATCACAACTCTTAACAATTGGGAAATGACTGACGGCATTGTTTAAGAAGTGATTGATGAGAGAAAAAAAAACAAAGAATCAATTCTGCAGATGGTGTTTTAGTACTATTTTGCGTCTTGCATTTTTAAGAGGAAGAAATTCCCTACATGCAGAATTTAACGTTATTACGAGTTTTTTTTAACTGATGTGTTGTATTTGTGTCCGTGCTTTTCAAAAATGGAATATTTAGCTTAGAAGATCTATAATTTTGAACTGCTTTTACTTTATTTGGTCAGAGATAATGATTTAAGGGAACAAATACAAAGAAAGACATTTTGCGATTTCGAATAAAATTAGAGGGACGCTAATACATAAGGGAAAATGATAGAAATGTATAATTAGAAATAGAGATAAATGTGTATTTGCTGGCAGTATTTCTAAATTATTATTTTAAAATACTTGAATAAGAGATGAACTTATCTATATAGTTACATATTTCACAGGATTAGAAATTGTAGAATCGAGTTTAAATTTCTTTTCTTCGAAGTATTAATCTCAGTAAAATAAATCAGGTTAATTAAATCATGAATGTATCAGTTGCGAATCCATTTGAAGTGAAAAGAAAAAGCACGAGCACTCGTTGCTCCGATCAAGTAAAAGTATGCTTCAGTTGTGCATCTACTCCCGTTTCGTCTCTCAGCCAGCTGCCTAGTTTTTTTCTTATGCTTCTCTGTTGTGCTGGCTTGTTAGAGAACCAAAGTATTTTGCCTAAGAAACGGATTGTATTTTATGCTCTTCTATTTTGTTCATGCGCTCAAATAATAATTGAATACGCAACGGATTTTAATGCAATCAGACCCATACTAAGCATTCCAATTCTGATATCTCTTGCGTGCAATTTAATGTCTTGGTTTATTTTGCGTCAGAAGAGACTTAAATTGACATACCTGGTGGGGAAGTTGAAAGACATCCATGTTTCCACTTACACCAAGAAATCGAACTCAGTAGCATTCTTCATCTTCTTCCTGCCGCTCGTGTATTCTGTGCTGTACACAATCGACTGCGCGACAGAACTAACTCCACCCTTTCAGATATACGGAATGGAAATGGAAAACACCCTGGTGGAAATACTTTTCATCAGTGTCTCCAAATACCTTCAGTTTTTCATTGATGTCACCCTGCCCTGTTTGGTAGCTTATGTTTATTGCATATTGTGTTTTCATTGCTCTTCGGGAATTAATATTCTCACGCAACAAGTTGACCAGCACACACCAGAAACTTTCGGACCCCAGCAGCAAATCGTTATTCTTCGAAAGAAAGCTGAAATAGACGATGTGCTCGACGACATACAGAACGTTTTCTCCATGTCCGCTTTTTTTGCTATTATTTCATGTCTAATGAATTGTTGTAACGTATTGGGTATTAAGCTGATTCCGAATTTAAAGCACTTATACATGACGGATGTGATAGAGGTAGTTTTTTATGGTACCGCGGGTCTTTTGTGTTTGACAGCCACTTTATGGGTTGCCGGAGGTTTAGCAATCGAGCTCAGTAATCTAAAAGAAGCCTTTTACAAGCGGGCCCATTCCAGATTTCTCCTTTTTCCCTCCTTGAAGGAACCTAATTGTAAGCAAGAATTGCTTGAGAAACCCGAATTCGTGTTAATGGGGTGCAACATTCTTTCTTATAGAAGAAGTTCTCTCTTTACTTTAGTCGGTGCTCTGTTGACGTATACCGTCCTAATTTTCCAAATGTGATGGGGGAAAAAAGGTTACCAAATACCTTTAAAAAAGAATCCCATTCAATTTTTTAGGGTGTAATACAGTGGTCCGGGGATTTCTAAGGTAATGTTAAAACGTACGTCTTTAATAGTCTTGGAAAGGAAACATGTATTTCGAAAAAACTGAATTAATTTTCTTGTGTGCGATCGGAGCTTTCTATTAAGAATTTTAATCAATTTCTTTTTATATTATTTGCAACTAAAGAGTCATTACTATATAACGTAATATTTTCAAAAAATAGTGAGCACACATGTGCAAAGATTAAGAACCGAATTCATAACGGACCAATAGGATTAGAATTGCATCCATTTCGCTTTCTGGATTAAAAATCCATAACTGAAGATATCCAAAATAACTGGATTAGAGATCCATTCGAATGCGTGTGATACATAATAGTTTCCCATCAGTAGAAGAACAGCTAATAGAAATTTCCACAAATGGAGCTTTGCGATTGGCCTCAAAATTGTTGGGCTCACAGGAAAAGCTCCCATGATGCATTTCCGAACCATTTGTTGAGCTCTTCTTTATCTTAAACCAAAATTGGGACGGTGGATTTCAAATGTTACTCCTGATATAACAGCACTTGTAAGCGAAATGTAGCACCTCCTTCTCATTAAAAATTTAATTAATACTGTTAAGTATATTAGTTATTTGAAATTAGCATTTTGTAATATTTTTAATTAGATGTTTACTGTTTTCTTCAGAGGCAGAATTATCGAGGAGACTTTAAATCCTTCAGAGATGCGTTGGGCGCAATGTCAGGCTGATTAATAAAGATGGGCCGCTGCGATCAAAAGTGTAAGAAACGTTGGTGTAATGTATAATAATTCCAAAATTTTAGTTTAGCAATTAAGATGTGTCTACAGTGCGGTAGAGTGGGCTTTCGCCGTCTAGGGCCGATCGGAAATTTATCGCCTCTCTATTTTAATTATTAGTCAAGAAAATTAGTAAAAGTAAAAGAAAAAGCAGTTAAAAATTTTTTTATTTATTAAAAATGTACTTTCAGTCTTTTTTTTCATAGCAAAATCTTTTATACAATTGTCAATATTAATATGTATGTCATGTTCAATTGCCAGAATAGCTAACTCTGTCAGCCGTAACGTGGACATAGTCAATCAAAGATAATTTTTGATTAATTTTAGCCTAGAGAAGCTTCTCTCGCAACTGGTATTAGTGATGGCAGATGTTAAAAAAATTCTCAACATTATAACAATGTTTGGTAAGCTATCTTCAAGTTTGGACTCAATAATATATTTTAATAAACCCCGAAAGCCGGACCTAATAAGTTCTTTCTTACAACCTAGATCTGTTGCAGCTACGAAAGCTTGTAGGCATACGCGCTCAAGTTGTAATTCTTCTTTATTGATGTCTTGAGGAGCTTGATCTAAGTTAAGTTCATCCATGCTCAATATCACTTCAGGCCTTAAAAAAGCATATTTTTGCACTAAATTCTGCAACTGTTGGAATCTTTCAGGAATTTCAGCAGTTACTCTGTCTATTTAAGAAAATATTGTTCTCCTCAAGTCATCTTCGTACGATATTTGAACATCTTTACTTCCGTCGCCAAATATATGTTTCCTCCTGATTCGTCTAGGGGATACAAAGAAATTTCAAGCTCTTTACATACATTTTAGCATATACCAAATCGTCATCCACGAATTCCTCTCGTTTTGCTTCTAATACGGTCTGTAAAGCATATTTTTTTAGCACATTGATGGATATTTAGTCCTTCTGTTTGCAAATAATTTTCTCTCTCTCTCTCTCAGCATCATTGACTTCACACGGTACCGGATGTCAGAAGCCTAAGTAACAAAAACGAATGTGATTGCATAGCGACTAATAAACTTCATGCATCTGCGCAATATATTAAAGCTTTCACTCGTTTCCGTCAGTTTCGTCGCGTGGATGCGATTTGGAGTTTGAAATATTTTTAGAATTTAAATATCGCGGTACTTGCCACACCCCCTTTCATTTGCCGCCCGGGGCCATGGCCCCCACGCTACGTCACTACGTGTCTAATGGCCTAATGTTACACAATAGGTGGGATCTTGTGGCGTAGCGGAGAATATTAGGGCCCCCCTGCAAAGTCAACTTTAAGACCCCCAAACCCTAATATGTACTTGACGTCACTCAGACTTTGGGCCCCCACAATGCGGGAGTGTACGTTATGTCACTGGTGGTATGGCGAATCTATACGCGTCATCTCACTAATCCTCTTGGGGAATCTGTGCTTGCATTCGCGTTTAATTCACATCCATCCCTCTTAAGAAGAAGCCGTGATATTCAGATTAGTTCGACTAAATAAAGTCAGAGTTTTGTAATTCTGGAGATGGAGGTAGGAAGCAGCTATAGTCGCTACGTAGGTAAGATTGGATAAGGCTAACTTTCGCATATAAATATTAAGAGTGGTGTTTTGCCACTGAGTTTAATTAAAAGATTTGAGGTTAGGAATCAAAGATAGATTACGTTGAGTTAAATAAGTTGATTCCTCATATCATTGCTTTCTCTGTGCTACTCATTTGACATTTACTTAGAGAATAGATTGTTGATAAATAATTGTGATTATGGAATTCATTCCTCCCACACCCTTAGGTAGGCAAGACGGGGAGAGAGAAACTTCGAATGCACAGTGAGACCGATAAACATTGCGTCAGTCGAATACTTACAGTTCTGAAAATATAATTTAAGAGTTTTGATACATTTTTTTTTTCATTTAGAATTAAAATTTTAGTTTTTATCGCTCCAAGGAATATTGAGAAATAAAATTTCTCTACTCAGGGAACAAAGTTTCTCTTGAATCCCACTAAGAATTGTAGAACGACACCGAACCCCTTCAAATGCGAAGCATATGTTTATCACGTTCATTGAATAACATAACAATCGATCTTTTCAAGAAATAAGATTCAGCTTTCCGACCAGAAGAGGTCCGCATTGAGGGCCCTTAGATGAGGGTCGATCCGTGCCACACCTAGAACAGAAACCGCATGTGTCCCTTCACACGAGGCATTTCTTCAAGCACCTCCCCACTAGTTGATTCAACTAAAAGAATAGTGTGGAAGCTACGCTCTTCACTCGAGTCTGCTTGTGTATTGCTTGTGGGGAATTAATCATTGTTTCGTTCCCTTTTTTCCGAAGGCTTTAATCATCTTTGTGCGTGAAGGAAATACTCTTTCCACCAGAGGTGAGGCACCAAATTGGCTCGAGTGAAATCGGACCTTATAAACTGAAACAGACCACGCATTGGTATTACAATACTTCTTTTATAGTATGCTTTGGATGATTAGGTTTCGTACTCATTATAAATTTTAAAATTTCTGAATATGTTTTCTTAAAAACATGTTGCAATTTTTATTTAAGTCAATTTTAATGTATTACCTTTAAATTAGTTCAAATAATTCAAGTTTTAGAATAAATTGTCATAAATCGATTCATTCTAAAAATTCGATTTTCAAAGATTTATATTTTTTCCACATTGTATTTTTAATATTAATATGGCTTATCAGATTTTGTGTAATGTGATAGTGATTCTAATGATAGATATTTGTATCTTCTGGAGGAAAATTTTAATATTCATCTTAAAGGATGCTTCATTTCAATTCGAAAATAAATATTTCCAGAAAGCTTTTCTTTGTAAAATTTAATTCTCCGGTTTTCCTAAACAAACGCTAACGTTCCCCAAACAACGCAAAAAAAAAAAAAAAAAAAAGGATGGAAACGATAATGAGCACGAAATTCTTATGAGAACAGGAACTGAAGCGAAATTTATATTTTCTTTCCTTTTTTAATATTGTTTTCTGTAAAATGAATCACATGATGTATTGGATTAAAAATAATTATCCAATCCAATGCTAAAATGCGTCGAAATTAAAAACCTACGCTTGCAAAATGTCTCTCAAAATAAGTAAATGTAATGATAAGGTTTTTTTTCTACTTGAGAAAAAATAGCGAATTATTTTTTAGTATTAAGATTAGTATTTGATCGAATTTGTAGAACGTTTAAATTTTAATGCATGTTTAAAATTTTCTTCTATTATTCTCTGGTAGCTGAAAGACTTGAAGATTAGCAGGTATCAATTATATATGCTGTATATATATATATATATATATATTGTTTATTTGTAATTTGATTTGATATTGAGGAAGAAAATATCTTTTTACCCGATTGGTTATTAATTTTTACTGCTTAGTTGACAAAAATATTGTATTGGTTATTAATAACTAAAGAACTGATTTTCATTCTTACTAAAACCAAGAAAAACAGTTACATGTCATTTTTGTAGAATATGCAAAGGTGACAATAGTCCATAACAGAATACGCAAAATATAGTTTATCTTAAAAATTACCATCTGTTTATTAAATGATTAATTTACAGATTGTTTGCTTATTAACGCAGAACTTCAAAGCTGTGTGAGGTATCTTATAATGCTTTGAACAAATTGGTGACGAATCTCATAATATTGAACCTCCAGAAAGTGACGAGTGGCCGCGGTAGCCGAGTGGTATAGGCATCGGATCGTGGCTGGCTTTGTCACGAGTTCGAGCCCAGTACCACTAAAGACCCGCCGTGTAGGGCAGCGATGCACGTTAAATCTGTCGAGAGCTGAAACGTCCTCCCGTTGGTGTGGTGTGGTAGTTAGGAGAGGGGGTGCCAGCTCAGGTGTCGTCCACGTCACTTGACCATGGTTCAAAATTACGTGGTCCGTCGCTAAAAGCCCTCGTGTAGCTGAACAGTGCGACGTTAATATTCAATCAATCAATCAACCAGAAAGTGACGAGGATGACAAATGAGCTGACATTCATCTCTCTCCCATACCACGCCCATAGATTATTAATCGATAGTTGACATCAAATTCATGAAGTTCCAATAATTTTATCTTTAAAATAAAAAAAAAATTTTTAGAAATAACTTATTTTTTTAAACTTTTTTTTACTGTTCGATTTTCACCAAACTCAATAGGCAGATGTAAAATCCAACTCTGATCAAGAATATATGCGGAGCTTTTCGAAAAATTACACTTATTTCAAAAGTTCTGGCATTTTATATTTTCTCCACAGACACAGTATTAGGCGAAATCCTAAAATTTTATTTTCGACCCCAGAAAATTACTAAACTGACCCATTTGACTTGAATTTTTACCTGGAGTCTTAATCTGGTTTCTATTTTGCGAAATTTTAGTAATTTTATCTTTAAAGTCAAAGAGCCTCTTTTTTAAAAAAATTATCCTACATAGATTTAACATTAGCAGTATGCGCTGTGAAGCAAACTTACAGGCCGATTTTCGAACCTCATGCATATATCGATGCGAAATTTCCCCCCGAGTACAAATATGGCTTTGATTGCTCGCTACGATTTTTAAAACGCGAGACATTGCACTTTGGTTATGTATTCATATGGGAATTTTAGGTGTGAAAACAATAAAAACCCTGAAATGACAGCCACACATTTTTTCAACTCTCCTATCTGAGTGAGCATCTAATGCGAATCATTATATTATCTACTATACTGTTCGAATTAGTTAGGACAAACATATTTTTCTTGTCTATGTTGGTATGTGATTACCATTGATGCTCCGAACTGCCTCAAAACGGTTATATCTGCATAAAGGTAGTATGACGGATTAACTTTGACTACAATATACTCGTTTGACTGATTTCAGTTCATCAGTAGTTCATTTGTGAGCTTTTTCAGTGTGGCCACTGGAGGTTATAATTTTGTGATCCGTGTAACACGTTTTACGTTTGCTTGTTCAAAGATGGATATTTCTCCAAGGAAGCGTTCTAAAATAATTACTCGTAATGAACACTCTTCTATGACTTTGTGAAATGTAGCTATGGTAGTTGGTGTGAAACAAATCAAGTATTTCAAGAATTTTAAGAACATTTCAAGATTCCTGATTATTGTTTCCGAAACGAAAAGGAAAATGTGGGCGCAAACAGAAAACTACTCCAAAAACTGATAAAATTCTTATAAGAAATATCAAAATAAATCCAAGAAATAAATGCAGGTATGAACCTTCGAAAGGATTAATTGGATTATGGTGTTGAATTGAGTACCTCAACAGTACAGAAAAGACTTCTAGAAGTTGGCCGTAAGGCAACAAAACTACAGCAAAACAATTTCTAACTCAAAAAATGATGAAAAAACGTTTATCATGGGCCAGAAAATACCGATCATGGACTGTTAACGACTGAAAAAAGGTGATTTTCGGTGATGTGAAACACTTTTATTTGTGCAGGGATGTAAATCAAAAGTAAAACGAAAGGAAACAGAAACTCTGCGACCTGATAATTTCCAACAGACTGTAAAACACCCTTTTAAACAAATGTTTTGGGATTTTTTCACAACAAATAGCACTGGAAACTTAATTTCTCTTAAATACATGTCGAAATCTGTCAAACATGTCGAAATATTACTGTGCTGTCAAGAAAACATTTCTTCATGACTTGGGCCCCTTGTCACTATTCGAAATTGTTCCAGACTTTTATGCGGGAAAATAGAATAAAAATATTTGATTGGCCTGGTAATTCACCAGACCTAAATTCTATTGAGAACTTATGGAATTTTCTCAAGAATCGCTTAACTAAAATGAATTGCAAGACAACAGAATAAATGATAAAAAGTGCTCTGCAAGTGTGGTGTCACGACGATGAACATGTGCATTACACTTATTTTCCAAAAACTACCTTTATCCAACAGATGGCGTTGTTTGCAACTTGGATGACGTCAAAGCAATAATGCTTGCAAAAAGGTAACCCTTCGTTACTATAGCAACGGGGTGTGTTTAAGAAATGATTGGAAGATATAGTCGGTTTCAGAACGCATGCGCAGTTGCAGTAAAATAAACAAGGGGAAAAAAAGAAAGTTTTGTAACAGTATGTTGTCTTTTAGAATTGCCGCGGAAATGAGTGCTCAGTCTTTTTTTTTTTAAATCCGTGCAAGTATTTTGGGATATCCACGAGTGAATGAACAAGTATGTTTACATTTTCTTGGGTATCATAAACATTGCCCATAGGGTTAAGAATAAATATGGAATTTAAAAAAGAGTTTTAATTTTTGGAGGATGGATTTGATAGACCTCCAGTTTTATTTTTGTAGAGATATCTTTTTTATTTGTCTTAGCGTATTTAATTCAATTTTTTTTTGTTTGATAGGTATGTAATAAATTTCTTTCTGCTCATATCTTAGATGCAAATTGTATTTGAAATTGCTGTGTAAGTATACTCATTAGGAAAATAATCATTTTCAAATTGAGTCTTTCACAAGAAAATGTTACTTTTCTACGAAAATAACCTAGAACAATCTTTTCACAAATAGTTTGTATAATTCTGTTTTCAAACACATCTATTTCTTGTTTTACAAATTAATGTTATTTTTTCCGATACGCATAAAAATATGACAAAAATTTCACTAAATTACAGTCGTCGCTAAACCTGAAAAAAAGTTCGTTATTTGGAAAATTTCGTGAAATGGTGATTTATCTTTCAATATACACTGGTGTGCAAACGAAAAATTAGCATATCAGCTGAACGAAGAGGCAGAGCGGACAGAAAGACCAATCAGGAGATTAAGTAAGGTGATGTACGGTAGCACATGCGCAGATATGCAGGTAGACGTAATGGGGGGTGACTGAGTAGTATAAAGCATGTTGTCGGTGTAAGATCAGTATTTCTGGCAAAGAGATTGCACGCCGTATAGCAGTTAAAATCACACCGAGTTGCTGCCTCAGCGAGAAATGGCGAATAATCAATCTGTTAGACGACATCTGGATGCTTTTACCCGAGGTCGAATCATTCGGAAGTTGGAGGAAGGCCGCAGTGTGACAAGTGTGACTGCAGAGTTCGGAATTGCTCACAGCATCGATTCACGACTTTGGAGACAATTTCAAACTACAGGAACAGCTATCCTGGGGTTCAGTAGTGGTCGTCCACGAGGAACCATACCCGCAGATGACCGGTACATTGTCTTACAGGCCAGAAGAAACAGGCGGCAGACAGCGGGAGAAATCACTAGACACACGACACAGGCGACTGGACGACCGATATTGCGTTTTACCGTGGCCGAAGACTGCACGGTGGTGGTCTGTTTGCACGACGCCCTGTACGGTGTGTACCTTTAACGCCTGCCCATCGGAGAAGGCGTTCTCTGTGAGTGCCGGGAACACCGGAATTGGAGAGACAATTATTGGGGACGAGTACTCTTTACAGATGAGATCAGATTCAGTTTGAGTAGCGATTCTCATCGCATACTCATCTGGAGAGAGCGGGGAAGTCGCAATCATCCCTCGAACATCATTGAAAGGGACAGTTATGGAGGTCGCGGTGTTCTCGTTTGGAGAGGCATCATGCTTGGTAGTCGTACAGACCTTCACATCTTCGACGCAGGTTCAGTCAACGGGACCCGTTATTGTAACGAGATTCTTCTTCCATATGTGCGTCTTTTTAGAGACGCTATGGGTCTGCAGTTCCTTTTCTTGGACGACAATGCACCATGTCATCGCACAGTAGCTGCCGAACAGCTCTTAGAGAGTGAGGATATTGAACGTATGGATTGGCCGGCACGATCTCCGGATCTCAATCCCATCGAGCATGTATGGGATTTTCTAGGCAGACGCTTGGTAGCTCGTACCTTACCACCAGTAACGATTCGGGAGCTTCGATTTGCGCTGCAAGACGAATGGGCAGCAATGCCTCAACAACTCATTGACACCCTCATTCTCAGCATGGGCAGACGCTGTGAAACGTGCCTAGCAGTCACGGGAGATCATATCTCCTACTAAAGACCGGTTGTTTCTTGCTGGACACCCATCACAGGGATGTTTCGGCCTTCAGTCGCATTGCGCTCCATGCTACTTTTTCAATAAAGCTTCTTTTTATATTCCTCTGATTTCTCTTTTAGTAAGTGTTGCTTACATTACACATGTCCTTACGTATTGGGGATCTTACGGTATTAAATGTGTTGATTTGGAAAGCTTTTGTACAAAGTTATATTGAAAAAACCGTCTCGTCCTTAATTTTTGCACACCAGTGTAGTTTAAAAACCACTTAAAATAAGTTTAAAATTCACAAAACTATACATTATGAAATTAATTGTTCCCACGCCTTCTTTTTTGTAAGTTAATATCTATTTATTTTACATACCTTACCTATGAAAAAGAATTCGGCTAGAAAAGCAGGGGGGAAAAGAACAACTTTGTTAAGAAATATATACTCAGTATTTCCAACTTTAAAAAGTACTTTTGTATTATGATTAACGAACTTTAATAACATTTTCCAATTTTAAGACTACAAGTAATTTTAAACATGCATATTTTATGACCAGTAATTTTAAGAATGTGTGTCCTTCAATTTAACTGCTTGTTAAGTCTATTAATTTTGTTTGAGTGTTTTCGTTTTAAAAAATAATGTTTTCTCTCATTCCTCGCATCTTTGCAGTGCACAAAATACCTCATCAGGCGTATTTTTTTTCACACAATTCGAGTCTAATCGTTTCAAATGATTTTACTTGCTCATTACATCACGCGAAGGCCCAGAAATATTTCAAAAACAGAGAGAAAAAAATGGAATCCCAAGAGAAAAAGTTCGATAAATGTAAAATGCACCTAGCTATTGGAGGGTATTTGACGAAGAAAATCATAAAATGTTCTTGGTTCCAGGAAAAAGTTCGCGAAATAGAGAAATTCGCAAGATGGAGGGCTGACTATATTATATTCATAAAGAATTAATTTCCAAATTAAACTTCCTTTTTATTACACTTCCTTAAGTTGGTATGGAATTGAAAACCTGTTTCCTTGTTGAATTTTAATAATTGTTCTTATAGATAATCCGAGAAAGAGCATGAATATTATTAAATTTGGAAACCTGGAAGAAATATGAACATTTTTAAAATATTAACTTAAATGTTTTAAAAAACTAGCGAGAGTTCTCAGATATAAATTTATATAAAACTTTTATAGAACAGATATCTTATATATATAAGACGCATTTGTTGTCTGTTTGTCTGTTGGTACACGTACACAAAATGACATGGGAAAGGTTCTTAAACAGGTTTGACATTCATTATTCTATCTAAATTTTTCAAAATTTAATTTTTAAGTGATTTTCCAGTATTATGACGTCACGTTTCTCTTTAAGTGAAAAATTTATACTTTACACGCAGTTTTTCAAGATTATTACATATTTTTACTATAGCTATGTTTATCGATTAGAATATTTATTCAATTTTTCTATTCTTTGATATTTAATTAGGATTATTTTTCGAATAAATCAAGGATTTATTTTAAAGGATTTAAAATCATCGACGTCGAATTTTAAGGATTATTCTTTTAACAACTAAAATTTTGTTTTGTTGTTTTGGCAACATTTAAGTATTATCGCGGGATGTTTATGTGTGTGATTTTGCTTACAAATTACAACTTACATTTTCAATATTTTCTCGGATTATAATTTTGACAAGCTAAAACTTCTTATTGATAAGGGTATTTCAGTTCTTATTACTGCAATTAACGTACGTATAGTATTTCCGTTTTCGTTATCTGTTTTAGATAGCATGAAATTAATAATATTTTGCAATTTTATGTGTCTTTATTTTAACCTTTAAGGGTATACTATTGGCTTCAGTGCATAAAATTACCTTGCAGTGGATGTTGGAGGGACCAAGAGGGAGACACCAGATTACTTTTGTCTTCAGTTGCTTCCCTAACCAGTTTATGTCGTCAAAATGGAATTCTTAGTACACAGTTTTGTCGTATTTTCAATAATACCAGAAATAATAACATTAATTTATAAAATAAGAAATGGAAATGTGGTTAAAAAAAGATTATAACAATTTATGAAAAAGTGCTCTAATGACCATTTTTACAGAAAAATGAGGACCGTGGGTTGCCTAGTGGTTAGAGCATCGGACTACAGACCGGAAGGCCTGGGTTCAATGCCCGATGCCACCAAATACCCTCCGAGTACACACGGAGTACGTGCTCGTTAAATCAGTGGGTCACGAGCGCAGGGACTGGAGAATATTTCCCTCCCCTTCAGTTTCCATGCAGAAATTGTGGAGGTGGAGATAGGTGGTGTTGCCATCTATCATCCCTTCGGGGGATTTTTCCGAGCTAAATCGTACTGTCACCTGTATGGTGCTCAAGACCAACGACAGGCGTACCTCTAGCCCCAAGCCACGATGAATTTCGTGGGCCTCGATCTGACTACGCCAGACAGGTGGCATTAGAAACAATAACAACAGAAAAATGACGTTTTCTTTTTAAAGACTTGTATGGAAACTTATTATATTCTTGATGAGAGTTTCTTATAAGGCAATTCAGGAAATTCAAATTTAAGTACAATTTATTTTTATCATCTACATTTTCTTAAACAGGATACCACATAATGTAGCCTATTTTCTGAGCTGTTATTAGTTACCCAACACACACACATGCGTAAAAACTAAACAATATGTTTGAAATGAATTTGGAAAGGAGCGTATAATTTTCTTTGAGACAAAAATTGTTTTAACCTACAATTATATTATTAAGAAGCTAATCTCTTATTATTATCTAATGACATTAATATAAAATTATTATTATTGCTACTAAAATCAATGACAGTGTGTGACTTAAAACTTGAATTTTCATTTACATGTACTATATAGAATATGTCAGGTGTATTGTTATGCGATACTTTTATCATATATGAAGTGACCGAAGCTGGTTGTTTGGGATAAAAATAAATAAATAAACAAATAAAATTTCTTTGCTCCCATAAAAATAATTTTTCTAGCAGGCTTCAGTAGTAAAAGCAGGAGTTAATAGCCATTTCCTTGAAAGAATCGATTATTCTCACAAATATCTCTTTTTATAAAAACAAAAAAGTTTTTCGTGATGCTGTAATAAATTTACTTCTACTTAAGGTGAAGTTAATAAAAGAAACTACATCTTTATAACGACAATATGACTAGTAGAGAAAGTCAAAGGAATAAAAAAAGAGAATTTGCCTAAAGTTGGATCGAACTTATCTATAATACTGAAAATGCCGGTCTTTCAGCCACAAAAACGAAAATTAGGTATAATAAACTGAGATGTGATTTGAGATTACAAGCATTTGCAATGAAATGCTTTAAATTACCATTTTCAATAGGAAAAAAATATTCTTAAATATAGAAATTATATTCTTGCACTTTTACTGCGTCTGAATACATGTTAATTTTTTTCCCTAAGTTTTTGGACAAATATCGAGAACAAATGTTTTTGCTTGAAATAGTTCATTGATAGGGTCAATTTTAGACAATATTGCTAACCATACTCTTAAAAATGATTGGAATTTCTTGTATTGAATCCAATAAATTTTTAATTAATGAATTCTTCTAGGTTATTACGAGTTTGTTCAAACGCTGCTTTAACCGAATCTATTTTAGCTTCCCAACGGGTATCGCAAAATTGTCTTAGAGTATTAAATGCCTTAGTAGAATTTCCCGTCTTTCTAGATGCAGAAAATAAGCATTGAAATATCCAGTCCTAATTCTTATAGTACATACTACTGAAATGAGATCACAAACTAAAAAATTAAGAGATGATAGGCAAGGTGATTTTGTTACAAGGTTCATTTGTAGTTACAAGGTGACAGCATAAATATTATTAAAAACAAAGATCATGTCTGCAATTTTGGCTTTAAAAAGACATACCTGTCATTTATCACCAATAATGGAATATCGTAAGCAAATTTTTAATTACTTTTTCAGCATGGTTGCCAATCTCCAAAACAAAAAAGAAAGAGGGAAAATAAGTTCTGGATACCACCGAGGACAACCTGACACAATGGATTCCAAATGTTGAAAAATTGTTATTGAAGCACCAGACTTATTCCTCTCATTTGTTTGTTGCTCATTTATTATATGTATTAATTAAATTTTAATTCAATTAACGTGTTTTTTCTTAAGTTTTAAACACCATACTTGACTTCAGTTAGAAATTTAAATAGTTTAAAGTAAGTAGATCTATACCACCTGTCATTAAATTGGTAAATCTGCAAAAATTCAATATTAGGTAAGCCCCAAACCGAAGAGCATGGCAAGGGGTCTATGAAACAAAAAAATTTGGGAACATCTGCTGTATAGGATCAAAGCTTACTTTTCTTACTCAATGTTTGTCATAGAGTGCTTATCTATACCTCTATAATCAGACCAGTGATTTTATACGCCTCTCCAGTCTGGGGGCATGCAGCTACTTCAAATATTAATTTACTAGAAACATCCCAAAATGTCATGATAAGACAAATGCCCGATGGTTTATGAGGAACGCAGACTTGCGCTCCACCGTCCGGGAAACTATCAAGAAGATTGCAATCAAATTCTTCGAAACTATTGACAACAAAACCCTTAGAAAAATTGAAATTCATACCCCAGATCCCAATTTTAATAGACCTCTAATTTAACTTACCTCTCCTTCTAACTTGTTCGTTGGGGGGAGTTTGGGAGTCCCGTCCGACTCTAATCTCCTAGTACCGAGCTTATACTCATTCCAGCCCTGGACAAGACGTGAAATGGAAACTCCGGTGTGTTAATATGGAGGACCTCGCCACCGAAATTCCCTGATGAGCTCCGCTGCTCTCAAATCAAAAGTGTCCAAATGGAAATGCGGATCTTCTCCGCTAGAAAGAGTTACGTCTCCGAGTTGCTGGAGATGGAAAAAGAAACGAACGGTGCAGAAGTCGGAGGCAGAGATGACGTCCCTTGACGAAAAGATCAACATCCTGGAAGGTAAGACCTTGCCCAATAGACCTCTGTCCCCATCATTATTAAAATAAAGCGGTTAAAAGAGCCGCCGATCCAGACCGGCAAAGTTTACGGCGAAAGCCAATAATAATAATAGTAAAATCAACAGTAATATTAAAAATAATAATGATGTAGTAGATTTTGTTTTCCCTAAGAAAACAAGTAAAAATGTTCCAGTGAACGAAATGGAGCAACTTACTACAACCAACGCCTTTGCAGCCCTCAACACTGCAAAAGCTGACGACGAGAACGTCTCCCCACCTAAACATAAAATTAAACCTATATTTATGAGAATAATCGACGCTTATAATCTAATCCTCCAGGAACTTCATCGTTACTACCCCACTGCGACCAATACCCACATGAGGGGTTATATCAAAATTGAAGCGCAAAGCGCCGATGACCATAGGGCAGTGTTTCTCAAACTGTGGGGCGCGCCCCCCTGGGGGGGCGCGAGCATATCGAAAATAAAAGATTAAAAAAAATTTATTTACTAGAATGAAGTAAAATAAAATACTTTCTGACATAATAAAAAATATACATATTTACACGGAAATAATATATATATATTATCTGCGATTTTACATCATCAGAAATAAAAGCTTCTTTTTCAAAATCTCATTTTTTAGCTATCTTTGATAGTATAACTAAATAAAAAACGTTTTATTCGATTTGTTGTAATCCCATGATGAGAGATTTTTTTATTACGTTTACTTTTCAAAGCGAAAATGCTACTCTTTCAGAGGAAAGACAAAACCCAGACCCATAATCAAAAAAAAAATTTATGATGATAAAAAATTCATCACTGTTATATATATTATTGCCATCAGCTGTAGACAGCAGAATGTATTTGCTGCGGTTTGATCTTCGAGCTTACTTGTACGGTTAGTTACGTCCCTGCTCTTATGTATTAGTTTTTTCAATTCGGGAAGTTTGAAGGATTACTAAACCAAGCATAATGAAAAACGTTTTACATAATTTTTTTAGAACATCCATATTGTAATAAATACACTTTTAATCCGGGAGCGGTCACGCCGAGCACAGAGTGCACAAAATCGGTAATTCTGGCAAAACTGTTTAATTGTTACCAATGGCCCTGACACTATCCTCCTGCTTGACAATCTTAACGTGAACTAAAATATATTTGTCACATATCTCCCTCTGTTTTGGGAGTGACAGACGTTTTTTTACGATCTTAAGGTACTTGTTTTGTCTGAGTTCCCGGTGTGATAACTTTTTTTCCGAAATATTTTCTGTGTCCTTGAAAGTAGGGGTGAGTATATTTTCTCTTAATTAAATTATTCACTGGAATTACGATTTTTATTGTGTACTATAAAAATAATTATAAAAAAAGGATTGGGGTGACTCAATAACCCCGCTCGACCATTAGTATCGAGTGCGCGCCTGTTCCAGGGTTAAAACATGTTGAAGTCTTTTCGCTTTAAATATTAAAAATAATACAATTATTCTTGAACAGAATTTTTTTTATTGTTCATTATTCAACATCAGTTCTAAATGCTAATTCTTTGAGGCTTAAAATTACAGTTCGCTTAAAACTAATTATAATTTGAGCAATGATTTAAAAAAAATCATTTTACATTTTTGTAAACATTGTCGCGCACTTGGCTTTACTCTCCTTAAAATTCAGCGATTATATCAATAATGTTTTATTTTCTTATAAATGAACTCGTGCAAAGAGCGGGTACTTCAGCCGGTATACTTTTAATGTATCAGTGCTGCACAGAGTATTTTATAACTAATTAATTAATACTAAATTAAGAACAAGTTTAATAAGTATTAACGACTTCCATGGGCTTGGCTTACAGAGCAAAGTTTTTCAAAGGAATGCTTATGATTAGGAATTGACCCTCTGAGTTCTTTTTCTACATTTAGCTGATATCTATATGTTGTCTTCTAAGCAACCTCCGCATTTTGCAATATGTTCCAATTTAAAAATTAGAGAACGGAAAAATAACATAATAATTATCCTATTACTTAATTTTTCTTTTGCTTAAAAGTAACATATACAAAATTTAATACTTATGTCATGAATTTGTACGGTTTATAATAGATTGTTGCTTTAGCGTCAAATTGCATTATTATTGCATTCAGTACATTATTAATGTATAAGGGGGGCGCGATAAAAATTGTGATTGAAAAGGGGGGGGCACCAGTCTGAGAAGCACTGCCATAGGGACATCACCAATTATCTTAAAGAAAGGAATCTAGAGCACTACGTAATAGATCCCCCCTCTACCAGACCACTTAAACTGGTCATCAAAGGCCTCCCTGATAATATTGATCATGAGGATATTAAAAACGTCCTCATATCCAAGGGTATTAAAATTCTTAAAATTGCCCAGCTAAAAATATTCGTAACCAAAACCCCCCTACCTATCTACATGATAGAGATAGCGCGCGATGAAAATGTCAATGACATTTATCAAGTGCGCAGCTGTCTCTACATGCAGATCAAGCTCGATCCCTTTAAAAAAGGTTAATAGAATTACCCAATGCTATAATTGCAATGACTTCCACCACGTGAGTCAAAACTGCAATATGAAAACTCGTTGTTTGAAATGTGGTCAAAACCACAGGACAGGCGCGTGTGAAATTAAAGAAAAAATTGAAAATCCCCTATGCATAAATTGTAATACTAAAGGCCACATGGCCTCCTCAACTGAATGCCCTCAATTTCCCATTAAAGGTAAAGGAAAATCCCCTACCGAAAACCTTAAGCGCAATATCACAAACAACCCGGTTATCCCCGGAATCAGCTACGCGCAAATCCTTAACCCCAATACGAAACACCAGATGGCAGTACCCGGGAGTACCTCCTCGGCGTCAAATAAACCCGAAAGCAATAAAAATGAGCCAATTGGAGGCACTTAATGCCACCCATTCCGAATCTAGCGAGTTTGGCTTTCTTCAAGCCATTCTCGAAATCCAAAAGATTTTTACCCTCTTCCCCTCACTTCTTAGTGAGATGAAAAAATCATTTAAATGTACAAATCCAGCAGACAAACTCAGCTGTCTGCTAAAACGAGAGAGAGTTGGCTCCTCTCTTAACAACCTCACTGTGAATAATGTGCAGTTCCTTTTTCGGGCTCTCCATTTTTTCCTGGAACGCTGACGGATCGCGTATTGTTGAGATGCGCGATTTCATTGATAAGCACGCCCCCCGATATATTTTTAATCCAAGAGACACATCTGAGACCGCAGTGCATTCATTTAAAATTCCAAATTATTCTTGCTATAGGAATGACAGGACCCACCTGTCAGGGGTGGATCCTAATTAAAAATTGTATTTCGCACTATCATGTCCCCACCCCGCCCCAGTTCACTGGTGTAGAGCCCCCATTGATCATGAGCCGATTCTTATCGGATCAACTTACATTCCACCAGTAAACGATTATTTTAGAAACTTGAGTGCCACCCTCGCGACCCCATATTTAATTATAATAATATGACCATTCTAGTAGGGGACTTTAATGCCAAACATACCTCGTGGGTTTGCCCCGTTAGCGACACCAGAGGTAATAGATTACATCGCTATATAATGAATAATAATATTGATGTTCTAGCACCTCCTACCCCTACTAGGTTCGGTACTGCTTCAGCCACAATAATTGACTATGCCCTTATTAAAAACTTGAACTGGCCCTGCAACATCGACTCAATCTCTGAACTAAGCTCGGACCATAATCCAATTAAACTTTATTTCCCCAGAACGGCTAAATTTGAAATCCCCCCACCCCAACTCAATACTACTTGGAGTTTTTTCACGAAAACACTAGCAAATACTGATAATTGCTACTTACCGCAAGCCACCTCAACCCCAAAGATTGAGTCCCAAGTCAGGGAACTCCCTAGTGAGATTCTCACTGCTCATGCCAATGCTTCGAGGCCAATGACCCATTCGGAGCCGCCATTTGTACAGGGTGAGCTCAAACACCTCTTCAGAGAGAGAAATCGAGCCAGAAAGCTTTGGCAATTTACAAAATACCCACAACATAAAACAGAATTAAAATAGAATTCAAAATAAAATTAAAAGAAAAGTCGGACTCTACAGACAACAGGTATGGGAGGAACACCTCACTTCCTTGGATGCCGAAGACGGCTCCCTTTGGGGAACCACTAGAGCACTAAGGAAGAATGCCTCCCCGATCTCCGCCCTTAATGGCCCCAACGGCATCGCTCTCAGTGACACAAATAAAACTGAACTAATTGCACTTTCACTTGAGAGTCAATTCCAATTAAATGATATACACAACCCACACAAAGATGAAATCATTACAAACATTGTGGATGCATACATAACTAATCATACCAATAATACTGAACCTATCCCCCGCTCTCCCATCGGAAATCATTAATTATATTAAAAAGATTAAAATTAAGAAAAGCCCGGGAAGAGACGGAATAACAAATAAAATGATTAAAAACCTACCCCTCCTAACTGTCTTTAAAATTACTAACATAATTAACAACATGTTCAAACTCAGATACTTTCCGAATGCATGGAAAACTGCAGTTGTAATACCAATTCTTAAACCTGGGAAAAATCCTAAGCTGGCTGATTCCCACAGACCGATTTCACTCCTTCCAATCCTAAGTAAACTGGTAGAGAAAATTATCTCTATACCAGACTGAACGACTACCTCGAGAGGGAAAACATCCTTACTCCGGAGAAGCACGGGTTCCGTCCTCGTCTCTCCACCTCTCATCAACTACTACGCGTAGTTGAATACATTAAAGATGGAATCGATAGAAATCAGTACACGGCTGCAGTGTTCCTTGACATTCAGAAAACTTTCGATGGAGTTTGGCACTCTGGCCTTCTCTTCAAATTAATAACCTATAAAATTCCACCCCCACTAATCCTTCTCTTAAAATCATATATCAACGGCAGATCTTTTATGGTAAAAATTAACAGAACTTACTCTCAAATTAAATCAGCAAAAGCCGGAATTGCTCAAGGATCTATTTTAGGGCCCGTCCTCTTTAACCTATATGTAAACGACATTATTAAAAGCACTAATACAATGATATGTATGTATGCAGATGATACAGCTATACTATAAGCAGGCACTACGACCCCAACACACTGACAAAAAATTTAAATGAACACCTGGCTCACCTTGAAATTTGGTTCTCCGTTTGGAAAATTGCCCTGAATACTTCGAAAACTGAAGCAGTATCGTTTTCTCAAAAACGCCCACCCCCTGAAATCACGCTTCAAAACCATAGAATTCCCTGGTCTCAGCACACCAAATATCTTGGTGTTGTAATTGATAAAAATCTCACGTTCAGACAACACATTACACGTTAGAAATAAATTTAAAAATGCTTCGCGTCAACTTTATTCCCTTATCTGTCGAAAGTCTAAATTGAATAGACATAACAAAATGCTTATCTACACTCTGATCTTAAAACCCCTTCTGACATATGCTTCTCCAATCTGGGCGCATGCAGCAAGAACCAATATCAATCTCATTGAAAGCTCCCAAAATGTAATCCTAAGACAGATTCTCGATGCCCACTGGTACATGAGAAATGCTGACATTAGAGCAGCATGCAATATCCCGACCATCAGGCAAACTTGCAATTAACTTTTTCAGTAACATCGATGGACATGACAACCCATCTATCCATGCTATCCCCACTTATCCAACCTATCCTTTATCCGTAGACATCTTGGTCGATCCCGATTTTAATTAATTATTACTGTATTCTAAATTTTTATTCCAAATTCAACCCTTTCATCTCTTTCTCACTGCGATCCAACTCTGTTGAATCGCAGTTTGCTCTGATTGGCTACTAAACTAAAATTAGATGATCGCGGGCGCCGGCGCCAAGGGCGCCTTTACCCAGAAGGATGGGAGAAAAAGAAAAACCATAGTTTGATATCGGATCTAATCAAGAGATCTCCCCGACAGAACGGGGAGGGAGGACGTACCCCGAAACTCGAAACGCTCTATCGAAGCAGAGCGCCGGCGGGGGGCGGGGAAGAAGGCAGGAAGGAACGCGGGACGGCCGAAGGCAGTGAATCAGAGGCGGTGATTTATCACCCAAGAACCCAAAATAAAATGACGCAGTGCAGTGCAGCTAAATTATGTTGTTTGAGAGTGTGAAGAGAGTGTTTATTTGTTGAATTATGGGGGCGAAGCGGGTTTCTCCACTTCGTCGAAGAGTATGAATATTAAATTTTAGGATGAGGATACGTAAATAATATTTGTGCTTTGATAATTGGATTGTCATGAGATTCAATAGATTTAAAGACATTTCTAGAAAGTTTAGTGATGTATTTAGAAATCGGCTCCATTTGTAGATCGCTGATTGGCTACCCAATCTAGCAAAGCTTATATACCCCATTAACTGAACTCTTGGCTCGGCCAATAAAATTGCTTCCTTTCATTCTTCAGTCCATATTCCCACCTCCCGAAATTTTTTCCCGCACTTTCTGATCTCGGTTCTTGCTGCAACCCGATTGGCCACTGTAACTCCGCCCACTTCAGGGCGATCTGAAGAATGATTTTCTAGCTCTTAAAAGAGCTTTTTATTCTCATTTTATTTAAATTCTTAAAAGTTTTTTTTCACCCATTAATTTTTTTCATATTCTAGATCTTCTTACATTAATTTTTCCCGTAATTTTTAATACTTTTCTAAAATGGGCATTGGTATAATTGTGTACAGCCTATTGGTATAATCTAAAAAAATTTTTTTCTAACTGTCGTTGGGATGGGTTGGCTGCTGCCTCCCGATTGGTTGAGCAAAACTCACGCAAAGACGGCCACGTACCCCCCGGAGAGGTAGGGAATAGGAGGCGGCTTTACGCTGACCCCTTCCCCTACCGCACCGGTAAATCCTTTTCCGCCGTCTCGTTTTCTCTGCTTTGCGGAAAAAAAGAGCTCGGTAGGCACAGATTCCACTCATAACACGACAACACAAACAAAACGCTTCCAGAACTCCACATTCTCCACTTTTAGTACTGGCAATTTTAAATTTAACCTAGTTACTTAAAAATAAAAGAGGGAAAACTATCGAACTAATGTCACTCCCCAACTCATACTGATAGGAGATTTAGATTTCACAGGGAATCAGGCGCTCCATCAAAGCTGTCAACACCTCTCATTTTGAGTATTTCCGGTGTAGTGGTCTCCCCCTCAGCGAAAGGGGACATTTGCTAAGAACTGCCACAGTTGTAAAACTAGTAAAAGTAATGCTAGTTCTTTTATTAGGATGGTGGGGGTTAAAACAGCAGTAAATTTTGACCATGGGAGAGTTCTTATTTCTGAAAAAAATCATTGGTCAAATGTTTTCGATTCTGGGAACGCTTAGAACTATAAGATGTTTTGGAGAATTCCATTCCACACATAGAAGAATATATCTTAAAATAATATTTAAAGTATATAGATAAACATATATTTTTGATATTATATGTAAAGACACTTTTAAAAAGGTATTTTATTTTTTATTAAAAATTTCCTGATGTAAATTTAATGTTATTTACTCATTGATAGTATTAATTTCTGATCCAATTGTCACCAACGCATGTATTACATTTAGTAACTGATAAGTGTTCACAATTTTTTACACAAACTGTTGGCGCATATGAAAAAATATGAAATTATCTGCAGTAGAATTTCATATTCCGGGTTTAATTCGTTTTTATATTTTGTTTTTGTAACCACTCGCGTTGAGAAATATTTTTCTCTCTCACTTACTAAATACATTTTTGTGAAATGTTCATAACTGTGTGAGAAATTCTGTGTATTTTGCATGAATTAGCAAGCTGAAGTTTAAAAGTTATAGCTTAAATTAAAAAAAGATTTTCTTATCAATGCCTCGTATTCTCTTCGAGAGTCGATTTCCATAAGACCTAATCATAACGGTCTCATCAAGAGACATGTATATTAAATTTAAAATAATTAAAATAGTGGAACCATTTGCCTGTGCATTAAATATTATATTTAACACACAGTTTCCAGAGTGAGAGGCGAGGACTCTGTTCCACGTGTCACTCCACAGTATGCAAAATAAGCGTTTACATGAAAAACTGTTTCAATAGTTGATTAGGTATACACTTATATTGCATTAGTAAATATTTATAGGACACAGTTTTTAAATGGATTGTCTACATTTTAAAATTTTTAAGAGTACCAGCACATCATAAACTTTAAAAAATGTATTGTAGAAATCTTTATTTTTTAAAAAAAGGCAAAAAAGTAACAACCATCAATCTAAACAGGGATTTTACGATACATTGCTTTTAGTTAATGCTGCCACCAATATCGCAAATGCGATTTATCTCTCATCTTTCTGAACTGTCTCGGTGAATGCCGTCTTATCAGAATATCACTAATTTATACGCTGTTTGCACGTTTTATTAACTAACAACTTCCATCATCTTTACGATGTCAGTTCATTGGTGAAATTTTTCCTTACATATCTGATAGGATATTAATTTTAGGTTGGATAATGCTTCTCTTCAGTGGTCTTCAAATTGTGTTCCATGATACATGCCCAGGGGTTCCACGAGTCACAATAAATGAATCGAAAAAAAATTGTAAAAGTGTATGCAAAATGGATTCACGTTCTCTATGAAGTTTGTATCCTCACAAGAATTTAAAACTCATTCCTGTCATTAAGAAACTGAAAATTTTGTTTCAACATAATAACTTTATTTTGCAATACTTTTCAAACTTTTATTATATTATAATAAAAGATATTTTAAAATGTGTTTTATTTATATATTTTACCTAATAGATTGTAAAAATTTTATTGTTTACTATCCCGGGTTCCACGAGATGATTGTATACTCGTTAGTACAATGTCTTGCAAAACTAAATAGTTTTCCAATGGAAAGTGCCCCGTTTGACATTTATTGGGAAAACATCTACAATAAGGGAGAGGTAACGACTTGTCGACCTATCAGCAGATTTTATGTCCAAACTCTAAATTTAAGCAACAAAAGCTCCTAAATTTTTTGCTGCAAATTCATACTAAATACTCAGTATTCCTCAAAACATTTTAATGTCATTCATAACAATGTGTATAAGTGAAAAATATTTCTTGGCATAAGTGGTTACAAAAACAAAGTATAGAAATAAATTAAGATTAGAATATGTAATGCGATATTGTGCAGTTAATTTCAATGGGCTTAGACTTCCAGCGGTTAGTGAGAAAAAATCAAGCACACATTCTAGTTACTATACAGAATGCAAGGGTGGGTGAAACCTGGATCACAGATTAATATTATTAATAATCGATTTAATTTCGAAAAAATTAAATCGATTCGTTCTAGGGGCTCCACAAAAAGACCTAGTTCTAGCGCAGTGGTGGCCAACCCGTGGCTCGGTGAAGTTGTAACGAGGGCACGCGAATACATACTGAAAAATTAAAAGAAATTTGAATACATGATAATAAATAATTTCTACAATTTTATTGAAGTGGGGTTCTCTTAGACAAAAGTCTCAAAATTTGGATCAAAATATGTTTGTGTGTGTGTGAATAAATGTTTTCTGCTATGAACATAATAAAATAAATATTACTCATAACTAGCTGATGTGCACCTATAATTATCTAATTTTGTTAGCATCTGCAAAAGTTAATCCTAATATAGATGAGACTTGGTAAAAAAAAAGAATAATTCACACACACACACAAAAGCCACATTAAGTAAATACTATAATTGTTTAATAATTATTTAAAATTAAACGTTTCAAGTTACTAATTTTTATTTTGTACCTAACTTAACTCAATTGAACCTGTAAAAAGTTTATTAACAATAAAACTTATATAAATTTGCACTTCACCTTAGTTTTAAATTTCCTGCATTTAAAAAAAAATGTGCTATTAGCGTAAAAATTCCACAATAAGCCTATAGGTAACATTTTTTTTTACTTTTCCATATTTGTTTGATGAAAATGTTGGCACTCATACTTATTTCTTCTCAAAAAGGTTGGCCACCCGTGTTCTTGGGGTTCTGTGAGAAAAAGACCACTTCTGAGGAATAACCCCACCATCAGTGCTCCCCTCCTCTCCCCTTATTCCACAGTTGACATGTGCCAGTAATTCTTCCAGTAAAAACTAACAGTCAGCTGATCTCAAGGTCACTTGACCGTTGCCTTTTCGAGAGGATGCCATGGGGCGTGGTTTCTTGACGAATAGTTTTGGGTTACTTTTTTTAAAAAAACACCCATTTTTTCATGTAAAAAAAGCAAAATTAGTGTTTCTGAAGTGATGTAAGTCGTTATTCGTGTAGCAAAATCTTTTTTATAAAATATACTGTTATTAATGTGTATTTAAGCAGTTTATATGCGGTAATTTTATTCTAAAGTAACATTTTAAAACTTTTGTACTTAAATTGCATACACGTGGCGCCATCTGCTGACTTTCTTATAAAGCTTGCCAAATATGGCGTCAGAAAATTCTGGAAGCAAGGATATATGTATTTTTCGTAATTTAAAAACTTTCTAGACTATTTCTGACATTTCAAGGCGAATTTCTATGAGTAATTTACGTTCTCAGCAAAAGTTTTACGCCTGAATAATGTGATTTCATTGTGCAAAAGTACCCTGACCATTTCAGTCCCCCTTAGGAGGGCATCATACTAATATAGGGATTTTTCAGTCTGAAAATTTTCAGTATGAAATGATTAAAAGCTGAAGTTTTAGAAAAAATCCTTTTTTACCATATGTCCCAATTAATTCGAACTGATAATAAACAAGATTAGGTGAAATTTTGATGATTTTGGGTTTTTGCGCGTTTTATAAGATTTCCATGCGATTGATGATTTTTTTTTCTTTTTGTTCACGCTTCGATTTTCAAAAAACTCGGTTAGCTGATGTAAAATCCAACACTAATTAAGAATATATGTGGTGCTTTTCGAAATTCCAATTAGTTCAAAAGTTATTGCATTTTATATTTTTCCCAAAGACATACCACTGGGTAAAAAACTAATAATGACTTAATAAAGGACATATTAGACACGAATTTTTGCCAGGAGTCTTAATTTTACGAAATTTTAGTAATTTTATCCTTAAAATAAGCCTCCTTTATAAAAACAACGCTCCATAGAATTAATGGTCATGTCTGAGAGCGTGTCTCACAGTCTTAAGTTTGTTTTATCAGTAAGGCCAAAATGATTTCCAGTGCTATTTTAGTTTTCCGCTAGAAATTATTTAAATTCTGCAAATCAGAAGTTCAATTCAAGTTCTGTGCTCCAAAACACATATAGCTGATACATTTCGTGCAAATTGTATTTGAAATTTGCGTCATTATTAACGGTTATGGCTAAAATAGTGATTTAGGATGCTATTATAAATAATGATTCCCAGTGTTACTTAATTTGATCGGTAGAAATTATATGATATTTTCCAATTAAGCTTCGATTTCAGTTCCTCACTTCAAAATACACATTTCTTGTAAATGTGTTTTTCAAATTTGTTTTTTATACAGTTGACAAAATGATTATTTGTACACCACTTTTTTTCTTCGTTTTTGATGAAATAAATACCCATAGTTTAGTTTCGAACTAATCATGCATTTCTTTAATGTGTCTAATTGTTGTATGCAAATTATTTTTCATTTTAAGGTGACAGAACACCTCTAAAACTCAATTTTTGGTCAATATATCGATTTTTGTTTCTATCTTAATTAGAAGCCGGGGGTAACAGCTTTTTCAATATTACTTAATCATAAACTTCTCGGACCCGAAATAGTTTCTTCTAACCGGAAGTGGCCGAGTTGTTTGTTTACGTTTCTCTTTCATAAAATATGACATGAAATATTATAATTAATATACAAATGTTTAGTCAGAAATTAAAATAGAACATTTAAGAATAAATATAAATATATTTGGAAATACAGTTTTTCTTTTTTATGTGTAAAACCTGGCAGCAAGTTTGTTGTTTTGACTTTGTTTACATATGCGTTTGATTTTCATGCTGAAAGAATTGACAGCGTAAAAAAGTTTATTTGATTGTTTTATTCTGCTTTATTTTAACTTAAAAATGGTTAAAAGTATTGCTAGAAAGCGCAAGCGGCAATTTTATGGTAATAAATTCACAAACACTTCGAAAAAGAATAGCACTTCAGCAGTTCCTGAATGTACTGCTAGCTGTTCAAAGTTGGGAAATGAGAGTTTCTCAACTGCAGAAGAAATGCCTGGTCCTGTGTTTGGTAACAGAATCGTTGACCTTGAACTTATTGTGGAAGCTTTTGCTCAACTTTGCTGCCCAAAATGTTTTGCTGAAAAAGTAGAACTATTCGAGGATTCCAGATATGGATTGTGCTCCCATTTTACACTAAAATGTAAGTGTTGTGACTTTTTTTTTTGCATTTGCTTCATCAAAAAAGTTGTAAATGCACCTGTCATAAATACCAGGCTAGTATATGGTATGAGGCAGATAGGCAAAGGTTTTGCTGGGGCATTTAAATTATGCTCAACATTAAATTTGCCTCGACTAACCAAAACTGCTTACAAAAATCAGGAAGCAAAGCTTTTAAAAGTGGTTCAGGAAGTAGCTGAGAAATCCATGATAAAAGCTGCTACTGAAATTGTTGAGAAACAACAAAATCTCTCATCCGATATTGTAAAATGTGGCATATCGGTAGATGGTACATGGCAGCGAAGAGGCTATACATCTAAGAATGGCTGTGTTGCTGCAATATCAGTTGATACTGGTAAGGTGTTAGACATAGAAGTTATATGTCGTCCTACTGTCCAACATGTAAGAGACTTCAGACTATGCCAAGAAACTTTGAATATGAGTCGTCAAAAGCCGACCACATATGTCAGTGTAATTTCACAGGCTCTTCATCAAAAATGGAAATTGTGGGGGCTTCCCGAATATTTCTTCGATCTGAAAAAAACCGCAGACTGTAATATACTCAATATTAGGGCGATGGCGACTTAAAAGCTTTCATGAGTGTGAAAGACACTTACGGATTAAAAAGTGTGACCAGTTTGAGTGCATTGGCCATATACAAAAGAGAGTGGGTTCGCGTCTGAGAAAACTGAAAACTAAAACTAAAGGACTGTCTGGTAAAGGCAAATTAACTGATAATTTTATTGATCGACTTCAAAACTATTACGGAATTGCTGTTCGCAGCATTGTCGGTAACAACTGCCATGCAGCAAAATGTAATTGCTGCGTTATATCACTGTGCATCAAGTAATAAGAAACCGATGCATGGTCAATGCCCAATAGGGAAGGAAAGCTGGTGTTATTTTCAGCGGGGGGTGGCAAATGGAACAAAATATTCCAGAAAATATGCTGGTTTATCAAATGATGTTTTAAATAAAATTAAACCAGTGTATTTAGAACTATGCGACAAACAGATATTAAGTAAGTGCTGGACGCACGCAAAATGCCATCGAGTGTTTTAATGGAATAGTTTGGCAAAAAGTACCGAAGGAAGTATTTGTTTCGCTCAAAACAATTAAATTTGGGTCGTATGATGCTGTTATACACTTCAATGAAGGATTAAATGGGTGTCTAAAAGTTTTTAATAAAATGAATATTGAAAATCCTGGGGTGTTTACCTTACGGGGATATAAACATTTAGATAAATGCAGAATCCGTGAATCAATTCATAATGCAGACCCCAAAACAAAGAAAAACAGGAAAATTTTAAGAGCACTTAAAAAGAAAACAATTAGTGTTTTAGAAGTCAAAGATGGGAAGAATTATAAATCTGGTGCATTTTAATAAGAAAGTAAGTGTTTATCTTGTAATCAGAATAGTTTAATGTTATTTTTGTCGTTTTCTCAAAATGAATTTTTTACATTTTTTTCTTACCGCAAAACACAATATCTAAAAAAGTTATGCTTGAATGATATAAAATTTTTATATGTATGTTTTTTAAATACTTATACAGGGAATAGACCATTCAAAAGATTTTGTGTTGAGTAGAAATTTTTTTATATAGCAATAAAGTAAAAATTACAATAGCTTTTAAGAAAATTTCATCGTATAGAAGTTCGAAACGCAATAAGTTCCCACGTATAATGGCCATATTACAAAAATAAGAGTCTATTCTCTAGATAAGATTGTATGCTATATTATTCACACAATTTACAAAATGTCAATATATTTATTTTATTTTCAATTATCATGTTTTGCGTAAAATCTTATTTTTGCTTATTTTTTTATAAAATACTCATTTGACAGTAAAAATGTGCACTAATAAAACTTTTCTTGGGTGTTTTTCTAATTTTAGAGACCCATAAGGTCATAAAATATGCATTTACTGGCAAAATTCAGGTTAATTTAAAAAAATTTCTTCAGAAGTGTATAAACATTTAGATAGATGCAGAATCTGTGAATCGATTCATAACGCAGACCCCAAAACAAAGAAACACAGAAAATTTTTAAGAGCACATTAAAAGAAAAAAAATAGTGTTTTAGAAATTAAAGAGGGAAAGGATTATAAATCTGGTGTATTTTTTAATAATAAAGTAAGTGTTTTTCTTGTAATCAGATGAGTTTAATGTTATTTTTGTCGTTTTCTCAAAATGAGTTTTTTCACATTTTTCCTTACCGCAAAACACAATATCTCAAAAAATTATGCTTGAATAAAATAAAAATTTTATATGTATGTTTTTTAATACTTATACAGGGAATAGACCTTTCTTAAGAGTTTGTGTTGAGTAGAAATTTTTTTTATAGCAATAAAATGAAAATTACAATAGCTTTTAAAGAAAATGTCAACGTATAGAAGCTCGAAACACAATAACTTCCCACACATAATAGTTACATTACCAAAATAAGAGTCTATTCCCTAGATAAGGTTGTATGCTATATTATTCAATTTACAAAATGTCAATATATTTATTTTATTTTCAGTTATCATGTTTTGCGTAAAGTCTTATTTTTGCTAATTTTTTTTTATAAAATACCCCTTTGACACTAAAAATGTATACTAACAAAAATTTTCTTGGGTGTTTTTCTAATTTTAGAGACCCATAAGGTCATAAAATATGCATTTACAGGCAAAATTCAGGTTAATTCAAAAATATTTCTTCGAAGGTGTTCTGTTACCTTAAGTGTAAAAGTAAATTGTAATCTGGAAAAGTGTGAAAAATCGTTGCAAAAAGAGTATTTGTACAGAATTCTTTTGGTGTAAGTATGGCAAAAGTTTTGATTAAACTTTTTAGATTCAACTTAGTTTTCATACGTTTTTCTTAGTTTATCAATAGTATTTAAATAGTTTTAGATTATATTTAAATTTAGAGATATAATCTTGAAATTGGCTCCTAAAACAAAAGAAATTTCTTTAGACATGAGAAAACATATTACAGAGCTCCATAAAGAGGAAAAATCTTTCCGGGAAATAGGAAAAATTTTAAAACTGTCATTTACAACCATTGGTTACATCGTAAAAAAGTATTTAGAGACCGGCAGTGTTAATAATAAGTCCAGACCTGGTGGTCCGAGTAAATTGACTTCAAGAGCTAAACGAATGATTTTAAGGTCAGCAACAAATAAACCATTGACATCAGCTCAAAATATTGCCAATGAACTTCTCTCTGTCATCATATAACGTTTCAGTGTCTGCTCAGACAGTCAGAAATGGACTGCACAGCGTTTGTCTGAAAGCCAGAACTCTCAATAAGAAACCTTATATTAGTGAAGTAAACAGGAAAAGACGTCTAGAGTTTGCCATGAAGTACAAAAATAAGCCCATGTATTTTTGGAAAAAGGTTATTTTTTCTGATGAGAGCAAGTTTGAGATTTTTACACCACCAAGTATTCGAAAAATTTGGAGAAAAAATAAAACAACTCTTGAACCCAAAAATGTACTTCCCACTTTAAAACACGATGGCGGAAATGTTTATGGTGTGGGGATGTGTAGCTCATAATGGAGCGGGTAACTTAGCATTTATTGACAATAAAATGAATGCTTTAGCTTATATCGATGTGTTGCGACATAATTTGTTAGATAGTGCTAAGAAATTGAGCATGGAGAACACTTTTATATTCCAACAAGACAATGACCCGAAACACCTGCACAATCTCCAGATCTTAATCCTATAGAAAATTTATAGATGCATTTGGACACAGATGTTCGGAAAAAATGTAGCAAGTAAAGAGAACTTAAAAGAAAAACTTGAAGAAGTTTGGAACTCCATTGACACAGAAATCACAAAGAAATTAATTGAGTCAATGCCAAGGCGTCTTGAAGCAGTTATAAAAGCCAATGGACTATTTACAAAGTATTGAAATTTCATCAGGGCCGATCCTAGGGTATCGGCCGCCCTCGAGCAAACATCTAATGTGCCGCCCCTAGAGAACTTTTCATGTTTTGGCTAATACTTAACGTTGACGTTAAAAACTCATCTACTTACGTAATAATAAGTAAAACACATTAATAATAATTCAAATAAAATTTGAAATGCAAAACTTCATTTTTTGGCCAGGTAATGAGTTATAATAGCGACAAAATACTTTAACAAAATAATAAACTAACAAAAATATAACCTTTAAAATAAAAAGAAACATTCTATAATTATAAATGCAAAACTCAAATTTACTCAAAAAATACAATCTAATAAAAATAAATACTAAGGCACAAATTTCGTGAAATGGAAAGTATATAAATCAGCCTTCTACTAAGACTAAGAAATAAATTATACCGTAAAATCCGGTGTAGAACGCGCACTTTAAACTGAAAAAATAAAATCGCAATTGACGGGTGCGCGTTATAAGTCGGGTATAAAAATCAGAGCTTTAAAAATACAAAAAGATCAGAGAGACTTTTGCATATATCGAAAGACTGTTTGTGTGAAAGAAATAACATTCCTTATGAACTTAAAGGGTTGTAATTCTGAAAATACACTATTTTTTACTAAAGCTTGGAATAATACTCGAACAAAGGACTTGAAAACATAATATCATTGTGCACATGCATTTCAGGTTTCTTCGTAAAAAAGGGTATGCGTGTTATGCGGCGAATGTGTGTAGGGGTACGTTATACGCTGGATTTTACTGTAACTATAAAATAACTTTTCTGGCTTTCTGAGAAGCAAATTTGTTAATAGTTTCGGTTAGATCAATTTTTTCTGAGATTTCGGATTCAATTGAGATTATGCCCAAATCTGAAAGCCTTCTCTTGTGTCATATTATTTCTCAAGTAATTTTTAATTTACTGAAACTCCTTTCACCCGAAGCTGCAGAAACAGGTAAGGTTAAAAAATTATTGATGCTGGAGCGAAATTGGGAATAAGATCATTTTTCACTATAATTTCAAATATCTCTCAGTTGGCTATTTTTTACCAGGAAAAATATCTTTGAATGAAATTATTTCATTGAAGAGCTGTATATCGTCTATATCTTATTTTGGAATTTCTTTTTTATTTTCTCTTATTGTTCCAGCAATAGTTTTTTTTTCAAAAGTTTATCAGAAAGTGGATAAGATGTGTACCAGTTTTCTTCTTTTAGAGGACGTTCTTCCCAAATGTGATTTTGTGTCTCTACACATAAGACATTTATTTTCAACGGTGTCTCCCTCTTCTAAATCTGGATCGATTTCAGTGGAGCTGTTATACTCTTCGTCATTTGATTCTTCCTCATCATAACCGTGAAGAGAATTTCTTCATCCGAAAATACTGTTGTACTATATCTGTTAAATACTGTAACTATATTAAATTACTTAAACATCACATTTCTTCATCATAAATACAATAATACGCCATAGCATAAGGAATATTTAAAACGAGCTCAGAACTGTAACGGCGATTCACGCGCAGGGAATGACATACCCGAAGAGGCGGTATCCAAAAATAAATATTTAGGATTCACGTACAAGCTAAGCCCCCTCAAAGTATATGACCTTGAAGTCAGCTACATGAGAAATTATCCATTTTCCAAAAAAGGTTTAGAAGGAGTCCTTAAAAAAAGGTAGAGGGTGGATATGACATACCCTGCGCGGGAAGTGCCGGGTTAAAACTGAGAAAGATCTCTGACCTGATGTATTTTATATCGGTATAGTTAAAAATATTTTTAAAGTATCTCTACATTAGGGAAAGTCGAGACCGTTTTGCAACTTCAATGTTTGCACAAAGCCTCGGGTCTGCCCGAGGGATGATTTCCGAGTCCGAGTCATATAATTTATTTCTCTGTAGCAGTGTGGAAGAAATTTCTATGAATACTTGAAAATAAAGTTATAAATTTTGAATTAAAAATAACAAAATTCTTTTTTAATCGAATCTAAATTTTCAAAGTTTTCTATTTAATATTGAGAACTGTAAATTTTTTTCCATGAAATAATTAGAAAATTAAAATAATATAATCTTAAGCTTTTTCATTTTTTTTTCCAAACTCTCAAAAATTACATTTCATCTTTTTTCAAATTTTCTAACTGAATTATGAAATTTCTCATTTAATACAAACATTTATTTTGTTTAATTTTTTTAAACATTTTTTTTTTTATTCTTTACAGAAATCATAGTTTTATTTATAGAACAAAACGTAGCTTAGCTTCCAGATTACTTTCAAAATTATTAAAATATGTCCACCAACAGTAAGCTTTCAAAAATTCTAAAGTTTTTTTTAAAAAACTAGAAACACAATCACAATACTCTGAATTTGTAAAGTTTCCTTTTAAAGTTTCTAAATATAAGTTAATAAGACATTAGTATTATTATTTTACTTGTCTGCTTGTTTTTTCAAATATCTTAATACTTTGAGACTAAAGAGAACAATAAAACATTTCTAGAATAATTTGAAATTTCTAAGATAACTCAAAACTTTTTGACAAAGGCCACAATATGACAAAAGTTAAAAAATGTAAAATTTTTTAACTAAACTTATATCTCAATATTACATTAAAAATACTCAAGATTATACAACCTTACTACTTATTGAATAATTTTTCACATTTCTGTTTTGTTTGAAATCACTTATCTACTTTATAAATTGTGTTTATCATATTTTTATTTCTGTAATGCATTTTACTATCACTTTAATTAAATAGTTTTATACTACTAGGAGCGCAACTAAAAAAATATTACCTATATTTTTTTTCAACATTTATTATTGTTCTGTAAAAATAAACCTATCATTAAATGCTTTTTATAAGAAATTCTGCCATAGTTCTGACATTCTTATTGTTGCCTTTTTTAAAAAGATTTTAAATATTGCTATAGATTTTTGTAGATGAATTTTTATTAACTCTATTAGAAGCATGCAGAATGCTATACAATATTTTAGAGAAATTGTATGATTTTAATGTATTTTTATAATTAATTATACACATAACTAATTATTAGTTTGCATTAAATATTCTTTCAAATTCTCTGGGCAAAAGATCTTAATCAAGAAGGTATCGTGCAAATCAGTCTTAAATGGCAATAAATGCAAAAAGAATTTGTGCTTTTCAAATTCAATCTTACAAAATAATGGTTCTCTTAGCAGTCTTAGAGTATATTAGAAAAATTATGTGTTTATTTCACATGTTACCTCAATAAAAAAATGTGTTCGCATCTTTAAGTAAACAACATATTTTATTTCTTTGAAAATTCTTTTCACAGTTTGAAGCAATTTAAATTAAATATTTAGAAATTATAGATTAGTTCATTTATTACTAAACAAAATTATCGTAATATATACACACACACACGTTATGATTATAAACAAAATCATCAAAATAAATATAACAACGTTTTATTTCAATTTCGAGCTATTGTTAGGATGCTTTTAAGTAGGGTAAATAATTAATGAATGTACTCAAAGGTTCATTAGTGTTTTGTATTTTAAATGAACTACTACCGTTTTTCGTAAGTGACTAAAGAAATTATTTTTACACGAGAAGCAAATAATATTCTTTCATTTGAATAACAATGCCAATTGAAAATGTTTTAAGAAGATTACGGTACATTCAAGCTACGAAAACACACTTAAATATGTCAATCAACATGAAAGTATTCTAAGAATACTTTCATGTTTATTAACAGTTATTTATATTTATCTATGTAAAACGAAAATAGTTATAGCACAAATGCAACAAAATATTTTTTTCACTTTATCTTACGCCTTGATTAAAATACCTGGGCATTAAATCTTAAAAATTGAACAGAGAATTTGAAAGTGAAAATATAGTTACCTTTTTTGTTTAACCGTTTTTGTTGTTCAGATATTTTTTCTTGTTTGTATAAGCACAGGAAGCAAAAAGAAATTAGTTCGGTAGTCAATTTGACGCAAAATTTCCTCAGTTTTCTTCGAAAAGGGGTCTTTTTTTTCTGAGAGTCATTCGTCCTTACACATGTCATTTATCTTCATTGTGCTTTGCATCACTTTTGTCCGATGTGTCGAAATTCTTCCTTAACGCCCCATCATCCTTCCCCCATGGGACCAGCGTTGAGAACTCAAGAATACTCGTTAAAAAATAATTAACTATAGACTCGGAGGGTGACAGAAAACTTCTGGCGCTTATGGCCCAATGTTTCTAGGATCGGGAAGCAGATCCCTTGCTGACTAAATGCACATTCGGTCTTTTGGTTGTTACAGAGATAAAAGAGAACCGGGATAAATAAAATCTAATATTCTCTTTCGCTGGACCATTTCTGAAAAAAATTCCAACCGCCAAGCCTTCGAGTAGCATCTTAGTGCGGCGTTTATTACAATCAACAGACGAAGAGGGTATTTTCATTTACAAGCAAATAACATTCTCAATGGACTTTTCCCATCCCAAGTGTTATCACTTCAAACGATCTTTTTGTCGAACCGCTTTGAATGACAAGTTTTTCCTACTACATTACTCAAAATAATGAGAAAACAAGGAGTGGTAAGTTCTGACTACATGCCACTCCTTGTTTTCTCATTATTTTGAGTAATTTTACCAGCTTTTTTTACTGTGGGTCTTGAGATTCAGAATTCACACGGAAAATTTATATCGTTTGAAGCCAGTGACATATATATTATTTTATAAACATAGAAAGGAACTCTTAATATGATCATTAATAATATTTTACAACTTTTTGCTTACACACGTCCAGGGCTCCTGCAGCTGGGGGGGCGTATCATTGATACTGACCCCTGATAAGGCAGGCTACACCCCTGTTGAGAAGGAATGTTCCTCAGAATTTGAAATCCATTCTTATTTTTCTCGAACTATGTTATATGCTATCAGGACTTATTTTGATTTTTCACTAACTATTTAAAATTCAACATTTCAACGCATCATAAATTTTATTTTGAGAAATTCACAAAAAATTTTGCTTGATGGATAGAATTATAGGTGGTTTGTGGCCGCCCCCTTGTTTCGGCCGCCCGCGTGCGATGCACGCGCTGCACACCTGCTAGGATCGGCCCTGAATTCATTACATTGTTGCATATGTTTGTTAATGTTTACTAAGCAAGTGTACAAATTATCTTTTGTGTATATTTTTTTAATTCACTTATTCGAAATAAATGCTTATTTTATTTTTTATTCTGAAAGAATCTTATTTTTTTAAAACAATTTAAGTGTATCTCAATAACTTCTAGTTATAATACTTAACTAGATTTTACCCGCGGCTTCTCTCGCATTTAAGTCATTAAATAAGTATCGGTACCATAGAAATGAATCGATATGATAACTATATTTTATATCTTGGCTGGAATTATCAATTTTTAAAAATTACGCCATACAATGAAGTTTCAAAAACTTAAAGTATGCTTTATTGAATAACAGCAACAAATGTTAAAATATATTTCACAGTAACAAAAATAAATAATTTTGAATTATTACAATTTATAAAGATAAAATGTTGAGTATTAATCTAGGATATTTTTGTAAACTATATTATGAGTTTTTTCCGTTGGGTGCAAATATGTGTAAATTCCGGGCATTAGACACTCGCGAACAGGCTACGTATAGTTGACCATGAGAAAAGCATCACTTTTCTAAATGCACTCCCGCTACCTGTAATGTCTGCCCTTGTGCTTTGTTTATAGTTACAGCAAAGCTAGGCTTGACGGGAAACTGAACCTTTTTGAATTGGAATGGAAGATCAGTGGGAATAATTGGAACCCGAGGTATAAAACCATTTTTTTCCTTACGGACACCTGTTAAAATAGTAGCACCAAGTATATTTTGTCCCAATGTTGTCATCCGAAGCCTTGTTTCATTACATAGCAGAGGAGCATTTAGATTTCGCATAAGCATTACTGGTACATTCAGTTTCAATTGAAGTTTATGTGACGGTTCGAGGGAATTTAAAAACTCCACAGGATATGAAGTACTAAGTTCCGTATCCATAATTGTATCCATTGACAAATATTCCTTCATTTCTCCTTGTACCGCTTTTAAAATGTCACTGTTGATCCTAGAAACTATTTCATTTTTTGGTGCTAATATTACTCTTGTACACAACCACTGATCACAACTCAAATTTTGTTGCAATTCCGAAAAAACATGAGCAATGAGATTCATATCATTTTCTACTAAATTGAAAAATTCTCTTGATAGTGATATATAACCTTCAGTGTCAACCTCTAAACAACCAACACCAATTTTCAACAACATTTCTGCGTAAGTCCCGAATCTACGTCATTATGAAGATGCACTCTCATATTCGTTTTCAGACTGAGTTTTTCAACTCTCAACCATAAGTTTGATGATTTAATGCATGCTTAAATCTCATCTGCTGGTGTCCCCCTCTGAATGACTGGGAGGGTTTGTTGGAAATCACCAGCCAATAAAACTACCATTTCTCCCATTATATCTGTACTATCTTGCAAGTCCTGAAGAGTCCGGTTTAAAAAAAAAGCTTCTATTGCCTTCTAGTGAAACATTGTACTTTCATCCCGCACTGAAAGCTTACATTCTCGCAGCATCCTACTTCGCGAACTATTTTTACTGAAATTACAGATGGGCAAATCTTCCTGTGCCAGATTCAATGATAATTTTAAAACGGAATGTGCTGTACGGCCGCCATTTAATAGCGTTGAGGCAATACCCTAAGAAGCTAGAGCAACTGTTAGTTTTTTGTTTTTTCTGATGGACATTAATAAGTTAAGCAAAAATGTTTTTCTGGTTCCTCCTGGTGCGTCGAGAAAGAAAAGTCCACCATTGCCGGAGTCAATTTTATGTAAAACTTGATGGAAAACACGATTTTGCTCTGGAAGTAATTGAGGAACTAACTCTGCCACTTAAAGTTGCAGTGCTATGAAATCATAATCTAGCTCTCGAGCAATTTCATTAATAAAATTGTCCCTGTTGTCTCGTCTCTCGAGGACTTTGCATTCCAAAATCATCTAATTTTTTTCCAACCATTGTAAAAACCTTATTTTCGATTATAATTTGCGTTTCGTTGTAGATATGTTCATTGAAAGTCATATATGTATGTACTTGTTGCAGTTGATGTAAAATATCGTCAGCCATGTATTCTTTATACTTATCCCAAAGAGTTTGAGGGTTAGAAAGACCGCAAGAAGATGAAAGCGTAGTGAAAGTTCCCTGATTTTATCTGGTGATCGACATTGTACGCATTCCTCCATAGTTTCATCCCAATGATTATCATTTTCCAACAATTGCCGAGCTTCACATACTTCTCTGTACGTTTGACATTCCTGACCATTGACAATTTTAAGTTCTCTAAAGCTAGTAGGACCTGTAACATGATGCAATAACATACGCAGACAAAAGCATTCTAAAATTGTAACATGTACGGTGTGACGAATCTGTACGGAACCTTTCCACTAATCTGCTTAGGCGTCTTTTTGGGGAATATAAATCGCGTTTATTTCCAATCAACTCCAAAAAGATGAACGGGATATTTAAATTAGATAAGGTATTTAAGTCGAGAGTTGCGAGATAGCAAAAGAGATGATGGAAGGCTATTGAGCCAGCAACTTTAAACGTATTTTTAGAAGATTCAAGGAGATTAGATTCGTCAAGACGTCGTGCTGCTAGACGTACCAGAAAGCTGATGTAAGCCAGCGGTAAATATAATTTACGTACGCTTAAAATAAGCGTCAGTTTAAGCGACTTAGTTAAAGTTAATACAAGTTAAGAATTCGAGTACGTGTATTTCTCGGATCTCCTGTTTCGGTAAACCTTACTTGAGCTTGAGCTTAATTATTAATTAATTGCATTCTTAGCAATTTAATTTAATATAAAGGCAAATCCCTTTAAGTGACGTAACATAATATTATTATATGTTATCAGAGTATTTTGAGAAAATTATAGTAATAAATAAATATTATTATTATTCAAAATGACCTTGCCTCAAATTAATCTTGGTGTTCAAGGTGTGACCCAAGGGGGTCATCACGGTGGCACCCAACGAGTAAATCCCAAGTTTAGAGTCGGATCTAATTTTCGAATCATCCCCGAGCAGTATTTTTCGAGGGTGGAGAATGTGGTGGAATTTATGGAAAATATGGATAATAACTTAACATATTACGAGATACCCACACAACTCGCTTGTGCATATTTAAAGTGTCATCTCACAGGACGGGCACTAGATTGGTTTGAAGTTCTAGGTTATAGGGTTGTTGAAGACAAGGCGATGGATTACACGCACTTAAAGCAAGCGTTGTAAGAACAGTTTCCTGTGGTTAAAAATAGGTCGGAACTAGAAACGCGTTTCTATTCATCATTTCAAAAGCATAACCAAAAACCGTCTGATTTTGTGTATGATTTGTTGAAGATTCACAATATCTTATAACTCGAAATGACGGAGGAAAAATTGATCGATCATATTATTAGTAGGTTAGAACCTCAGATTTTAGATTATGTAGAGGTTAGGCATCCACAAACCACATCTAACCTCCTACAAATTATTGATAAGTATAAGGAACGGTTTCTAAATAGAAAGATCAGAGGTTCGAGTTGGGAATCCCGAGATATAAAACCAAACGAGAACAATCGCTTCCCTAACAGGAATCGACAGGAAAATTGGAGGGAAACGAGAGTTAACAATAGATACGTGGACAATAGTAGACCACGGAGAGAGATCAATAGATTTGAGAGTCAAGGGGTTGCGGATAATCAGAGATTCGATGGTCGACGCCGAGGTGGTCAATCGGATCATAGATTCCACAATCAAGGCGGTCGACAAGGTGGTTCGAGGAATAGTGCTTTCGGGGGTCAGAATGATCGAAACAGATATTTAAACTTTTAAGCGATCGATGCGAGTATGGGGTGATCGATCGCGATGTACGGAAAATCCTCCAGATACAGAACACCAAACTATTAGGGTATCCTCATTACGAATGACTCTAGTAGATTTACCGTATGTCCCTATTCTTTTAAATGAGAAATTCATTACAGCCCTTTGGGACACGGGGGCGGAGAAATCTTTCATATCGGAAGAGGTCTATCGCAAATATTTTTCGTATTGACCTCGTCAAAAGACGAAAGATATAGTGACGGCCCAGGGAGCCACGTGTTGTCACTTTGGTCGGGTCGAATTACAGTTTCGGATCCGAGAATTCCAGAAAACCTGGGAATTTCACATTCTTAACAATATGCAGTACCAATGCATATTAGGCATTGATTTTTTGAAAGAGTCCAAATTAACTTTAGATTTCGATCAGAAATCGCTGATCATTCCAGATAACCAAATTAAGCAGTTGCAGAAAATGGAAAAGCCGGTCGAGATTGATCTATCAGATACAAAGCTCGGTGAAGAGCAAAAGCAAAAATTAAAGAATTTATTTAATGGTTTTAAAGGGCTATTTTCAGATCAGCCGGGGTTAACTCATGTTTTACACCATAAAATCGATACTGGGGACAAGGGACCGGTAGTGTCGAGACCCTACAGATATGACAGGGTCAAACAAGGAATAATCGATTATCACATTGAGAAAATGTTGCAAGAGGGTGCGATCCGTCCTATTCAATCCCCATACACGTCACCAGTAGTTTTAACGCGCAAGAATAATGACCTTCCTCCGGATTCTTATGAGGCGTATCGATTCGCGAATGATTATCGCAAACTTAATGCAATAACTAAATACCCCCGATATCCATTACCGGTGATTGATGATCTAATCACAAACATTCCGCATACCGGAGTGATGTCCACATTAGATTTAAAAAGTGGTTATTTTCAATTGGCGATTAGTCCAAAAGATATTGAGAAAACCGCGTTTATAACCCGCAATGGCGCATTTGCATTCCTCAGAATGCCTTTCGACCTTTCAGGGGCGGCGCCAAATTTCCAAAAAGCATCTCCATCGTTTAATGAACACTTAGATCATTTGAATCAGGTATTTACATTGTTGAGAGACGCAGGGCTAACATTAAATAAGTATAAATGCCACATCGCACGTGACAAATTGAAGTATTTAGGTCTCGTAATTAGTGAAGAAGGGATCGAAAAAGTCAATAGTAAATTGAAGGCAATCACAGAAATGAAACCTCCTAAAAATAGCAAGGAAGTGTCGAAACTTTTAGGGATGGCGGGGTTGTATCAGAAATTTATACCCAAGTATGCAGATATATGTGAACCATTATATCGGTTGAAGAAAAAGGGGGCTAAATTTAATTGGTCGACAGAAGCACAGGATTCTTTTGATAAGATAAAACGAGCATTAACAGAGGCACTAGTTTTACAGTTGCCGAATTTTACAGAACAGTTTAACTTATTTACTGGTGCTAGTGGGGTCGGAATTCGTGCTGTGCTTAATCAAAACCACAGACCTATTGCATTTGCGTCTAGAACCCTCAATAAAGCGGAACGAAACTATACTGTTACTGAACGCGAATTTTTGGCGGTGATATGGGCATTAAATAAGTTTAAAACTTATTTCGGATCCCTGCCGGTGAAGGTAATCACAGATCACGCGGCATTAACAAAGCTAACGAATGGGAAACACTTATCTAGTCGAAGGATCAGATGGGCACTCAAGTTATCAGAGTTCAACATTGAATGGGAACATCGATCCGGGGGTCCAAAACGTTGTCACGGACGTTTTGTCAAGGAATCCAGTAGGCAATATGGATGGATCACAAATTTCATGCGTAGCTCTTCGAGCCCTCGCCTCAAGCTCCCGAGAACAACTCATTCGAGAGCAAAGGGAAGATCCTGAGTTAGGACACATCTATCGTTATTTAGAAAACCCAGACGACGGTTCCGTTAATGCGACTGTATACGAGGGTTGGTCCCAGGATTTTACATTAATCAACGGTCTACTCTTTTACGCAAAATATTCTACAACTCTTGGAGAACTAAGAGTGTATATTCCTAGATCGCTTCGCGAAGCAATAATGAAAGAATTTCATGATCTGCCATTGGCAGGCCATCTAGGAAAGAGGAAGACCTATTTAAAATTACGCGACACGTTATTTTCCATATATGAGGAAATATATATTTGAATATGTATCAACCTGTGACCGGTGTCAAAATTTTTTTTACAAAAACGCGCTACCAGCTGGTCGTTTAATTCCGATAGTATCGAATTACCCCAATGAAATTGTAACGTTAGACCTATTAGGCCCCTACCCCGCATCCCAACCCGAAAGATATAGATTTTTATTAGTAATAACTGATCATTTCACTAAGTGGAGTGAGCTTATTCCTTTACGAAAAGCTTCGGCTCAGGCCATAGCTAACGCCCTTTTTGAGAATTATATTTCACGTTTTACGGAGCTCCGATTCCTTTAATTAGTGATAATGGCCCCCAATTTATATCAGAGGTATTTAAACACTTAAGTCACAGGTTGGACATAAAACATATGAAAACGGTAACATACAGGCCGCAGGCGAATTTAACGGAAAGAGTTAATCGCAATTTAGTCCAGATGATAGCCTGTTTTGTAAAAGAAAATCACGAAAACTGGGACCGGTTTCTTCATGAGTTCGCTTTCGCGCTGCGCACTTCAGTGAACGAAACAACAAATAAAACTCCGCCTGAGTTATTCTTAGGTAGAAAAATTATAATACCTTTTATCAAATTAATAAATGTCACAGAGGATGCTGAATATGTAGGAAGAAATATTGAGAAATTATTCGATGAAGCAAGGCTGAATATGCGGAAACAACACAAAAATTGGGAAAAATATTATAATCGGAAAAGAAGGGAGTTAACATCAAAGTAAATGATGTTAAAAATAAATAATGTTAATAAATTTAATTCTGTAAATGTTACGTTCTTTAAAGTGTAGTTTTAGGTCGTAATTTTGTTTTCCTTTCCCTTAAGGAAGGAGAATTTTTATAGTATCCGATTGGTGGATATATATTAAAGTCGTCGGGACTATAAATCAAGTCTAGGAATTTGTTACGTAATTTATTTTCAGGCCGTTTGTGACCTTCGAATAAATCCCGTTTTCTTTTTGGAGGGGATTATGACGAATCTGTACGGAATCTTTCCACTAATCTTCTTAGGCGTCTTTTTGGGGAATATAAATTCGCGTTTATTTCCAATCAACTCCAAAAAGATGAACGGGATATTTAAATTAGATAAGGTATTTAAGTCGAGAGTTGCGAGATAGCAAGAGAGATGATGGAAGGCTATTGAGCCAGCAACTTTAAACGTATTTTTAGAAGATTCAAGGAAATTAGATTCGTAAAGACTTCGTGCTGCTAGACGTACCAGAAAGCTGATGTAAGCCAGCGGTAAATATAATTTACGTACGCTTAAAATAAGCGTCAGTTTAAGCGACTTAGTTAAAGTTAATACAAGTTAAGAATTCGAGTACGTGTATTTCTCGGATCTCCTATTTCGGTAAACCTTACTTGAGCTTGAGTTTAATTATTAATTAATTGAATTCTTAGTAATTTAATTTAATATAAAGGCAAATCCCTTTAAGTGACGTAACATAATATTATTATATGTTATCAGAGATTTTTTTGAGAAAATTATAATAATAAATAAATATTATTATTATTCAAAATGGCTCTTAGTGGTTCTTTGCCTCAAATTAATCTTGGTGTTCAAGGTGTGACCCAGGGGGGTCTCCACAATGGTATAAACACTACCAAGAGTATCCGATGCTTTAAACCCAGGTTTATGTCAACAGGTGTACCTTGAATGCGACGATGCCACTCTTTTTTAGAGGTGTATCATGTATAACAACGGGGAACCTCGGAATACACTAATGTCCTTGCAAAAGTATCATTCTGACAAAGGGGGGGAAGGCAGTCAGCGTGGTCTTAGGAGGAGATAAAAACTTGTCTTGAAAGGTATTTTCATTTAAAAAAAACACGCTGTCCGTTTTCTAAGTGTACTGCAAGATGTGTAACAGTGGGATATCTTTCATGTAATGGAAAACCAAGCAGACGAAATGCTGCTTCACTACTATTAACATATATTCCTTCTTGATAAGTTTGTATTTCATTGAGGGTCTGTACAACACCTTCATTACGTAGATTGAAGATTGCCTGGTCGTTTCCTTTATTGATATACTTGCAAATATATTTAATCGCCCGTACAGAATTGCAGGCTTCAACATTAATGTGGGCGTTGAATAATTTACACAAAATCGGCGAATAGGGCACAACCCAGCTATTATCAAAACTCTTGATTTCCCCACTGCGAGTCCGAATGTCAACTTGTTTACCATCAGCAGGTGCACTTATTCTATATAACGGGTAACCCTTATTACTGTGAACTGTTTCTCTAATCAGTTCTCGAGGATACTTTTTTGTACACTTGCCATTTTACATGCAAGGTGTTACTGGATTGCGAGCTCCACAGAGGGACCGTGAATCATGTTTTTAATAACCGTGTCGTACAGATTTTTATCTTCTGGATCTGGAATTTCAGCGCTAATTATGTTGTCGATTTGATTAGGAAGTATCTTCTGTTTTAGCCAAATTAATATGTGCACATGTGGCAGACCTCGTTTCTGCCATTCAATGGAGTACATATGGCACTGGACGTCTCCAAATACTTTTCCTTTTGTCACAACTTTCATTAATTTCTGAACCTTAAAACGAAATACGCGGACAACTATGTCATGTCGATCTGTGGCTTTTTGCTCAGACATAAGCTCTTGAGTTACATCCTGCCACGAAGGATTACAGGTAAAAGTTACGAAGAGGTCAGCCTTCCAAAAGTTCGTACATAAGTAAATGCGTCTTGAGTGTACTCTTGCAGATAACGGGTACTGTTCACAAAAGTGGATGGCAAAATAACCATTTTGCCAATGTCGTTAGGTCTAATATTTTCATCTGCGCTAGTCGCATCTTGTAGATGTTTTTAATTTTCAACTCGTATTTTTTTCTGGTTTAGAGCAATGTAACGAAAGCGTTTGCTCTCTACTTTAATATACATATCTACCAAGAATTGATGGAAAAGTGGTCTTGTATGCAGAAGATTAAAGTCATGCTCTCGAAACATCATGTAATACGCATAAAAGTCCATACAGGAAACTTTTTTATTTGGAATTTGCTGTTCCGTTGTTGGATTAACGACTGGAATATTAAAATGATATCCTGGTTCACCTTTACTGAATATGAATGGGTACTTCAACGCATCATAAAATTTATGAGTATTAGCTATACGCTGTAGCGTATTATCATGTGCCCGTAACACTATGTCTCGTGGAGAGCACGGTTTACCAGTAACCAAAACAGCAAATTCATTGACCCTCGGTGCATTATAACGCCGCTCATGTTCACCACGTGGAGTTCTATCAGCAAGAACGACAACTTTGTAATTATCTGAAGGCAAGTTGTCTATTGCACTTATAAAAATCTTCAGCAAAACATTGTGACTGTGTAACATTTGTTGAATTTTCAATACTGTTTCTCTTTCTACTCCTTCAATATACTGGCAACGACGGCTTACTTCATTTTGTTCATTACCCATAAAATAAACCTGCAAAAATTTATGCTGATCATTACCCTCTGGAAATAGTGATCCAATTTGATGATATATCTGCCCTTGTACAGTAAAAGTTGGTGAAAATCTGGGCATTCTTATCACTTTATCAACTCCAAAGGATGTCATTTGAAAGTAAGAGTTATACTTTCTTATTTTGCTTAGGAATTGCTTTGACTCCTTTGTAACACTTGACAATAAAGTTTTTAAAGACTCTTCTGGTTCACCAAGTAATGGAAGTGAAACTTTACCACTGGAACAGCACATTCCAGCAGTTTCATCGTTCCATTTGAAAGAATCACAATACTGACTTTTTTTATTCATTGAGCAAATAACAATTAAAGGATGATTATGATATTCAATTGAAGCATCATACTGAAACCCAGTACCATTAAATACAGACCAATCTTTACGTATGAAATTTCGACGACGCGAGCTCTGCATTATGAATTTTTTTTCGCCTGCGATTGTTCTGGCGTTTCGATGGCTCTTCCAGCTGTCTGCAGCTCAGCTTGTGTTTCTGAACGAACTCATGCCTGAAGAGGCGTTTCAGCTGCTCTCAAAATATTTTGTCGCTGTGCTTTCTGTTGTCTTCTCATCTCTGCGTGAACCGAAGATTCTTGATTTCGTGCAACATTTGCTGCACGGACCCGCGACGAATTTTTGGATAGACCAGATTTCCGCTTCCGAGACATTTTTAAAGAACAGAGTCTGCAAAAACTACGGCAGACAGAAAAGACAGAGAATCACGGAATCTTCGAACCTGTTACACGTACGACAGTGTTTCTCAAACTGTGGGGCACCCCCCTGAGGGGTGCGGTAACCCTCCGAAGGAGGCGCGAGCATATTGAAAATAAAAGGTTTAAAAAAGTAATCTTTTTGGAATGAAGTAAAACAAAACGCTTTCTGAAATAATAAAAAATACACATTTAAACTGATATAATTTATTTTTATCATCTGGTGATCATCAAAAATAAAAGATTCCACTTCAAACGGTCATTAGCCATCTTTGATCCTATAACCAAATTTTAAAAAAATATTTTGTTTGCGTTGCGGTCAATATGAGAACGATGAGAGATTTTTTTTACTTTTCTTTTAACAATATTAAACGATGAGAGATTTTTTATTACGTTTCTTTTAACCTAAAATATTACTTTAGCTGACCTTCGAACTTACTGGTATGGTTATCTCCGTCTTTTTTTAGGGAAGTTGTAAATGTATTTCTGTTTCATCTTTTTCCATGTGAAAGAGTTTTATGATATATGGATAAGCATGAGTATTCTGAAATATATAATGCATAATGAAAAACGTTTTACACAATTATTTTTTAGAACATGCTACACTTTCTCAATGAACGATTTTGTAGTTTTGATTGCTGTGTTGTACGACTTATTATGGTTTATAAATGTAAATAAGCAGAATATTAAAAAAATGGGCATCTGATCCCTATTGAAGGAAGTTGAAACTAATCAAGCAATTGAAGAACCTACTGAAATAATGCATATTAATCAAGATAGCGAAAGTAAATATCAGAAAAGCGTTAGACATGAAACGTTTGAGTTGATTTGAAATTTTCAAATGCTGCCTAAAGAGATCTCTATGAAGATCTCATAAGATCTCACACACATATATATAATGTAGCACTTCCCCTTGTCAAAAAGACACAAGGAACAAAATGTTCAAAATTATATTTGTAGATCATCAAACAGCAAAACTACAAAAACGTGAACAAAATATGACAGTTTAGCTGGAAAATAACGTTCCTGCGTTGTTAGCGAAAAGTGTCTGTTATTTATGTTCTTTATTAAGGACACGCACATTTGGAACATTTTCTTTAGTTTTATTGGATTATTTCTCAAATTTTCTAAGAAAAATTGAAAAGTCTTTAAAAGTAGGTAAGTATATTTTCTCTTAATTAAATTATTCACTGGAATTGTGATTTTTATCGTGTATAGTAAAAATAACTAGAAAATAAATTATAGATTAAAAACAAACTAAAAGCTTTTATAGTGAATCGAACTAACAAGAAAAAAAATATTACTTAAAAGTAACATATACAAAATTTAATACTTATCTTGTTAATTTGTACGGCTTATAATTATGATCATATTGTATCTTTAGCGCCAAAGTGCATTATTATTGTATTCAATACATTATTATTTGGGGGGTGCGATAAAAATTATGATTGAAAATTGGGTCGCCAGTAGTGAAAGTTTGAGAACCACTGACCTACGAAGTATCTAACTGTTGCGTTACAACTAGAGTTCATATTGTTTTCTTTACAATACAAACTGAAAGGATACACGATGTTTCGTTACAAAAAAATACATATTATCAATGCACTCATTTTCGCTATTTCTGTAAGAGAAAATGTTTCTAGAGAGTCGTATGTAAATGAAAAAGAATGAAAAAAAAAAACGTGTTGCAAGTTCCTTCAAGTCTACTAATAGGTCAATTTTTGCACTTGGAAAAGTGAATGAAAACAAAATCAGCTATCCATTCTTTTTAAAACATGATATATGAAATAGGGCTGCATTCCTATTTGCATTGAAAGAGAAGTATTGCATATATTTGGCACAAATCCTTGTAATCAATCCATAACTCTCTGTGTGTCGACGGTTTAAATATTCACTTTAGCAAGTGCAAAACAAAAAAGTCGTTAATATTCACGCTGCTTATTTATGAAATACCATCTTAACAGGGAGACAAAACTCTCGCCAACTGCCCCGATTTTATAAATAGTATTGTATACTTTTTTCCAGAATTACTAAGTCATCATTTTATAGATTAAGAGAGTGGAGAGAGTTGGAGAGTAAAGCGGTGTGGAAAGTTCATGCGACAATCATAACAATTAATGATCTGGAATTGGAATCTTGTTTGGATTATCTTATCTGAGAAATGATTAACTGTTTAAGTCTCGAATATGTACGTTGGGAAATTAAATGTGACACATAAAACCCAATAAGCATATACTTTTTTTCAATGAATGGGAAATGGGGATCAGTTATGTATTTAACACATTTTTTTCCCAATAGGCTTATATATTCTAAAACAAAATTAAAAAAATATTTTTATTTTTGTTCCAGTAAAAAATTAAAATTATTTTAAAGATTCTCCCCTGTGATTGTTCCGGTGTTTAAAGAAGTGGCATCTAACCACAAAAATGACACCTAACGTCAAAAATTCAAATAATTTTATACTGCATATAGAAATGACAGAAGGAAATAACAATAAATATGGAAAAATTCCAAACAGCTAAAACTATATTCAATTGTTTATTGTTTATCTTTCATTTTCGCGTGAAAGTGTAACAAACAAACTTACATTCGCATTTATAACATTAGTAGAGAACGTGAAAAATGATTTTTTTAATAAAAGTATCCTATGTTACTTTTAATACCCCCGAGAATATGTGCACAATGTTTCATGATGATTGGTTAAGTAGTTTTCGCGTGAAAGTTTAACAAACAAACTTACATTCGCATTTATAACATTAGTAGGATTTATTTTTGAAGAACATACAAAGTTTTAAGTGTACAAATAAACAATTTGCCAACTGTATGTGAGAATCTGTTTCAATGTAACTTCGTTTTTTTTTGGCCAAAGGATTCACTGCCGTACTTGCATATATGGAGAGAGATTATATTAATTTTTAAAATTAAAGAATGCAATCGAGTTTCTAGTCTTCAGAGACATATAGCTTACACATTTAGGGTAAATGTGTTTTTTTTTAAATTTGCTTTTAATTTTAACGAATATGTGTGAATTTTTCTTAAAGTAAGTTCGTTTTATTGGTCAAAAGATTGACTGCCGAATTTGCATTTATGGAGAGAGATCATATTAACTTTTTCCAATTAAAAAATAAATTCGAGTTTCTCGCCATAAGACACACATAGGTCATACATTTCGGGGAAATGATTTTTTAAAATTTGTTTCTTATTAAAGACCATGTGTGAGAATTATTTAGAATATAATTTTATTTTGTGGGCAGAAGATTCCCTACCATACTTATATTATTAGAGAAAGCTCAGATTTGAAAAAGAGATTTCAAAATGTGTGACTTATATGTATTTTTGAGTGGGGAACTCGAATACAAACTAATTTAAAAAATTCACATACTTTCTACCAAAAAATGCAAGTACCTCAAGGAATCGTTGTTGCGTTATTCAGAATAAAATCAGCTTAAACTGAGGCACGTTCTGCTGCATAAGCGTTGATAACAAAACAAGATTGAAAAAATCACTAAATGTGTCCGATATATGTATTTTAGAACTGGGAACACTCCAATCGAACCTTTCATTTGAAAAATTTATTTAATTTCTACCGATAAATTCAAGGACCAATTAGAAACTTAAATCCAACCTTTATTGGGAAAAATTCATATAATTTCTTAAAAATACAAGTACCTCAAGAAATCGTTCTTATGTTATTCATTTTAAAACAAATTCAACTGAGACACGTCTTCCTGTATAAGCATAAATAAAAATAAATAAATAAATAAATAAATTTTTAAAAAACCCGAATTGAGTCTAATATATGATTTAAGAGCGAGAAACTTGAATCCAGAGTTTAATTTAAAAAATTTATATAATTTCTACCGATTAATTCATGTTTAAGAAATGATTAAGAAATGTTTTGGCCTTGTTCCTCAAGAAAGCAAATGAAGCTGAGACGCAATCTCAGACAGAGTAGTCCAAAATTGGAAAAAAGGATTCCAAGAAGTGTGTTATAAATATGTACTTTAGAGCAAGGATATAGAATCGAATGTTTAATTGGTAAAATTTATATAGTTTATACCAAAAATGCAAGTATCTCTAGAAATCGTTCTTGCTTTATTCAGGTTAAAACTAAATTCAGCCGAGATACGTGTTCTCTTGAATATGCGTTCGTAAAAAAAAATTTGAAAAAAATAACGAATTGTGTCCGATATATGTATTTTGGAGAGAAAAACTTGAATCCAACATTTTATTTATAAAAATTACATAATTTCTACTGATAAATTTAAGGAATCGTTTCGGTTTCCTTCCTCATAAGAACAACTGAAGCTATGGCGCAATCTTAGACATGGAAGGCCATAACGCATCAAATTTAAAAAAGACATTAGTTGTCTTACGAACAACCATATGTAAGATTGCTTACCAACGGTACCTGAATATTTAACGGTAAAAATTATATAATTTTTTCAAATTAAAGATTGGATTAAAATTCCTCCCTCCAAAAGAAATGGATCGAACTCATTTCGTGATTCTTTTTCAGACTTATATTGTTTAACGCTTATGCAGGATAACGTGTCTCAGCTTTAGTTGGTTTTATTCTGACCTAGCTGTTGCTGTGGCTGAGTACGGTTAAAAAAAGGAATGAGAAAGCACACATTTCTGATATTTTTAACCATTTGCACTTAAAGTAGGATTCTTTTTCTAAAAATATGCATAAAGTCTTTTCTAAACAGATTTCAGTTGCCAATGATTTATTACAGTTTGTTTGTGTCCTTATATTATGTGAACATAAAGTCCTATATATATTTGTTGTCTCCATGATGGTGTCTTAAATGCATTCGGTGAAGAAGCGTTTGTAGTTTAGAAACAATGAACCTTTTTATGCCCAGAATCCTTTCAATTCACCCATAAAGTACATTTGTAGGAATTTATGTTGACTAGGTGTGAAGGGAGCCAGCTTTATGATAAATTTATCCTTCCATTTTGAAAGTTGGCACAAATTGTTACAATTTTTATTCCAAACGATGTTTATTGGAAACATGAATTGTATTTCCTGATGTAAGATAGGAAATGCTTTGATTCCACAGTATATCTGGCAAGCAAAGTTTCTAATGTCTCTGGTCGTTCTTCAAGTTGAGGCACTTAAGTTTTTCTAGTGATACAACCCATCTCTTTTGTTTCTGCACTAAATTTCAGAACCTTGCAATTGGGATACACTTCAGTCATTGTGCCAATAAGAATATCCTGGCTCAGACTATATTTCGCAACTGGATTGTACCGAATTCAAGGTGATTGTAATCACGTTATTGCTTTGCACAAAGTCATGTTTGATGCTGTTTCTCGTTGACATTTTTCTGTCATACGCAGCATACTGTGTTCCTTTTGTTGAGAACAGAGCTGATCTGATGTTGCAAAATGCTAATGCTGTGCTCAGAAGCGTGCATCGTCAAGTCTGGCTGCACGTTGCTCTGCTGCTTCCTCAGCGAGTGTTTGAGCTATTCTTTGTCTGGTTCGCTCGTTCACTGATGCTTGTTCTTCCTTAGTTTGATGCGCAATTACTCCTCACATTGCTTTTGAAAGGCGAGTATGATGACTCTGCAGCGCATTATTTTTATGTACTAAAGCCAATAGGCTCAATTCATGGCATCACATGATAAAGACAAGCACGTGTTCTCCATTGAATTCAAAACAAACATTAAACTAAATGTACTTGTTGTTCTATTTGTAAAAGTTAGATAAAATTTCTCTCTCAAATTTCTTATTTGGGTAAAGATGTTTAAATGTTAAGAAAAAAAATTCTTCAAAAAGATTTTTTTAAATTAAAAAAAATCGTATTTCATTATAAGTTTAAATAAATGCATTTTGTATACATATGTACTTTTTAAGAGAAAATTTCTGCAAAGAGCAAAACTTGGCAACTGAAAAAAAGACAATTTAATGCACATTGATACCTCCATTATTGAGACAGTGTAAATAATTTTAGGTTCATAAGGACAAAAACAAACTGTTATAACTTCAAGAGTATTCCGTTAATAAATAGCAAATGAAATCTGTTAGAAAAGTTTTGTTTATGCATATAGTTATACATATTTTTTTAATAAAAAATCATACCTCAAGTGCAAATGGTTAAATATATCAGAAAAACATTTGCTTTCTCATTCCTTTTTTTTTAAACCAGATTGAGCCACAGGAACGTGTGGCAGTTGACAACTCGTTTTCTTTTCTTTTTTTAAAATAAAAAAAATCAAACCTCGTGCAAATGGCTAAAGATATTAGAAATGTGTGCTTTCTCTTTTCAACCAGACAGCAGACTCTCAACCCTCTACAGCAACCACGTGGCTGGACAAGCTGGCTAGTTATAACAAACTTAAATCTTAAAAAGTTATCAAAAACAAAATAAGGTTCAATATTTTGATGAAAAAACCGTAAACAGCTTTAAACAAACACAAAATATACATAAAAAAAATCTTAAAAAAAAATTTAGCCATTTCTATTTCAGAGTAACATCAAATGAAATTTTGAAATCCCACCAAATAGACCCTTTTTAATCAGTCTAATATGTTACCCCCTCAACTCTTAGAAGTTTTAACGACTATTTGGCAGAAAAATCCATATCTATATAAGTGCAGAAAAATATTATTATTTTATTCAAACAGGTATAGAAGGATTTCCCATTATTGAATGGCATTTGATGGTGTCTTCTGATTTGAGGTAAATGGTAAACTGAAGAAAAATGTAACCTCTAAATAATAAGAATTATATAACAATTTAATTTAGAACTACTGGAGAACGATAAATTGGCAGAAAATTTTGTATCAGTACGCTACTCGTTTTTGGTATGATTTTGAAATCACGCTAAGTAGATCTTTGGCAGCGTCTAATGTTATCACTTAAATGTCAAGAGATTTCAAAAAAATTAACAGCATAATGAAGTCAAATTAGTACTTTATATATAAAAACTATCCAAGGCAGATAAACCAGGCTTGGAAATACAATACACTCAACTCTTGTTTTACACGGTTTTGAAATGGTTCAAAAATATACTTTTTGACACAAACTTTTGTTCTAGCGCGAATTCCTCTTTTTTTCCCATTCTAGTTTTAACCAGAAGATGGCTGGTTTATGTCCACATATATGTGAGGGACATCTACTTCATGGCTTTTTTACTTTATATTCTAGAGTTTGGGGGAATACCTGATTTTTATAATCATTTTTTCCTTTATTTTGTTGTACTCTCAATAGCACTTCTTTCTTCAGTATAATTGCATTTTGTATTAAAGTGTTCAGTTTGTAGGATACAATAAATAATTTCAATACATTTCTAAAAAAAAATTGATGTTCATTTTAATTTTTTTAAAAAACTCAATGGTGAAAATTCTAGTATTATCAGGAGGCTGCGTTAGCAAATTGGTCAAGGCATCGGACCATGACAGGCATATCATGAGTTCGAGCCAAGTACCACTAAAAACCCGCCGTGAAGGGCAGAGATGCACGTCAAATCTATCGAGAGCTGAAACGTCCTCCCGTTGGTGTGGTAGTTAGGAGAGGGTGTGCAAGCTCAGAGGTTTCGTCCACGTTACTTGACCATGGTTCAAAATTACGTGGTCCGTTGCCGAAAAGCCCTCGAGAAGCTGAACAGTGCGACGTTAATATTCACGCACTCACTCCAGTATTATCAGGGTATTATAGCAGCATTAAAAATGCACCACATAATGCAAATGTTTCAATGTAAACCCATGCAAGAAAAAAATTTGACTGTTGTGGAAGCATGGAGAAAGTTAACGATTATGGATTACATTACACATGCTTTTTTCGCTATTAAACAGTTGCGCCAATCGATTTTGAATGCTCGTTGGAGAAAGATTTTCCCAGCATGCGTCAAAGTGGAAGTTTCGTAGTACAAAAGTGTGTTGTGTGGTCTGAAATTACAACTCTATCAAATGAAACTGGTGGCGAAGGTTTTGACTACATGCAAAACACTAATTTTAATTGTTTCTGTAATAAATATGAATTGTTTTTGTTTTATAAACATGTACATGAATTTCATTGTTACTTATTTTTGTACGGTTTTCTAAGAAATAAATCTACTGTGTGGCAAAAAAAAAAACCCCAGTTGGGTGTACCGTGATGTGAAATGTAATGGACGTAAAAGGATTTGAGCTCTGACTTCATCAACCTGAAGTCATAATTAAAAAACATTTTTTTACAATCTTCGCTTACTAAACAGGCGAATCAATTTCGCATACAATTACATGAAAAATACGTTTATAATATAAAGCATAACCGTAAACATTGAGCGACGGAGCATTGGACGACCTATCAGAATGTTACAACGAACTTACATCTTAAAAAGCTATTAAAAACAAAATAAGGGGCAATATTTTGATTTTTTTTTATTGAGTACATTTACAACCCCCGTGCACCAGAAAGAATCACAAGAGAGCTTACATAGAAGTAAGCGCGAAGGACACATCACAAACATCCTTGTCTTACCCGGGATTCGAACCCAGAACCAACGACACAGCAGTCAGTGTCACTAACCACTATACTGGATGGACGACAAATATTTTAATTAAATCACTATAAACAGTTCCAAGCAAACCTAAAATACATGTCAGAAAATCTTAATTTTGCCATTAGTATTTCAATAGCAACATCAAATAAAATTTAAAAAATTGCCTAAAACAGGAAAAAAAAACATACTTATAAAATCCCGTCAATTAATTTCGCCAAATTAAGACGTAGCCAAATATTGTGTTCCAACATGCACGGAATGATTTCTTATTGAATGCATATCGTGGCATTTAGTGACGTCTTTTGATTTGAGCTAAATGTTCGACAAGGATTTTATTTAGGAATACTGGAGCACTGTATAAAATAGCCGGAATTTTTTTTAATCGGTTAGCTACTCGTTTGTGGCGTGATTTTGAAATCACGCCAAATAGATCTTTTACGGCCTGTCTTGTGTTATTATGAGAAATTTTCACTATTTAGCAGATAAATCTGTAGCCTACAGAAGTTAAATATAATTAATAAGGATATAAATAATTTTTGCTTAAAATTACAGACAAAATACGTCGTAATGTATAAACAAAATCGTAAACATTGCGCGATAATATTATCAGAATGCTACCAAAATTTGAGTTGTTTGAAGAATAATCATTAGAAAAAGGATTTATTTGAAAAATAATTCTAATTAAGTATAAAAAAAGCTGAAAAATTGGATAAATATTCCAACCGATAGACATAACTATAGTAAAAGTGGGAAAACTTCAGTAACGTGGGCTGGGATTTTCCACCACCAAATCTTCCTTTTCGAGCCGAAGGTCGATTGCCAAGGTGTTGCGAAACGCGATCGAGAATTAGAGCGACTCGAGAGAGCGTTCCTATGGCAACGGCTCACGATTTTTTGAATAGTTATTTTTTTGTCATAATTTTTATTTTAATTTAATTTAATGAACTTTTCTTTTCCTGTGATGCCGTGTGGCAACGTTAGTTGTTGTGAATTGAAAAATAAAAGAGAATCTTGTTCCGTTTCATATGTTATGAAATTAGTCTGTTTATTTATATGTTGAATTTCTTTTGAATTCTTTTGGATTTTCTAATGACCGATAGACGACAATGAACTTGACATCGGTTAGATGAACGAACCTAGAAGGAATAATGTATTCCTATATATTTTGAATTTTGATGCACCAAATTAGCTTCATTGGTTGCAACATAAAAATGGCGTCCGCGACAGGACAGTTTGTTGTTGTCTAAATATTTTTTAAATTTATGAATGAGCAATGGAACCGTTGAAGATTAAAAGAAAAAATTAACGCATTGCATTTACTTTAACAACGAATAATATTAAAGAAGAACTATTAAAGGATATTTCTAATGTTGAAAATCTTCGAATCCTTTTGACTCAGTTGTGTGATAAATTTGGAAGATTAGAAACGACGCATGAAAAGGTTCTTGGTTTGATTACTGATGAAGATGGATATGACAAAGAATTTACAGAAGGTGAAAATTATCGTGACATCTTTTTAACGTTGAGAACCAAACTTGAGAATAGGATTTCGAAGTTATCTGAATCAGTGAACATTCACAATGAAACAATTGTCAGTTGCGATCTTGAGACAGTGAATAAAAATCGAAAATTCAAATTACCGAAGCTGGAACTTATGAAATTTTCAGGAGATGCCAGAGAATATTTGAGTTTCTGGTCTCAATTTTCAAAAATCCATGAAGAACCTGATATTGTGCCTGAAGATGAATTTCAGTATTTAGCTCAGTGCATTATACCGAATTCCAGAGCTGCACATTTGATTCACAGTTTTCCCATGACAGCTGATAATTATCCGAAAGCAATCGAACAGCTGAAAGAACGTTTCGGACGAGACAGTTTGCTAGTACAAATATTTGTTCGTGATCTTTTAAATCTAGTAATGAAGAATGCTGTTCCCGGACGTTCGAATACCGATTTGGCGGTGCTTTACGACAGTCTGGCATCAATGCTGAGAGCATTAGAGAGTTTAGGAAGAACCAAAGAAAAATTTGCTGATTTCTTAGGGCCACTGGTGGAATCCTGTTTACTGAAAATGTTCTACGTGCCTGGGAAAGAAGTCGTAATTCTGAAGACGCCGTTACCAAATCTGACAGATTTTTAAAAAATCTAATGACTTTTTTGCGTCATGAGGTGGAGTCAGAAGAGATGATAAGTTTGGCTCGCTCTGGATTTAGTAATAATTATGTAAAGCGTAATAAAACTGTTACAAGTGATGTTCCGACTGCTGCAGTACTTGTAAGTACCTCAAAAGGTAAGGTCAATTGTGTTTTATGTGAAAAAAGTCATGAGAGCTCCAAATGTTTCAAAGCTGAGAAAATGAGTTTAAATGACAGAAAGCAGATTTTGTTAAAAAAAAAGGTGTATGTTTTAATTGTTTAAAAGCAGGGCATATGAGAAATCAATGTAGAGTTAATGTAAAAGGTTCTATTTATTCTAAGAATCATCTAAAATTAATGTGTTTTCAAAATGTGAATAATAGTCATGACTCTCTCTTAAATGAAAATTCTGTTAAATCTCTGATGTTTCACTTTCTAATAATTCGCGATTGAAAAGTGTATTTTTGCAGACTTTACAGGTTTATCTGAAAATAGGTGGACAGCGAAGGAGAGTTCGAGCACTTCTTGATTCGGGCTCACAAACTTTATATATTAGAGAGGAAATTGTTAGACATTGAAAGTGTATCTGATTCGCCAAGAAAAAGTAATAAATGGGTTATTTGGCGGGAAGGAAACAAAATCGATACTTCATTCAGTTTATACTGTTGAAGTAAGTGATTTAGATAACAATTTCATATGTAAATTTGAAGCCCTCCCTGAAAAGAAAATTTGTGAATTCGTTCCGAAAATTAATGATCCTGAAATTTTGCAGGAATTAGATAAGAGAAAAATTAAGATTTTTGATTCTTTCTATTCAGGAAATGAAATTGATTTGCTAATCGGGGCAGATGTTATTGGCAAAATACTATGTGGTGGCGACTGTGTTGAGTTAACATCTGGGTTGACAGCGGTTAAAACAAATCTCAGTTGGACAGTTATAGGAAAACCAAATGAAACGCTAATTGATTCTTATTGTAAAGATAACGTTTTAGTTCTGCTCTCTTTGCGAGTTAGTAACAATTCTCTACGAGAACTATGGAATCTTGAAGTCTTAGGTATTACTGATCCCTTGGAAGATACTAGTAGGAAAAACTTAGAAAATGAAAATATAATAAATTCCCAAAATAAATTGTGTGTACTTTTTGATGGGAGATACCAATTAGAATTACCTTGGAAATGTGAATCTTTTAATCTATCGGATAGTAAAAATTTAGCCTTAATGCGTCATAAAAAGATGAAACGAGTCAAAGACAATAAATATCTTAATGAATATCAGGAAGTTTTTAGAGAGTGGGAGAATTAAAACATTATTGAGAAGGTACCGGAACTGGAATTAAATTATAAAGGTCATTTTTTACCTCATCGACCAGTGATTAAAATGAGTAGTCAAACTACTAAGATGAGACGGTTGAATCCTAGGAGGACCCACTTTTGGTCGCCAAATTTTTTGTCGCCAAATTTTGAGCGATAAGGGTTACAATATGATAACCCTTCCATTTCATCAAAAAATTTGGATTTTCAAATCACCGAAAAAATGGCAACCCTAAAAAAAGTGCAACATTTTTCGCCTTTTCCGAAAAAACGTCATTTTGCGTTTTGACTTCGCTGGAGAAGGTTTACTCTCCATCGGTTGTTAAGAATGGCGTGTGAAAGGAAATTACTTTAAAGTGAGGCTACGATAGGTTTCTTTGTGCTCCTGGGCACATAGGGGAAGAAAGAGACGTTAGAATGGTGTATGAAAGCTAATTTAATTGCTTCTCGTTATGAATGTTCGAGGTGTAAAAAATATGCGTTTGCAAAAAAAGGGAACGGTTGACGGCTACGAATGGCGTTGCCGCAACCAGTCGAAAGATAATCGCCACAACGTCGTTCGGAGTGTGAGAAAGGGCACTTGGTTTAGCGAAAGCAAACTTGCTATAACTATTATCTTGCGTTTGACGAGATATTGGTTTGGCAAGAGCATGAATGCGTTCGTGGTGAATGACTTGAAAGTTAATAAGAATATGACAAAGTTAATAAGACATGTGGCGGCGATCTTACGATCACAAGTTGGTGAATGAGAATTTTCATAAATTCCTTGCATCCATCGCAAGGGTGTATCCACCAACAGATCATGACGAAATGCAAGCGTAAGGTAAGTGCTTTTTAACATTTTTTAAAATTATTGATTTCATGTATTTCTTCGATTTTATCTTTGCGAAACGCCCCTTTCGTCCTTTTTAAAAATGTAAATCATGTTGTACCACTGGTTTTAGAATACTTTTTAAATGAATTTCATTGCTTTCTCCGTTTTTTTCTTTATATAATGATTAATTTAATTATTTATTCGATTTCATCTTTGCGAAACGCCCATTTCATCCCCCTTCCGCTGACGCATGCGCTTCCCAAGAGTTTTTCGTCATTGACGCCTTTTTGAAAACCTTCAATTTGGCGCTTTTGGCGAAAAAATTTTGGCGCCAAAAACAGCAGTGGGTCCTCCTAGGATTTTACCAGATGGGACCTGTTTTCGATGCTTCTTCCAGAGAGAAGGGAAATGTATCATTGAACCAGTGTTTATTTACGGGGCCTAATTTATTAGAGTTAATTCCTGATATTATAGATAGATTTAGATTATACCCTATCGGATTAAATGCCGATATAGAAAAGGCATTCCTACAGTTGGAAATTGCACCCAAAGACAGGGATTATTTACGTTTCTTTTATCCTTGTGATGAAGAAGTGATATACAGGCACTGCAGGGTAGTTTTTGGCGTATCGTCCAGTCCTTTTTTATTAAATGCTTCAATAAAACATCTTTTAGATAACTCTCCTTCCGAATTTTCAGATGTAATTCATAAATTAAGGTATTCTTTTTATGTAGATAATATATATATATATATATATATATATATATATATATATATATTGTTTCTGGTGTATATAATGTTGATGATGTAGAAACTTTCATTGAAAAGACGAAATTGATAATGTCAAAGGGATGCTTCAACCTTAGGAATTGGGAAAGTAATGTACCCGGTAAATATACTTCTAAACATTCAGGAGATACTTCTGTTTTGGGTATTTTATGGAATCTGGATAATGACCTTTTAAGGTGTGATATTAACCCTCTGGGTGGTTAATTTCCTCCTGAAAAGTTATTCCGAAAGCGTTTACAGTTATTTTGCCGTTCGCTTTAAAAATGCAAATCTTCTTTCCTTTTCCCCTTTTAAAACTTGGGAGGTCAAACGGAGACAATTTTATGACTTAGTTCGGTCCATTTGTCTAGTAAGAACCAAGAGATTAATCGTTTACAGCTAGCTGTTAAGTTGCCTTGGGCAATCTTGTATGTCGGTCGTTTCCCCTATATGTTCAGTCACAGTAAAATTAAAAAATGAAGGGTAAAAAAAAGGAAAAAATGAAATAAATGGTGTGTTAGAAGTTGAAAAATAATTATATTTTCTTCAAACAAAATTTATTTTTCTGTCATTTTTTAAAAATTAAATATATATATATATATATATATATATATATATATATATATATATATATTGGTATTGCTATTTGTGTGTGTGTGAACCAGAAAAAAGCATCCTGTATTCATTTTTGAATATGAGAGTAAGAAAACGCGCTCACTTTCCTGTTTTTTAAAAAAGTAATGAGGTAAAAAGAGCAAAGGCCCTATCTCTTTTTTTAAACAATGAGACAATAAATAGTGCATACGGGGATATACATACGATGATTATATTTATGAAATAAAACCAATCTTTCTCTATTCAATTATATTTTTAATTTAAAATAACATAAAAAAGGATTTCAATACTTTTAATTTATTTTAATTAAAATCATATAAAGGATATTTTTATGTTAACTGAATATTTTTCGGAAAAAATCTAAATTTTCATTCCTAGTGTTCTCCTTTTCGAACTTCTTGTATTAAATAAAAATTTCATTTCTACATCGGCATTTGTGCTGGACATAACACACATTCAGTCAATAATTTTTAATTTCAATGGGGGATATACTTCTTCAAATGCGCATGACAGTACTTCTAACCATTTTCTACTCAAGTTTAATTTCTTATCTTTCTGTTTATTTTATTACAAGGAAAAATGGCACACATCGATAACTACATTTTCACACAATTCAGTCATTACAAATTCTATTGTGAGAAAGTTCTCCCTAATTAATTTTGTCTTTCAAAACAGTACACTTAAAACTATTTTGTTCAGTGAAAATAGCCGGCAGTTCCACAATGTATCCATACCAAATTTCAAAAACAATTTTAACATTTTGAAATGTATCCTGTATTAAATTTTTTGAGTATACACAAATATTTCCTGCTGTATGGAGGACATAGTATGAGATGTGGTGTGTGGTTTTGAAAGAATGTTTTCATACGTGTAGACTATTTTTGAAAATTTAAATATCACTAAAGCTGATCATATAACTGCAAATGAGTCTTATTTTAATGTGTGCTGGTATCTCAAAATAAAACACTTTACAATATTAAACAGCCTATGGGTTTATACTCAATATCAAACTATTCGCAAAATGGTTTACAACTTCTATTCAAATTGTAAAGAAACTGAAATATAAATATATCTTACTGCAGTCAAAAATATTCATAATATGTAAATATCCTATTCCTCCACTTATTTCAGTACATTTTGAAAACTGTAAGCTGAATATAATTTTTTATATTTATAAACGAGGCATAAAAGCTCATACAGTCGTAAAAATGTCTTTATCATTTTTAAATATACTACTATAAAACGTATATGGATTGTAAGATCAGTTCTAAAATCCTAAAAGCTTTTAGAGGAGCAAAAAACATGTAATTTTGCATTGATCAAAATTTTAATATAATACACAAATATACATGTTATTAAGCAAATACATTTGAAAAATCAAACTTCCTTCTGAAATAAACGTAATTGAAAGAAAAATGTTTAATTGCAAATGAGTGTAAATACATGTTTATCTAAGGGGTATCCCCAAAGTGAGGCAATCCTCAAACTTAAAACTCAAACTCAGTGGCACAACAATCCATGAGGGCCAGGAACTACTATGCCCATCCCAATATACGTGACCATTGGGCGCTGAGGTGCATGAACAGATGTCTTGATTTGGTGGTCTGTCTGAAGAGAGAAATTCAGTGTTTAAGACCCCAAGCAAGCTTGGTACTCATTTATCGACCCAATGTAGCGGGGATGAAAGGCAGAGTCGACCTTGCCCAGCCCGTTAATAGAACCCCAGACCTGTGGTGTGGAAGCACGATACACTACCACTCGACCCTATTCGGTGAAAAATAAAACTTAATGTTAGAATCTTATATAATTCCCTAATGAATGAGGGAGTCCAAACTTTTTTTTTCATGTAAACTGTTTAGACGGAAATGGTATATTTGAACATTTCGCAAGTTGTATAAATTAAAACCGTTATAGTTTACATAAATTTTTAAGAGTGCAAAAGGTGTATTTTGGCTGCACGAATTAATTTTAAAAGGAATACGGTTACGAAAAAGTAGTACAAATCTATCTAAAGTAGGGTTGGTTACCTTAGATATTGTCAAACACAACAATGTATTGGAAGCGAATTCCACAATTCGTTGTTATAAAAATGTATGGAAAATTACAAGACTTATTTTTGCATTTGTAATTTATATATATATTTTTTTCCTGAGAACTTTAAAAGCTAGAGCGGCATCCATCAAAACCGCGGTTCCCTCTCTGTTTTTCCAGATCGCCCCTGACTAAGCCGGCTCTGCCATAGTAAGTGAAAATGCCGTATATTGTTTGTCAAGATCATTTTATAGCAGACTGCATTTTTCATGTATTTTAGATGGTCTTTTTATATTTTCTACATCAATATCTTAATGTCTGAATTTAAAATTACATAAAATTCTTGACATTCGCATCAATGACCATTATAATTTTTATTAGCATATGAATGTGTCATCAACCGATTACATGACTATTATTAACATATTATTTTAACCATTTAATTAATATTAAGTATAACACATAACGCACACAAATTTTCTGAACTTTAAAATAAATATTTCGAAAACTACTTCAGATATACTCAAAATGTTTCATTCCTACGCTTTAGCATCTCAGTTTTGCTTCTATGTAAAACTTTACGGTATATTCGTCAATTTTTTTAGTATATTTTTTGCTCTTAGCATGCAGTTTGCAACTGAATTGTATGAAATCTTCGAAATAAATAAAAAAAATATTCAAAGAAGCTATATAATAAAATTTGAAATTTATATTATACTCAAAGAATTGCTAGAACTTATGGTAAATAATTTTTAACTGCGCGATACATTTTTTTTTTCGAAATTTCAAATGGAATTTCTAACATGAAATTTCTAGCTTTATACGGTTGAAATTTAAAAAAATATCCAGATTTTAATTACTTATTCAGTTAGCCTTTAAAAAATGATAAATGTTGAGGTATTTTTCAAAAATAGAAATTTTTGAATAATAATTCGAATGTTTTTGAATAGCTCGAATTTAAAATTGATCTTTATGTTTATTTATGTGCATAAATGTCTACTGTAAATGTTTCCGTATATTTTTGATTACCATTTATTGAAACATTCAAGTTATAAAAAAAATGTGTGAAAATCTTCATTCATGTTGTCTTTGATGTAAACTGAAGTTCAAGCACTTAAAATTCAAATATATTTCGGTGTATTTTAACAATATATAACTAGGCACTGTACATAAACTTCCCTGAACACTTGGGCTTTGAAATCTAAAAAAAAAAACTAAAAAGATCTTAATTAGTTTTTTTTTGGTTATTATTTTTATCAAAGTGTAAGAAAATGTTTCAAATGATTTGATGAAGTTTAAATTTATTCATTTTTAGTGGTTGGAAAGTTGAAAAGGTTTCAAATTTTAAAGTGTTTGGTGTTTTATTAATTTTTTTTGGCATCTTATAATGAAATAATCATGTTTCAAAAACTGAAAGCATTGATTAAGATAAGAAAAATGAAGCGAAAGAATATACTTAAAAAAAGATAATTTGTCTAACTATATAAAATAGCAGATTGCCCTGACACGCCCCAACTAGTTACAGTTTCAAATTAATATGAAACCAAAAGGGAACTTTAACACATTTTACTTATGCGTTGGGAATTTTCAAAACTTTTAAAATACAAGCTAACAAACAAACACTTCCTGGGGTCTAAAGAAATTTCCCTCCGATTCTTTACGATTGCTCCAGCGTCAAAACACGGGGTTCCCTGCGAGCCATAAAACTTCCTATCAGTGTCCTGCTGTGTTGCTTCCACCGTCCCTAATTATCTTTCAAGATGTTAAACCTTTAAAAGGGGGAAAGGATTTCAGAAAAGTACGGCTCAACCGCTTTTGAAAATGTTACTTGAAGGCAAAAAAACCCGTGCAGTGCATTTTCGAAGCATCTTTACAATGACGGAATTTTCCGTGCTAACCGCTTGGAGGGTTAAGTTAGATGTGTTGTCATGTGATTCTAAGATCACAAAAAGATTGATTCTCTAAATTGTTAATTCAATTTTTGACCCATTTGGTATATTAACACCAGCTATGTTGGTACCAAAAATTATGTTATAGGAATCTTGGAGACTTAAAATTCCGTGGGATTAAGTATTGCCCTCTGACATACAGAACGAATTTTGTAAATGGGAGAGTAGTATGTTTTTGTTGAAAAATGTTTCATTGCCACGATATGTGAAAATTAATGCTTCTTCTGAGTTACATGTGTTTGTTGATGCTTCTAAGGGAGCCTATGCTGCATGTATATTTGTTAGAACAGTTACTTCCTCTGAAGTAAAGTTAAATTTGATGCGAGCAAAATGTAGAGTTACTCCTTTAAAACAATTAAGTATTCCTCGTTTGGAATTAATGGCCTGCTGCATCGGTTCCCGATTAGCATTATCGGTTCGTAATGCATTAGATATCGCTGACATAAAAACTGTGTTTTAGTCAGATTCCACTGTTGCATTGTGGTGGATTATAAAGGATGACGAATGGTCTATTTTTGTAACCAATGGAGTCAAAGAAATCCGGCAATTTTCTCATGTTCAGTCCTGGAGGCATGTTCCGGGTAATATGAATCCAGCCGATGTGTTATCACGTGCTTGTTCACCAAAAAAATGCCGGAGTCTCAATGGTGGAACGGATCTCCATGGTTGAAAGAGAATTCGGAAAATTGTCCTGTAAATGACATTTTTTGCGAGAATCTAAGGAAGTAGATATAGAAAGAAAAAAAGTTAAGTTGTCAAATGCTAATTTGTCAGAAGTTTCTACTCCTTGGTATGCAGAAAGAGTTTCTGATTATAATTTGATGATTCGTGTAGTTGCTTGGATGTTGCGTTTTATCCACAACTGCCGAAAAGAAATCCGTTCTTGTAAAAACTCTGAACTCTTATTTAGTGATATTGATAGTGCTGAAAAGTTTTTGATTCATATAGTCCAAAAGTGTTATTTTCCTGACATAAAATGTATCAATTCAATTGATGTGTTTCTTGACGATGATGACAATATTAGAGTTAAAACTCGTATTACTGAGCGTAAAGATATTCCATCGTTTCTTGCTCCATACCTTTTACCTGCTAATTGTACATTTACAAAGCTTCTAACTGAATCAGTTCATAAGAAAAATTGTCATGCAGGAGTTCAAATGTTACAGTGTATATTGAGAGAAAGATTTTGGATTTGTAAATCTCGCAGAACTATTCGTAGTGTAGTGAATAAATGTACAAAATATCGTAGATATAAAGCTGAGCCGATGCTATGCAAACCTACTCCTTTGCCAGCTGATCGTGTTGAGAATTCTACCGTCTTCGAAGTAATAGGATTGATTTTGCTGTGCCATTATTTTTAAAAAATGGAGAAAAGGTATGGGTAGCTTTGTTTACATGCGCGGTGTATAGGGCTATACATCTCGAACTAGTGGCATCTCTGTCTACTGATTTATTCTTACTTGCTCTAAGACGATTCATTTCTAGCCGAGGTAGGCCAAAAGCTATTTACTCTGATAATGGTTCAAATTTGGGGGCAGCATTCCATGAGCTTTCTAGTTTAGATTGGGAAACTATAATGCGAGAAACAAATACTGAAAGAATAGTTTGGAAATTCAATCCACCAACAGCCTCATGGTGGGGAGGCTGGTGGAAGAGACTTGTTCGGGTCATTAAAGAACTGCTTAGAAGAACCTTGGGTAAATCAGTTTTATCTTATGAGGAATTACTGACCATTTTATGCGATTGTGAGTCCATAATAAAGTCTCGGCCTCTTGCGTATGTTTCAGAAAACTCTGAGGATTTAATTCCCCTAACTCCGTCTATGTTTTTGAAAGAAACGAGTTCTTGTGATGTCACTGATATAGATTCAGTTGATTCCAGTCATCTGCGGAAAAGAATTAGATCTCGGTTCCGAAGAGATTACTTAAGCCAATTAATACAAAGGCATAAACAAAACAAAGATAAACGAGAACCAAGAGTAGGAAAGATCGTTTTAGTTGGAAATGATTCCAAAAAACGTATCAATTGGCCATTGGCTGTGATCGTTGAATTGGTTCCTGAACGTGATGGCAATGTTTGAACTGTAAAGGTCAAAACTCAGACAGGAGTATTTTTGAGACCAATTCAACGTATTTTTCCACTAGAAATGGATATCACTCATTAGATATGAAGGGACGATGGCGACTGGAATGCTGAGAATCGAAGCCCTGAAAAACGTTATGTGAAATAATTCGAGAAAACTTTTCTTCTTTTGGCCGTCGAATTAAAACAGTTGAAAAACTCGATCTGTTGAATTAGTGCACCAATACTTTGGAGTCGTTTACAAAGGTGGGAAGTAATATGTTGCGAAACGCGATCGAGAATTAGAGCGGCTCACGATTTTTTGAAGAGTTATTTTTTTGTCATAATTTTTATTTTCATTTAATTTTATGTACTTTTCTTTTCCTGTCATGCCGTGTGGCAACGTTAGTTGTTGTGAATTGAAAAATAAAAGAGAATCTTGTTCCATTTCTTATGTTATGAAATTAGTCTGTGTTTATTTATATGTTGAGTTTCTTTTGAATTCTTTAATGAACGATAGACGACAATGAACTTGACATCGGTTAGATGAACGAACCTAGAAGGAATAATGTATTCCTATATATTTTGAATTTTGATGCACCAAATTAGCTTCGTTGGTTGCAACACAAAGCATATCCTTGAAAGGAACCGGTTTGTAGTAACCATGTGTGTGTGTGTGAGCGATACAATTCTCCTCGGAAAATGACTCCGCGCAGTAATACACCGTATTCCTGACATTCGGCTATTTTTTAATGCTGATGTTTTCTGAAAATATTACCAGTGTAATTTAAGGGGTGGGTTAAACGATTTCTCGAATTCACATTTTAAACTTTTTTACCGCAAAATCAGATAAAAAAAACTTTGTGTATGTGTCAAAGAAGTTAAATTTCACGGAGTGTTTTTTTCAAAGCAAAGAATTATTATTTAAATTTGAAGCTAAATTATATTATTTTTACAAATACGAGACACGTGTATCAAATTAAACACAGCTTTAATTTTTTGCCAGTACAAAGGAAAATAATTATGAAAAAATACACATTTTAGTATAATCAATGTAGAATATCTAGTCAACATTGAGACAGAATCTAATCGAGAAATCTCATATCTTACTATCCTAAATCTCTATTATTTCTTTTACCTCTATCATTACCTTAATTTCTAAAGGAGATAACCACTGAGATTTTTCGAAATAATCAAATGATTTTCTGAATCTTCTTCCTTTATATTTATTCAGAGATGATTTATTTTTTACAACATAGATTATTTCATATTATTTTTTTTTCAAAATAATAGTTACAAGGAGATTGTTACAATTTGGAAGGGAATATATTTTTACAGTGCAGTATTTTACACATTTTCTCTTTTTTTTTTATTTACAGATTTTCGAAAAAATAGTGATTTACAAAAAAACTGTTGATATTGCATGAGTTTGTGAATAGTATAAGGAAATTCATTTCTGCTCCAGATAATAAAAATGGCCGCGGTAAACTAGTAGGCAAAGTAATGAACTCGTGGCCAGCATGTCATGAGTTCGAGCCCAGTACCGCAGAAGACCCGCAATGTAGGGGGGCGATGCACGAAAAACCTATTGATGCTCAAACGTTCTTCTGTTGGTGTGGTGTGGAAGTTAGGAAAGGGGGTGCCAGCTCAGGTGTCGTCCACGTCACTTGACCATGCTCAAAATTACTAGATCCGTCGCCAAAAGCCCTCGAGTAGCTGATTAGTGTGACGTTAATATTTACTCACTGCAGATAATAAATGTGTTGAAAATAAATCTCGAATTATCCACGTATAATAAATCTCGAATTTTCAACATCACGACTCCTAGGATTCCTGGAAAGGGATGACTGTAAGTTGATATCTCATCTGCACCACTTTCTGAACAGGAAATTGATCAATCAAGAGTTCATTAGGGATATAAACATATTTATCTTAAATTAACATTTCATTCAGTACTTTTTATAACACTAATTAACACAATTCAAAACAAAAAAAACTCTAGACTTTGCTAATGTCTTTTTCAAATCCTACATAATTTTATTCTTTTTTTCTTTCACTTTTATGTATATCTGTGTAAAATAATTATATCGATTTTTTCCCCCTAACCTGGATATAAGATGTAAAAATTCTTTTTAATGGATATGAGTGATTTCCATTTTGTACAAGTTATATTTCAATATTCGAACCATATTCAACTACAATTATAGCAAAAATTGTAATTGACATAGTTTAAATATCCATGTAAAAAGGGAAATTGAACTTGCATTCAGAGAATGATTAAATAACAAAATTTATGTGCTCCTTAATCCATTGTCTTCTAATAAAAGTTCATAAACATTTAGAAACATGTAAATCTCAAAAACTCGGAAAATGATTTTAAAAATATTTTATTATTTCTCAAGGTTGAATATTATAACAACTGCAAAATTTTAAAATGAAAATGTTATAAAAAATGTGTTTAGGAAAGCACTTTTCCCTTTGCAAAACAAGAATGAATGTTTTCATCAATAACACTTAGGAGATTTTAGAGGTCATAGCCTATTTTTCAAAAAAATGATAGCATTAATTTTAGATTTGTTCATGGACCATAGCAAATAAAAATAGGATTAATAGAATTTTTTTGATTTTAGAACTTAAGACAAAAATTAGTAAAAGAAAATTATTAAAGCAAAATGAATTAAAAAAGTGGGGTAAACTTATTATTTTAGAATATCATACATAGAGTATAATTTTTATAGCATGTCGAATCACACGCACGCGATTCTGTCATATAATACATCTAAGTATTAACGTATCAGAATAATAAAGTAAAGAATTTTGTGGATAATGAGAAAAATTTATGAAATTATCATGTATTTCTCTAAATTTGTAAAAAATAAGAATTAACTGGATTTTCTATTTCTCATACAAAATTCTGGTTTTTTTCTTTTGTCATAATACTGCAGTTTTTACCTCAATTAGTAAAATTCTGTGAAATTAGAATTTCTTTTTTGTTTGATTATCACTGCTTAGAAATATCAGCAAAATTTTCAATTTTATTATAAAAAATATAAAATACATCTATACTCTTGAATTCTTAATATGCATATATTCATAAGAAAATATATTTAAAAACACCTTTTGAATAATTTTTTTATTTATGGTAAAAATTATATTTTAGCATTTCATATAATGCTTCTATTCAAGAAAATGTTACCAGATGAAATTTTGTACGTATTATTCAAACAATTTTAAAAACTTTACTTTTTCTGTATATATTCACTAATTTTTTTGTAGTATTCCTAAGAATGTTTTAAACAAACTTAGAGATCAATTTAACAATAAATTAATTAGTTTTGGAGAGAAAAAAATGAAATGTTTATATGTGTGCTAAATTTCAACTAAAAAGCTAATACCCCCTACATTTTAATTTTCAAAAAAAAAAAAAATATTCAGGTTACAGCAAAATGTATCCCTAATTTTTTTACATGTATTATGTATAACACACAGGGGAAAAATGGAAGTGATTGGTAAATAATTGTGGAAGGAGTAGCATTTTGTATGCACTAATTTATCGAAAAAACACAAACTCAGAAAACCATTTTAAAGTATATGTTGTAAAAAAATAATTATTATAAGCTTAAATAAACTTAAAATACCCCTTTAGAGCATTAGCTATATATTTTTATTAAAAATGGTTGCATTTTCGTATTATTTCTACTCGTGTATATATTTTTTTTAAATGATAACTTTTTTGAGAATATTAATTACTCAAGAAAAGTGTTAATTTTTTTTTCTGTCATGACAGAAATTTTAAAGTCTTTTGCTTCACATAATATTGAAATATTAGACCTGTATGAAAACATGTGATGAATAAGAACTGAAATTATTTGTAAAAAATGCCTTAATTAAAAAATGTTACATGCACACATTTCACAAAGAAAAAAAATTGCATTATTGTAATGCCTCAGAAATATCCTGCTTTATACGTAACATCTTCCTTTTTTTTGTAGTAATTATTTTTCTTTTTCAAATAGCTTATTTTTTTAGTCAAAAAGCTTTCTTTAGCTTTTTTTTAATCTAAAAAGGTGGGTGGGGCATGGTCGAATTGCCTTATTTGTTTACATTTTTCAATTGAAATTTTTTCTAACTTCTAATTTTTAGGCGTACAAAACTGACATATCAATCGAAAGATAATAATGCAAAGAATATGACTAAATATAAATATAAAAAACTATATTTTGATCATTTCGAAAATACCGAGTCTTTGTAAGGAAAGTCAAATTTTGAAAATGTTAATCTAAAATAAAATTCGAGTAATGACCAACACAACTAATCAAATTTATTTTGCAAAATTTAACCAATTAATCAACACACGAAAATTACTTTGCTGCTCTTTTACATGCAATTAAAAAAATACTGTTTCAAAATCAATGAAAATATTGAGCATTTTTGAGTACAATATGCGTGGATTATTTTAATCTAGTTTGAGAAAAAAATACTGTTATAAAACTAATTTGTTCAAATAAAGTAAGTCTAGTTATTATATTTAATAAGTGTTACGCATAAGAGATGAAAAAGTTAAATGTTTACTTGATTAAATAATTGTTTGAAAAAAATTGCCCTATTTTCAATGTTTCATGAAAAATTATATTCACCATTTTTTAGAATCTAATAGTGATACAATCTAATTAATAAAACTAAAAATGTTTATTGAATAACAATACAAAAATTAAACATTACAGGAGGTTTTTCAAATTATTTCACATTGAAATTGAATAACATGAATTTTTCTTGCAATACTTTATAATTTATATGAAGTGAAATGAAGGCAGCACTCAGCTGGAATGTCTTTCAACTTCCACATAACATCATTTCACAATTCCGAGCCACCGTTTTGTTTCATAAGTAGCACTTACAGAATTCAACACAATGAAGGATGTCAGGATTCGAACTAGGCTGCGACCCTGTAAGAAAAATAGAAGTTGTAGAAATATCTTATAGCACAAAATAAAAATTAATGTGAAAGCTAAACAACATATATAATTATTCACCAGAATGCAGATTTGTATGATGGGAGTGTGTATTACAGAAACCTGTCGTGAAATGCAATATTCTAACGTATAAAAGAAAGAAAAAGAAAAGGACTGATTTTAAAGCATTAGACTTGATGCAACAGCCTATGAGGGTAAGACCCTGCTGTGTCCATCCAAGTAGACTTGACCTTTGGGTACTGAAATGCATGAGTAGATCAGGTGGTCAGTTTGAAACGAGATCCCAGTGTTTAAGTCCCCAAGAAAGCTGTGGTTACTCATTTATCGACCCACTACAGTAGGGATGAAAGGCTGAGTCGACCTTGCCGAGCCCAGGAATAGAACCCGGATCTGTGGTAAAATGAACAGATATTTGTGTTGCTTTCCCAAGTTGTTTTCTGATACGTTTCGCGTTCAGAGTGACAGGCCATTAATTATTTCTAAATTCCTCTCCTGAACATGGCGCAACAATTCTTTCTCTGGTAAATGCTATTGATTCCAATTGAAATACTTCATCTTAAAACTTTTTCAGCCGTAATTTCCTCAAATTTAAAGCTAGTTTATGAACAATGTACCTTCTCCTAATACGTCATCAGTATGTAAATAAATGCTTTCCGGTGGGGTTTTTTTTCCCCTCCTTATTAGAAGTCTTTCTTCTTTAAAACTCTTCCCAATTTGGATCTCCGTCCTCATCATCGACTAAAACGAAACGAAAATTAGATGAAGTGGGTGTCAGCGAAATAAATCGCTTATACCCAGAATCGCGGAGAAAAGGATGAATAAGAAAGACCGATATCTGAAATCACTCCCCCCGCAGGGGGGAGGCTGGAGGAAGAGAGCGGCCGAACGAGGACGAAACTGGAGTGACGTCACGAGGGCGAGAAGGGAAGAGCGCAGGAAGGGAGGGCTTAACAGCCCCAAAATGCGTTCGAGGAGCACCAAAAACGCAGTGGGAAGGAAAATGCTGCTATATTTTTTTTCAGCCGGAATGAAAAGAAAAAAGTCTGCAAGGAAAAGCTTACAGACGCCACAGCAGGTGGAACGAAGCAGGAGCCAGCTTTAACACTGATCCCAGTTCTGATGAGAGGCAAATGCGTTTGAATATTGTGAAGGGTAGCTGTTGAGTGTTTATGTTGTGATTACGGCGGTTTCAAGGGCAGATTCCATTTAGTAGTTTTGTAAGCAAAATTTAGTTTAGAGTGAGGATACGTGAATAATGTTTGTGCTTTAATTACTGGATTGTCATGATTTTGGATAGAAGTAAAAACATTTCTAGAAGTTATAGTGATGTAATTATCAATCGGCTCCATGTGTAAGTCGTGATGTATGACACTATTTCTAACGTACCAAGGTGCGTTAGTAATGATTCTAAGAATTTTATTTTGAATGACTTGAACATCGACAAAAGGAAGTTCATCATCATCATCACTTAAGGCTGAAAGAAATGAATAATGTTTTTGTTTAAAAGAGTACCATTATCTCATGGCAGCAAGTCTTTTAAAAAAAATATATAAAATGTAATACAATTTAGTAATTTTTTATTAAAAGTCTTTGGCATCATGTCAGAAATGCCCTCGGATTCTGCTGTGGGAACTTCCATTTTTCTCAACTGTAGGCCTTCTTTTCCATATCCTGGAAAAACCCAAGATATATCTTCTAAAAACATTTGCACTTTTGCGTCCAGAGACTTGAGTGTATTTAATCGCGTCCTTCGGTAAAAATGCAATGCCATATATTGTCTTATAGACTTTTTGGATTTTCTATTGATTATTGATTTTTTAAAATGCCGGTTTTCATTTGCCAATGGATTTATTGTGTTTAATTTATCAGTTTTATTAACAAACTCCCCTTTTTTGTGGTTGGTTGTCTTATGTAATGCATCGTCGAATAGTTTATTGACATTGTGATATTCAGTTGCGCTGTCCGTACACATTACCGAAGTCTCTGGAATGCAGTGCCTAGCAATACGAGGCCAAAGACCTTTCTCCCATCAACCAAAAAAAGCCCTTCTTTATCGTCCCTGCAATATAAGAAGCATTAATTTTTCAAATCAAAAATCGTATTTAGGATTTACCGGCAACAGATTCCGAGTACAACTTGGGTCATAGTTTTCGTTTTTCGACCTTTATTATACTTTCTTTTTGTTAAGAATGTCTCGTCTAAAAGGATTGTTTTTCCTGAAACACAATTCATGCTTTAACCGAAATATATTTTTAAATGCAGAGAACATATAAATTATTACAAAGGAAATTGTTATCTCACCTGGTCCTCCAAGAAGCTTATCGTGATGAGATCCAATGGTTTCTGTTACTTCTCTCAGCCGAGCATAAAAGTCTGCAATCGTAGCCCAACTCATTTCTTGTTGTCCTCTTTTTTTTCGGAACATATTCAATTGATCCAAGACTAAACTTATTTGCAGTTTGATGACAAAACATACTATCAATACAAAAACATCTAATATATGAATGTTTACGTTCTCGAAAAAAGTATTTGATGTTGGGTTCACCTGAAAAAAGGACGTCTTTAAAATAATACAACAGCATTGTTTCTAAATATTTAGTTAATACGTATATCATATGAACATAAAACAAAAAATAGCTAAGCTTAAAAAGTTTTCTGTTGATTACGAAACTTATTATGAATGAATAATTTTAATTACATGATTTTTTATCAAAATTAATTTTTAAATTTAAATTTTTTGCATTTTTTGACATAATTTTCATGCACATTTACATTGTCGTCTATAATTTCAAATATTTTAATAGCACTTACACTTTTTATATTACTTCAGCTCATGGGGTTTTGAACCGAAGCATTGATACTGAAGTACCTTTTAATTATCAAATAGGAACAATGCCCTACTCACACATAAATAACCGTATATGTACTATTAAAAAAATTCGTATCATTAATTTAAATATTAAAACCCTAGTATGAAACTCAATTTTTTCAAATGTATATATATATACATATAAATAAAAATGAAGTGTCTGTAATTTGAAATTAACAGCTTTTTACTAAATGCATTTGAAAGTACATACGGTACTTACATGAAAAAATCAATTTTTAAAATTTTTGTCTGTCTGTCTGTTTGTTCCGGCTAATCTCTGAAACGGCTGGACCAATTTTGACGAAACTTTCACTGGCAGATAGCTAATGTTATAAAAAATAACTTGGGCTAATTATTTTATTTTAGAAAAAAAAATTAGGATTCCGAGAAAAAAATTAAAACCAATGAAGTAGTGAGCAATATCCGATACAAATAGGGATTATTTATTTCAATAGGGACTTTTTTTATTCAATAGGGATTATTTTTATTTAATAGGGATTATTTTATATCGTGAGCCTTCTGTCTCAACGATTGCTAGCAGTTATATCAAACTTTTTCCTTTGATTAGGTTGCTGCCATTCGCGACATTTCCCGTTCATGTCTTGATCCTAATGATTTTACAGTCCTTAACTGCATTGTCAAAGGTCATGCGTTCTTTTCACCCCCTTCCTTGCGGCTTCGTTTGTGTTCGGGTTTCACCCTACTTGCTACTTAGACCTATTTTGATCCTAAAGATTTTAGGCCTCACCCTATCGACAGTGTCAAAAGTCATGCGTCCCTTTCACCCCTTGCTCAACAAAAAGCAAAGAAAAAAAAATAAAACAAAAAAGAAACATAGATTCACAAAGTAGAAGGAAAGTTTTCGTAAACTCTGCGAAGTGAATAAACACTTTTGTTATATATAAATTCCACGTGGACGAAGTCGCGGGTAACAGCTATTTAACATAAAATAAATGCACCAGAAAGTAATATTAACGTATTACACATCCAAATAATAATTATTTACACTATTTTTAGCGTTTATTACACAAAATTTGTAACAATGTGCTACTTTTGCTGAGCAGGTAGGTGTTTTCAAAAATCGTCCCACAAGAAAGTTACGGGGCGTCATAAATAATAATAACAATAATAAAAAAATCATCAATTATATCTAAAGACTTAAAATTTAGCAAACATGGTTTTTTTGTTCAGCTGAGATATGTAAAAAGCTTTTTTTTTAAATTTGTACAATTCACGTAAAATTAACTCATTAAAAACTTCTTTATCCTTCAGTCTGTATTTTTTAATTTTTAAATTCACCTGTGCGAAGAACGGGTATGCCAGCTAGCATATATATATATATATATATATATATATATATATGAGTGTGTGTGTGTGTGTATTGTGTGTGTCATATTTTAGAAGTTAACTTTTTGAAAATCTATAAAATTTATGAAAACGCTTCCTTCTTCTGTACATGTTTTTAACTTTTTTTACCTTTCCCGAGCATTTCAATTGATATTTTTTCTTGCATATCCACATCCAACCTAACTTTCGGCTGGAATTTCTATTGGCTGAGGTTTCATTTCTACAAATAGGACACATTGGAGGGGAAGTTTTTTATGGCAAAACTCTTGCTTCTGTTAAAATATCTTTAACGTTTTCTTCAGTTAATGAGCTGATATCAAATAAATTGATATTTTCCAATAACGGATGCATCTAAAACATTTAAAAAATGCTCATAATTAGATTAATTCATTATATTAATTCATTCATAAATGAAATATATTATTTCTCATTGTATGTTTTTTTTCTCTATAAAACATAAAAGTAAAAAACAATATCACGAAATCAAAAATAATCCATTATTGAGAAGACAATTAGTTATTTCTATTAGTTATTTTCAAAAGTCTACAAAGAGCTTTCAAATTCAAGTAAGGAACTCTTAGCAAGAATAGATTCCAACTTTGCATTAACAACAACAAATAGTAAAAAAAATATTTGTTTTTAATGCCATGAAAACAATGATCAAAATTATAAGTACAAATATTATTTCTCTTCTGTTATAAGTTAATCTATATAAAGATTTATTTACAACATATTGACAATGGCGTGACCTTTCTTTTATTCAATACGTCTATCATGGGAATATATAGAATCTACAATTTTTATTTCGTATTCTCTCTCCGTCTCTCTTATTAAGATATTAATAACTTATAATCCCAAAGGAATTAGACATTTTTGCGTTTTAGTGCTCACTATTCAGATAATTATGTCTCGTGGTTAATTTACTAAAAGAAAAAAAATCACAAAAATATTTCGCATGGAAAGGTACATGCGTAAACTCATCAAAATATTCCTGACTGAATAGCATTTAAGGATAGGTATAATATGTTTTGCTTACAAAAAATTATTAAAAATTTCCTATCAAAATCAGAATAGATCAATAACTTAAAAAACAATAAAAAATGCAATTGTATTCTAAATATATATGCAATATATTTATACACATTTCATTAGGCAGTTTTACTTACCTTTTTATTTATAAATATGCTCATCAACTTCAAATACTCGTTTTATCTGCTACAAGGCGAGAAACCAAGATTTTGCAAATGAAATATAAGTTTGAGAATCTCTAAGAAAATGAAAAGAGAAAGTTCTTCCGTCTTAAAAGAATCCATTCTTTAGGTCCTGATTGGTTATCAAGCAATAACCATTCCTTTTAGAAATTATCAGCAAATGGAATTTCAACAGTAATAAAACACTCAATCATGGGGAATGTGGACGACTGTCTTCCCTCCTGTTCTGTCCTTGAAAAGAGACTTTATTGATTATACTATAAACTACACTGCTCAAAATAATTAAAGGATATTGCGGTTTTAGGTGGATCTTGTGTCTGGGAAACTTTTTAGCTGATTGATACATGGTCGACAGACGTAGTAGGTTACATGAGAATAAATTACACATGTTTAGCAGAAAAAATTGCATTTTATTGCGCATTTGTGTACAAAAGGAAAAAAACATAATTTGTGCATATGAGAAAAAAAGAATAAGAAAAGGTGTTTTCTTCAAAGGAAATCATTTTCAGTAGGGGTATGGTTTCCACGGACGGCCAGCAACGTTGAGCACCTTTGAAGCATGGAGTCAATGAGGCTATAATCACGAGTTGGGGTATTCTGTCCCACTCTTTCAGAATAACTCTTATTAGTTCTTGGAGAGTTTGTGGGGGTGGTTGGCGGCCATCAACTCGTCTTCCTAGAGCGTCCCAAACGTGGTCTATTGGATTCATATCTGGAGAACACGCTGACCATTCCATTCGTACGATTCCTTCCTCGAAAAGGAAATCCTCCACCAGGTTAGCACGATGTAGCCTGCAGTTATCGTCCATTAAAATGAAGTCATCTCTGATTGCTGCAGCGTAAGGGACTACAATAGGTCTGAGTATCTCATCCCTATATCGGCGAGCGGTCAGAGGTCCATCTCGAATGATGTAGAGGTCTGTGCGCCCGTCAATGGAGATGCCACCATACACCAACACTCCCTCACCGCCAAATCTGACACTTTCGTGCACGAAAGAAGGATTATTCCTACTGCCACGGTCCTTCCAGGTGAAAATACGCCTATTACCCGGATGAACAGAAAAACGGGACTCGTCAGAAAAAAGAACATTGCTCCATTCATTTCTCCTCCAGTTCACATGCTCTGTTGCCCACTCCCTGCGGTCGCGACGATGTCTTGATGTTAGTCTAACAAATACCATCGGTCGGCGAGCATACAGACCTACTCCATGGAGCCGGTTTCGGACAGTCTGTGTTGAAACCGTGGTGCCAGTAGCCGAGCGAAAGTGTTGTTGGAGATGAGTAGCGTTCATATTTCGGTGTCTCCGAGCCGTTAACACTAAATAACGATCTTCATTGGGCTTTGTTGCCCGTCTACGACCTTGTCCTGATCTTCGGCCTGCACTTCCAGTCTCCAAAAAACGGTTTCAGATCCTGGAAATCACACTTTGTGACACTCCAATGGCTTGCGCTACTTCGGCTTGAGTTTGGCCCCCTTCTAACCTACCAACAACTCTCCAAGCTTCTGAATCAGTTAAATGACTTCACTGAGACATCCTACCCATCGAAACAAAGCAGTCCCTGAATGCCGATCATCCTTGTCTTCATTTCAGTTGAAAGTCAAATTTCATTCACTTCCGCTGAAGCGACGTTTTTGACGTCAAACTCAAAATTATCATACTCCACAGTTTGAAAATCAGAAAAATTTGCATTTGTGATTCTCTTCTTCCATTTTCGGCAAAAAAAATTTCGCTTATATCTTTATTTTATATAAAACTTACAATATCCTTTAATTGTTTTGAGCAGTGTATATAGGAATATAACATATATAGATTATCTTCTTAGGGAATAAAAATTGTCCATCCAATGTAATTTTAAAATTCATTTGCTTACAACAGAAGTGTTATTTGGTTTACGGAAGAGTTCACTGGTCATGAATACGAACAGTGGGCTTTCAATCAAACAATAGTTTCAAGTTAAATGAAAATGATCGTTAAATTCCTAACGCTAATAACCAAGTTAAGAAAGAGAACGAACTATGGTTTGTCACTGAAACGCAGTTCATATTTATATATATATATATATGTGTGTGTGTAGTTACGAGATCCATATCCTAACAAAATTAAAACTTATATTTGTGCGTGATTCAGAATCAGTCACTTAATTCTTCTATTGTAATATTATTATTTTGATAAATATATATACGCACTGAAATAGATAATTTACGAAGGGAAGGGGGGCATTTCGAAAAAAAATTACTTGTATAATTAAAATACTATACTACAATGAACTCAAACATTGAATAACAGATACACTTCTAAATTATAAATTAATATAGATTAGGTTACAGAAATCATTCATATAAAACATCATCTTGTAGATAATTACACACAAATTCAATGTTCAATATTATTCAGTCAACCATATAGAAATAAATCTTTTGCGAAAAAAATTCACAGGTCACAAAAAACAGAAAATAATAAATTAACTTTTAATTTGTTCGTATTCGTTTAGTTAATAATCATTACATTAATTGCCGTCGAGTTGATTCGAACAGCTAAACTATTTTTAGCACTTGTAAGCTAATCGTGTAAATGTAATTCAAGAATTGGTCCTGTGCATTAAATATCTAAATTCTACAAGGATATAATGCTTAATTTTTTAAAGAAATTTATAAAAGATGACACTTTCTTTCTAAACTTATAATATCCTTGGGTGAGGTCGATAGCTCTGATTTTAACCACAAATGGTGTGGTTATTCTAGAAATGTCTATAACGGATTATGAGCAGACTTTGAGTTATGTATAACTTGACTGCTCAAGCAAAAGGCGTGGACTGTATACTTTAAAAATGTTTGTTTATTGAGGACGGTAGGTACGTCCGCTCCGAGGATGCATTACAAGCATACTGACGAAATGTAAACAAGGAGGACTACTAGCGCCCTCTGCACATGCGGGTCGTAACAGAGTCCCCGCCATTGAAATGAAATTTCAATACAAATACATAATACAATTGACGATACTTACATACAAAATACACAATATTTGCAAAGCAAAAAGGCATGCACAATATTTATAGTACTTAAATGAAAAATACACAATATTTACAGTACTTAAATGAAAAATACACAATATTTACAGTACTTAAATGAAAAATACACAATATTTACAGTACTTAAATGAAAAATACGATTGAAGTTAATTTATACACATACAATAATTACTAATAACAAAATTCATACAGGTAATATACAAAGATTTCTGATTGTCCTTTTTAATATATTTCCGTTTGGCATACGCAGGTTCACAACTCGCACTTTACCATCGGTGCCAGGAAAAATTTCAGTTATTCTTCCGGTACTCCATTTCGTACTAGGAAGATTTTCATCTTTGATTAAAACTAAGGTTCCTACAGAAACATTATTTTTGTTAAATTTCCACTTGTGACGTTCTTGTAAATTATTCAAATAATCGCGTTTCCAAAGCTTATATATATGTTGGGTAATTTTTTTTACTCTTTCCCATCTCGACAACTGATTCTCGTTTATATTAGTTATTTGCGGTTCAACTATGGATGTTAGGGGTCTACCTACTAAGAAGTGTCCAGGGGTCAGTGTTTCGAAATCATCGAAATTTGACGTCAAAGGAGTGAGTGGTCGGGAATTTAGCACAGCCTCAATTTCACAAAGTATTGTGATGAACTCTTCGAGAGTTAAATGTGCGTTCCCCACGACTCTTTTTAAGTGGAATTTAAATGCCTTTACTCCTGCTTCCCATAGCCCTCCATGGTTTGGGGACCTGGGTGGGATAAAATTCCACTCTATCGATTCATTTGTCAAAAATTCTGCTAATGTGTGATCAGGTAATTTAATCATTTTGAACAATTTTTTAATTTCGGCATTTGCGCCAACAAATGTTTTAGCGTTGTCGGTGGTGATTTTTGCACACTTTCCTCTCCTACCAAAAAAACGTTTTAAACTTGCAATGAATGCTTGGGATGTGAGATCTGTCACAAAATCTAAATGAATTGCTTTTGTACATAAACATACATAGACTACTACATAAATTTTATTTAATGCCCCTTTTCTTTGATTTTTAAACTTAATGAAGAATGGGCCTGCAAAATCAACGCCCGTGACATTAAAGGGATAATTCGGTGTTACACGATCTCTCGGTAGGTTAGCCATAATTTGATTCATAGTGATGGGCTTGTTCTTAAAGCAATTCACACATTCATGAATAATTCTACGACAGTTATTTCTGCCATTGAGTGGCCAGAATTTTTGACGAACAAGATATAAAAGTGAGTGGGGTCCTGCATGCAAATAATCTCAATATAATATCAGTTAAAACGTTTCTACTAGGTAAAATCATGGGAAATTTAGCTTTCTCATTTAAATTTGAATTGGAAAGTCTGCCTCCTACTCTAATGATGTTGCTCTCATCAAGAAAAACATTAAGTGGAGTTAATTTGCTTTTCATAGGAATAGGCTCACCTGCCAACAATTTGCACATTTCTTCATAGAACTTCCTTTCATGCAATGAGTGGATCAGCCAGTTCTCAGCATGACTTACCTCCTGTGAAGTAAGGGGTCCCTTTATCTTTGTAATTCTGGTTCTGCAGTTGTGTATGAATCTGTAAAGAAAACTTACAACACGAATTAATTTTACATAGTTGTTTGAAATATCAATAATGTTTTCAAGGAAATTGTTTTTAGTCACTGTCAATGTCAAGGAAATGTCCTCTTTTGGATTTGAGTTCTTTCTCATTTCCGTTAAATACACTCTTTCTGGGATCGCTTCATCTAGTCCTTTGGTCTGGAAGTCAATTTGGCGTAGAAACGAGGATCCATTCCACCACTTGGAGTTGGTTGTAAGAGCGTCTACGCTGATTCCTCTCGTAAGTAGATCTGCTGGGTTGTCCTTGCCGGAACAGTGGAACCACGAGTTAGGATCGGTGAGGGATTGGATTTCGCGAACCCTGTTCGCAACAAAGGGTTTCCATCTATGGCTTGGACCTTTGATCCAATGTAAGGTGACCTGAGAGTCCGTCCAGAAAAAGGCTGTGGTTGAACACTTCTGATCTAGGATTTTCTTGACTTCCTTTGCTAAGCGTGCAGCAAGCAGAGCGCGCGCCCATCAGTTCCAATCTAGGGAGGGATAACCTTTTCAGAGGTGCAACACGGCTCTTGGATGTTACAAGATCAACGCTGACTCTGTCCTTGTGCTTGACTCTCAAGAAGGCGGCTGCTCCATATGCTTTTTTGACTGGCATCAGAAAAGGTATGGATTTGGACTTCACTTGAATCTCCACTGGAATCGAGGATCTTTCGCGGAATCTTTAACTCTGATAAAAATGGAAGTTCTAACCACCATTGTGACCATACTGCATGAATATCTGGCGGTAGCTCGTCATCCCAGGATAACTTCCGTAGCTAAAGTTCTTGTAATAGGCATTTGAGCCTAATCGTGTAGGGTGACAAGAACCCAACTGGATCGTATATTTTCCCAGCTGATTGAAGCACAATTCTTTTGTGATGGGTTTTGACGTGTCCAATTGCAGAAGTCCTTTAACATCAATTGTAAAATAGTCGTGGACAACATCCCATGGTATCCCTAAAACCTTTGACGAAGGGATTTTGGAACTGTCGTCCGGGTGACGAGGATGTGTCTCAAGGCCTTCCCTTTCCCAAGTTCTCATCAATGTTTGATCATTTGAATTCCATTTGCGTAATTTCATGCTGGCATTCTTCATGATTGTTTCAGCATCCTTTGATACTTTTAAGGCTTGGGAGATGTCATCAGCACCACTGATTACGTCATCAACATAGAGACAAGTGTCAAGCATTTCAGTTGCTGCTGGATATTGATCACGGTAATTCTCGATGTGATGCTTAATTGTTGCGGAGAGCAAGAAGGGGCTTACGTTGACTCCAAACATCACACACTTAAATCTATACACTTGAAACTTGTAGGGATCTGTTTGATTTGATCTAATGTCTGGAAACAAAAATCTAACTGCATCTCTGTCCTCGTCACGTAATGAGATTTGCAAGAATGCACGTTCTATATCTGCGGTGATAGCAATCGTGTTCAAGCGAAAAGAAATTATCAGGTGGAATATGTTTGGGTTTAAATTCTCACCTGACCATATACAGTCATTAAGAGATGGTTGTCCATCTTCATGGGAACTTGCATCGAAAACAATGCGCATTTTTGTAGTTAGGCTTTCTTGGCGAAAGACCGCTTGGTGCGGTAAATAGAATACTGCTCTATCAGTTGGTTTTTCAGTTTCTAGAACCCTTTCAATTATTCCTTGAGATTCATATTCTTTCAAAATTTCGGAATATTGTATGTACAGAGTTGGATCACGAATGAATCTTCTTGTTAAGGATTTTACACGTTTTTCTGCTCGGAAAAATTGTCATTTAACTCTTGTGTATGGCCCTTCCAAGGAAACCCAACTTCATAACGACCACTATTGAAACGTACTGAAGATTTAAAATGTTGCATGGCTTGGTCGTCTGGGTCACAACTAGACTCTGCTTTAATTCCTATTGCTTCTAAATCCCAAAATTTTGTTAAATTTCTATCAACCTGATCTTGGATGAAATTGCAAAAATAATAGTTCGATGGTTCGTTTTGAATGGAACCTGTTACAATGTAACCAAATACGGAGTCCTGCAATATTATTGAATTGTCATGTAATTTTATTTGTTTACTTTTTAATAATTCATAAAATATTTCACCTCCCAGGAGAATATCAATTCGTTTGGGAATATTAAATTCCGCATATGCATATGTTATATTTGGAGGCAATTTTATTTTTGTTAAATCAAATGGCTGTGTAGGAACGCAACCAGTAATTTTAGGGACTATGAGAAAGTTAAGTTTTCTTTTAAATGAACTTCCGTTCGAAATTTCAGCGGAAATTCTTTTCCTCACTGAAATGCAAGCTCCATTCAAGCCTACAATAGTTGAATTCATAGAGTATTTTTCCAACCCGAGGAAATTTGACGCTTCCAAGCTACAAAGGCATTTCTGGCCCCCTGAATCGAGGATCGCGTTCATTACAAGCCAAGCCCCTGTCGCACTCTGAACTTTGACCTTCGCGGTCGAAAGCAAAATGGATTTCTCCCCACTCTCATTGTAAAGACACGTCGCGGTTTGAGGATTTATTACATTGGCTGGACTCGGGTCATAAATGACACCTGATGAACTCTGTGGAGAGGGGAGGTTTCTGTTTATCTGTCGGGGAACACTTGTTTTGCAAAGAAGAGAATTGTGGTTCGCATTACAAACCCTACATTTCCTGTTCAGTTTTAAACAGTTCTTAATAAGGTGATGGCCTAGACAATTAAAGCATAGGTTTAAGGATCTCACTTTGTTGCTTCTTTCTTGAACAGACATCTCGTGAAACATTTTACACTTAAAAATTGGGTGTGTCTCTGAAGGACATAACGGACAGGTTTTTTCATTGCTTTTCACGACAAATGATCTGAATTTTGGAGAATATTCGTTCTTGTTTTTCAACGAAGAATTTCTTTGTACGTTTTCTAAGGCTTGGCTCCTTTTTATTAAAAAGTCTAAAAAATTATTCCACTTAGGCAAATCATTAGAATGTAATTCCATTTCATATTGTTTACGCGATTCATCATCTAGACGTTGAGTTATAACAAAAATTAACATTGATTCACACAAAGCGTTAGGTTCTAATTCTAGTTGTTTTAAGGCTCTAAGATGACTCTGAATTGAATCTATTAAACTTCTGAGATGAAAAGCAGATTCAAATTTTATTTTGTTAGGATTTAAAAGTTCAGAAATATGACTATTTACAATTAATCTTTTATTTTCGTATCTACCTTCTAAAGCTACAAATAAAGATGAGTAAGAATCGTTTACTGTTTGCAATTGTTTTGCATGGCCTTTCAGGGCAGATTGCAAATAATATAGTTTTTGCGAGTCTGATAAACAAGCGTTATCATGAATTAATGATACAAATTGGGATTTAAATTGCAACCAATCAATATATTGTCCCGAAAATTCCGGTAAATTAATAGATGGCAGTTTCACATTGTAATTAGCAAAATCATTTTTCACAGATAATTCAGAGGTATCCACATTAGAAGATTCAAGTAAGGTATTGAAACTCACCTCTAAATTATCTGCGTCCACTTCCATCGTGTCCAAACTGGTCTCGAAATCCATGAGCTCTTCATCCGAAAGAATCCTGTAGCTTTCGGTCCGAAGTTTGTCTATTTTTGCTTTCACTTCAGAAAGCGATGCGAGTTTAGTTCTTATTTCAACTTGATTCAATGGTGAATCCACATTTTCCAAGGAGTTTCTAATGCGTGTGATCTGACCGAGCAGATGTGCTTTCCTTCTGTTAAACACGGTGAGTTCTGATAGTTCCTTTGGAGCCATTTTGAATTTTGGCTCCGGCTCGACACCGACCACAAAACTGGGTGAGGTCGATAGCTCTGATTTTAACCACAAATGGTGTGGTTATTCTAGAAATGTCTATAACGGATTATGAGCAGACTTTGAGTTATGTATAACTTGACTGCTCAAGCAAAAGGCATGGACTGTATACTTTAAAAATGTTTGTTTATTGAGGACGGTAGGTACGTCCGCTCCGAGGATGCATTACAAGCATACTGACGAAATGTAAACAAGGAGGACTACTAGCGCCCTCTGCACATGCGGGTCGTAACAATCCTAATTTGTAGTATTTGAAGACACCTAAAATTCTTTGCGTATTTAAAGGGGGAAAAAATCTTTGTGGTCATCTTTAAATTTGACACTTTTTTTTTTTTTTTTTTTTTGGCTAAACTCGGTGCTTTATTTTGCAGAGTTTCATGATGAAATTATTCATTCAAGTATCTTGATAAAATAAAGTTTAAAATCCATTTATTAAGTCATCAAATGCTTCTTTTCTACTAAACATAATTAATACAAAAAACATGTTAACGAACTTTGTATAAAACGTTTTAAATGTTTCAGTTTTGTTTATATACTTTACTGTTCATTTTATGCTAGAACATACAAAGTGCTATGTTTTATTAAATGTTTGGAAATTCTACATCGTCTGAGTTTCTTACGTATGCTTTACTTTTTGATTTTTAAAAATTTAAATACTTTTCCTTAACTCCTTATAGTGGCTGTGGTAGCCTACTGATTATGGTCACGAACTAGAGGGTAGAATGTTTCCAGTACCTATGCAAATATTTTTCCATGAATGATACATTTTATATGAAGTATGTATATAGTGGTTAGTGGCGCTGATTGCTGTGCCGTTGGACCTGAGTTCAAATCCCGGGGAAGGCATGGATACTTGTAAATGAAGAGTGCCTTTGCGGCATGGGGGTACTCTAAATAGCCGGCGAGCTACAAGTCTTCTCGTGAGGTTGGTGGAAGAGAAAGAGAGATGGGAGGTCCCTGATCACCCCCAAAATTGGGGTGAAATAGAGCCAAATCGTACTGTCACTTGTATGGTGCTCAAAGCTGAGGAAAATGATAGGCGTAAATCTAGCTCCTTGCCATCGATGAATTCTGTGGCCCTTGATTTAATGTTAATATCGGTTACTGTCGATCAGGTGGCATAAGTAACAATAAGAGAATTTTTCACCAGAGAATAAATTTTTATGCATGGGAATGTATTGCAGAGATGTCAAGAATTGCAGTTTTCTAATGAATAAAATAAAGAAAATGAAAGCTACTGATTTTAAAGCGTTAAAAACTAAACTTTTAAAAATGAATAGATTTCTTTGAATAAATTGATTAAACCAGTGTTTCTCAAACTTTCAATACTAGCGACCCAATTTTCAATCATAATTTTTGTCGCCCCCCCCCCCGTACAACAATAACGTATTTACTGCAATAAAAATGCACTTTGAGAGAGAGACGCTAAAGTTACAATACGATCTTAATTATAAACCGTACAAATTAATACGATAAGTTTTTTAAATTTTGTGTATATGTAAATTTAAGTAATATATATTTTAAGAAAATTATACTTAAAATATATATTACTTACTTATTATTATGTTATTTTTCTTTCTCTAACTTTTAAATTGGAACAGATCGCAAAATGATATATTTAATTAAAGATTTATTTCCTTCAGCATTCATTTCTCAAAGTTCAAATGTCATTAGAAAAATAGTCTAGTCAATGTTTCTCTCTATCATATCCATCACATCTGGCATTATAGGGAACGTTTGCGTGAGTCTGGGCAACCTATAGGACGTCTGCGCAAAACATGTAAAAATGCTTTTCCTCGTACAATTCCAGTCAGTTTTGGTCGATTCGATACTCCTATAGCTACCGAATCTAGCTTGAATGTACATTTTTTAAAATTTACACGCTAATTGTAATTCACGGTAATTAAGTATTTACGGCAGTAGATTAAAACAAAATCATACATACATTTTTAAGTCGTAAGCAAACATTCGACAATAATAAAGAATCAACAAGTACACAGACGAACGAGCATGGTTCCGAAAATTAAATCAAGGCGATATTCTCAAAAATACTTAAATTTTCGATTTACCACTACTGAAGTAAATGATGGGGAAAAAAGCCCCAGCTCGATATGTGTTAAAACTTACAAATCTGTAGAACAACTTGTGAAAGTTGTTTTTAAAACATGTAAAATCATTTAGCTATGTTGGCAAAGAATTTTAAAAAGTATTTTCTGGATGAGGACAACTTTGTAGCAAGTTACGAATGGATTAGGGATCTATTTCAAGATACTCCAGAAGGGCTCTCAACTTCCGAAGAAGAAATCTTCATAGATTTCACATCCAGTGAAAAATTAAAAGGCAATTTTGTAATAAATCGCTCTTTGAATTTTGGGTAGAGGTGGATGAGGAATTATCTGTACTGAAAACAAAAGCACTTCGTATACTATTACCATTTTCAACATCCTACCTTTGTTAAACCGGATTTTCTGCGGTGGATGCTTTGAAGACAAAATATAGATCTCAGCTAAATATAGCAAAATAAATCTAAGTGTCAATTTCTGATATTAAACCTTCCTTTGAAAAACTTTCCTCTACAAGACAAGCCCGTGGAAGTCCCTAACAATTATTAAACTTGTTCTTAATTTAGTAATAAGAAATTATTTATAAAATATCTTCTTCGGAACTGATACATTAAACGTATACTGGCTGAAACACCGACTCTTCGCCCGAGTTCATTTTTTATAAAAAAATAAAACATTATTCTTGATATAATAGCTGAACTGTAAGGAGAGTAAAACTGCGTGCACGACATTGTATAAAAAAATGTAAAATGATTTTTTTTAGATAAATGTTATAATTGTAAATAACTGTTTAAAAGAACTGTAATTTTAAAGCTCACAGAATTAGCATTTAGAATTAATGTTAAATAATGAAAAAGAATATAAAATTCCGATGAAGAATAACTGTGTTACATTTTAACATTTAAAGCGAGAAGACTTCAAAATGTTTTAACCCGGGAGCAGGCGCGTACTCGATACTAACATTAATGGTAGTGCGGGGGACTCAGTCACCCCACTCATTTGTTTATAATTATTTTTACTGTACACGAATACAAATCGGAATTCTAGTGAATATTTTAATTTATAGAAAGTATACTTACTTTCTTTCAAGGACTATTCAATTCTTTGATGATTTGAGAAAAAATCCAATAAAACTGAACTAAAATGATTCAAAAGTACAAGACCATAATAAAGGGCGCAAATCAGAGACACTTTTCACTAATATTACAGAAATGTTAAATCAATCAATTCTTTTCCAAATATCGTAAAACTTTATTATTTACAATTTACCTAAGCGAAAAACAAACACATAAAAGATGGGTCGGTACTAATCTAGAACTAACCATACCAGTAAGTTTGAAAGTCAATCAAATGATCAGCAAACGTATTATGCAGCCTAGCTGAAAAGTGAATCGTGTCTTCCTATTCTTTTTCTACAACTAATGTACAGTATTTCAGTAATAATTTCAGTGATGAATTGTTTATCTTCTCAGAATTTTTCTCTTTGTCTGGGTTTCGTTTTTTCTTTTAACGAGTAATATTTTATGTTAAAACGTAATAAAAAAATCTCTCATTGAGCAAATAAAACAAAATGTTTTTTTTTCTTTATTTTGGTTTTGGGATCACAAAGATAGCTATTTGATGACGGAAAAAAGCCAGATAATAAACATAAATATGTCAGTGTTGTTGTGTGTATTTTTTATTATTATGGAAGAAAGCATTTTGTTGAATAGGCGTTTTCTTTTGGGCGTCTGGACTGTAAAACAGTCCTCAATCCCATATCGTGAGAGTCTATGATGCTGGGCATGGCAAAAGTGGTGTTTTCCATTCTGCTGAGTGGCATGATGGCGATTGGTCGGGCGATGGAATCCGGGAGGCGTGGCTATGGTTCTTTATCTGGGTGGAAAGTTTTTGAGTTTTTTGGCTTGGCTGAGAGCTAAGAGATTGCTCTCTGATTGGATGTTGGGTACAGTGAACATTGACTCCGATTGGCTGCCCCGGGGGCTGAGATTTAAATTATGGGGAGGAGCATGTCCAGTGGGGAGAGCAGAAGAAAAATATTGACAAAAATAAAGAAAGTTAAATTTTAGTAATTACGGTGTGCAAAAGCATTTTGTTTTACTTCTCTTTCCGGTTATTTTTTTCAAAAAAAATCTTTAAATTTTCGATATGCTCGCGCCCCTCCCCAGGGGGGCGCGCCCCACACTTTGAGAAACACTGGATTAAACCAATATTTAAATTCAGCCAGAAAGATATGTGTAAACAATGTTTAATACAAAAACGTTTCTGTTCCACCGGATCTGTGATTTTATTCCTTAAAAATTTCTCAATTGATTGATTGCGTATAAAACGTGAATTCGTTTGCAGTAATGTACTTAATTTACTTACTTTATTTATAATCATATATACTTTATTTCTGTACGATACGAGTAGAATTAATTCATAACACAGAAATGTATCATATGTTCGAAGCTTTAGCTTAATATAGTATTTGCACTATGAAAAGCATTCTCAAAATTTTCTTTGAATTATTGATTTCCGCATGAATAATCAATTAACTAAAAATAATATTACCGTAAAAGAGAGTCAAGGGAATGGATCAGAATGACACAAAAATAGAAATTTTAATTTGGATATTCGATTGATATCGTAATTCTGAGCTGCGGTACTAGTCAATGGAACTTTATATCTGACCGTATAGAAATTTAAGTAAACACATGTTGCGAAATTATAATAATTTGTAGGGGGAAAAGGCGGTTTTTTTAAATGTTATATGCAATCAGCCCTTTTTATTGCTACTGGTTAACTTATGTGACGTCCTCGTCACTTGACCGAGGTTCAAGATTACTAAGTTCTTCGCCAATAAACTTTTTGTCAAAGCAAAGAATTATTATCATTTAAATACGATGGTAAATTACATTATTTTTACAAATGCATAACATAAATCATCAGTTCATAATAATTAAGAAAGAAAAAAAAATATTTAAATTAGAACATTTGCGAATATGAACACCCCTTTTACTTTTGTTCAAAACTAAAGATAAAAATTCTTCTGATATTTTAAGCTTAGTAAACGTCCGTTTTAAGGTCAACAACTATGCTACCGTTTTTACATGGTCCAAAATATTCAGGAATAGGGGAGTGTCAAGAACAGGGGATTCCTTTTGTCAAGAATACCGGAGTGCTTCACAAATACTTACTAGAAAAACTATCCTATTCAACTAAGGATTTATTTTTCTTTAATTTTTGCTCCTTCGCAACTAAATTTTACTTCTTGTCTTGAATTGAGAATCATCAGTTTTGAAATCTCTCTCTCTCTTTTTTTTACCAATCATTTCATTGTAAAAGGTCTACATTTTTAATTAAATACCTTCAACGAGTACGAAATAAGAAATATTACGACTTTTGTTCTGTGATTAATATATAAAAACACTAGCCGTTATTCGCCTCCTTTGCAGGTGAATAACGGCTAGTATTTGAACTGAATTTGTTTCACTTGCTTAAAAAGAGTCCTCTGTTGACAACAAATGAAATCTATACTTTTTTCTATATTTATTACAATTGAAACGAAATGTAATAATTTTCACACAAATTTAAAAAACAATTACGAAGTTTGTATTCCTTTTTTTTTGTATAACTATGCGTTACTTAGAAAAAGCTACAACCTTTTAAACTTCCCTATCAGCAAAAAATAAGAAAAAAAGGTCAAATGTACCCATTTAAATCCTCAATACTCTTATCCTTATGATAAAATAAAATAATTTTAAAGGGTCAAAGAGAAAGTCAATTCTTGAACACTCAAAAACTCTCTAAAATAAAATTCACGTAATGATCAGCACATATAATTTTCACAATATAGCCAATTAAAAAACACATAAAAGCTATTTATTTGATCCCTTACATATTTTTCAAAAAATTTACAATGCCTTAAAATCAATCAAAATATTGACAAATTAGGAATATAAAATGTTTGCATTAATTTATTTAGTTTGACACAGTTAAATATTAAAATGTGCTCTGATATTAAAACACTAGAAATAACTTATGTGTTTAAATCAAGTTAAAGCCTTTTAGTAATTAAATTTAATAAGAGCGTTGCGCACAAAAGATGAAAAATATACATGCTATTAAATGACTTTTGGAAAAAAAATTGTCCCATATTCAATACATCGCTAAAAATTATTCGACATTTCTTAAACTAAAAACTTAAATTTTAAATAATAGCAATCAAATAGTTTTATTAATTAAAAAACAACAAAAATGAAAATAATAATCATTTTAAAAATTAATTTAACATTGAAATTTATTGACATGCGTTCTTTTGGCAGCAGGCTTCAAATTTATATGCTGTCATACCTCAGCTGGAACATTTAATTTGCATTTATTAACATCTTTCAACATCATTCGAGAAGTTTGAGATCCCATTAGTAGATTCTTGGTAAAATCAGGATTTGAACCCATAACTTATCTTCTAGACTGTGGCCTATTAAAAAAGATGTAGAAATACCTTATACGAAGTAAAAATAGACGCGAAAACTAAATACTACTTAGAATTTTCCCTTAGAAAGTAGATTCTCACACATAAGTCTGTTCTGCGGAAATCTGTCATGAACTGCAGTCTTTTAATGCAGAAAAGAAAGTAGAAAACACAAGTAATACAAAAAAAAAATTAAGTCAATTCATACTTTGAATGGATGAAAAAAAAATATTTTATTAATTGAAAATTTGAACGAGATTTATATATATATTCTTCGCACGGGTGAACAGAAAAATTAAAAACACAGATTGAAGGATAAAGAAGTTTTTAATGAGTTAATTTTACGTGAATTGCAAATTAAACAAAAATGCTTTTTGCATATCTCAGCTAAAAAAAAAAAAAAAAGAAAGAAAGAAAGAAAGAAAAAAAAAAACACACCTTTGTTTAACTTTAAGTAGATCTAATAGCTGATAAAAAGGACTTTTTTTTTATTTATAACTCCAGGTAACACTCTTGAGGGTCGATTTTTGAAAATACCTCCCTAAGCTGATCTCTGCTCAGTAAAAGTAACACATTGTTAAAAGTTTTGTGTAATGAACGCTTAAAATAGAATAAATAATTTATATCTGAAAGTGTAATACATTAATATTACTTTCTGTTGTATTTATTTTATGCTAAAATTGTAATATTCGCAAGCAACGCCATTTCTTAAATTGCAATGGCTATGCAATGAAAAACATAGCGAAATGTTAACGATAGAGTCAAGTTAACAAATGTCTAGCTACCTTCATAGCTCGAGCTTTATTAGAGCTTTGTAAGACCCGCCGTGTAGGGCAGCGATGCACGTTAATGCTTTATCTACCGCATTATGATTTACTGCAGTTTTTTTCATACAATATTTTTTTTTGGATCACTACATTGAAAATTAAGGGACATGCAAAAAACAAAATACTCCACTTTGGGAAATTTAATCCGTTAGAGCTAATAAATTAATTAAAGATATTCCACTGTAAAATTAATTATATACACCGTTCACTTAAAATAAATAGTCAAATCGTTTTCTAAGGTCTTCATTAACATACAAAAACATAAGACACTTAAGTTTTGACATAAACTATTTTTTCGGGACAAAAATAATAATCTTTGCAATCCGCTGAAAACGCAATATCTGCTACAAAACTATTCGCCTTCCCAGCTAAAATACTCATCATAGAACCCGTGCTGCCATATATCATGGAAGAGTGGGTTTCAAAGAATATTCCTGATAAGTGTTGGTAGAATATTCCTTCTAAGCTGATGTGGTAGTTAGGAGAAGGGGGTACCAGTTCAGGTTTCGTCCACGTCACTTGACCATTGCTCAAAATTTCGTGGTCCGTTGCCAAAAGCCCTCGTGTAGGTGAACAGTGTGACGTTAATATTCACTCACTCCAAAAAATACAGTACAGTAGTTATAATTATTTTTATACTTAAAAATGCAATACCTGCCTATTCAATTAAAATTATAGCGTTATAATTAACTACTAACTACAAACAATTCTTGAAAATTTGTCCAAATGATGTAGTGTGAAATAGAAAGTTTATTTACTTTAAGTACCAGAACTGTTAAAAGAATTATTTTGAAAAAAGATCCATTTCTTACTACCAAATGTGCATAATAAACTCATAAAAAAATATTCAAATAATAAGAGATTTATAACAACCTCTCCCTTCAAAACTTAGTTTTATTCTGAAATTAAAAAAAATTAGAGATCTTGTTGACCACAGGAATTAATTAAAAGCGAAGCCAAAAAAAAGTTTCTTCACAAACAAAATATAGATATATGCTGTCGTGGGCTTTTTTGCAGCGCACGCCAGAATTGCTTGCAGATGGCAGAATTTTTTCATTTTTGACAAATATCGTTATATTTTGAACACTTCACACAATATCTATAAATTATAGCCTATGCTATAAAGTATAGCCTATGTGTTATTCTGATGTATAAGATATATTAGTGTAAAGTTTCATTAAAATCCATTCAGTTGTTTTTGCGTGAAAGACGACCAAACATCCTCACAAACTTTCGCATTTATAATATCTATCTATCTATATATATATTATATAGGGAACTAATAGTAGGAACTGAAAAAAGAGCATGATTTGTCTCAGTGACGCACACAAGGGGAGGGGGTCCTTGGGGTCCGGACCCCCCACCCAAAGCCCTTGATTTTTTTTCCGATTGATTATAATTCTAAGTATATAGTATGCAAAATTTAATTAAGTATTTGGTATTAATGATTAATTTTATTAATTAATGCTAATTAGTTATTCAATAATTAGTTTTTACTGTGTTTTGTTCCCAAAAATTGACAAAATCAAAAGGAGCATGATACAAGAATGGTGAACTTTCGACCCCGGACTCTCCCCTCCTTGAAAAATTCCTGTGTGCGCTACTGATTTGTCTGCATTGTTGTAACAATGCACTTCCAGTTTGGCTGAAAAACTGGTTTTCGATGCCAACTTTTGTCATTGTTTTAATAGTTACATTGTTACAACAATTGAGACGAATCTAAATTGGAGTCGAAAACCGGTAATTAACTTAATTAAATTTAATTAATTAATTAATATTTGAAAAAACTGTATTAGCATCAAGTGTCATCCACTACAATTTTAAAAAAAATTTATTTGAATTTGATTGGATGAATAGAAATTATTTTATTAACGATTGAAAATTTGAGCAAGATAAATATATAAATACAGAGAGAGAGTGAACTAATTGTAGGAATTGTGTGTGTGAATGAAAAGGGGAATGATTTTAAAGCATTAAAAAAAAACGAAACTTTATTTTAATAAAAAAGGAGATTTTGAATGAAATAAATTGACTGATTTGAATATAGCTAATTGTATTAAAACTTTTTAATTTCACGTGGATTTCATTGAATATATCAATAATTTGATTCATATAATTATTCCACTTAACAAATGATTAGAAATTTGTATTGTTTTCAGTACAGCAATTATAAATCAAATAATAAATAGGTTGTTTTTCGATGTAATGTATTTACGAAATTAAACCAATACTTAATTAAGCCTGATTAAATTCATTAGTATTTCATACTTCAGAAAATAATGTAGGCAAAATGCAGATTCTTCCTCCAAAATGTATACACAATATATGGAGAGAGAGAGAGAGAGACCTTATTTTTAACTTGCTTATAAATTAGTATTAATGATACACAATTCAGTCTTGCATTTTTTTTTTTTTTTTTGGTATAAATACTGTCGTAGAAAGAAATTTTTAGGTATACGAATTTTCTTTTTTCATATTTTATATAAAAATGACACCTTTAAATTAAAGGATGCTTTATATTTCACTGAGAACGTGATGACTACTGGCCATTTTCTAATTCCATTAATATTAAAACTAAACTCAGTGGCGCAACAGCCCATGCGGATCAAAGGCCTACTGTGTCCATATGTATAATTTGTTATGTTATAGAAATTAAATATTACAAAGTGTAAACAGGTAAAAAGAATCTAAAGATAACTTTATTCAAATCATTTCAGTAATACAAGGATTCTTTTTAAACTTTTGTTTTATACCAGCAAAAAAAACAAACAACCCTGATGTTTTATTATTATTATTATTATTATTACTTATTCATTTATTTTCCCATATATCTCATTTCAGTTTTTACTCTCTTGAGGGCAGAAATCTTTTTCTCTCGATTCACTAGGCGGTGGTACACATTTTGCTGTAATTTAATTTTTTTTTCTTTTTTCAACCCACCAATAATTTGCGCCTTAGCCTTAAAAGTGGCTTCGGCTTTAGATTACTATTATGTTTACATTATGGAAGAGATTTTCAAAATTTTATTTTTTGAATTATAGATTTCTGCGTGCACAACTTATTTATTAAAGGCGATATTACCGTAAAAGAACTAAGCAACTGGTTCCAAATCACATACAAATATGAACTTTAATTTGGATAGAACTTGGTTCTCCCAATTTTGAACTGCAGTTCAGTAATACAAGGATAACACCCGTTATTTAATTTTTCTAACTTGCATGTTACACTACGTAATAAATTTGTGTGTGTGAGTATCAATTCCTCAATTCCATTATTAAAAAAATGCAGCATACTTTAATATTTGATATGAACAGTGGCGCACACAAGAAGAGGGGGTCCGGACCCCCCAGGACCCCCCCCCGCTAAAACCCTGGATTTTTTTCCGATTGATTATAATTCTAAGTATATAGTACGTAAAATTTAATTAAGCATTTGTTATTAATGAATCATTTTATTAATTAATGCTAATTATTTATTCAATACTTAGTTTTTTACTGTGTTCTGTTCCCGAAAATCGACAAAATCAAAAGGAACATGATACAAGATGGGTGAACTTTCGATCCCGGATTGTTCTTCTTTTTCATTATAGGTATTATTAAGATTGGCCATGGTCTCTGAAAAATCTAACTTGTATTGATTAAAACGCTTATTTTTGCTTTGTAAAGAGAAAAGGGATTTCTTAAACATTCTTTTTTTCACATTCAAAATTTTACTGTTAGTATAATTTTCAGCCTTTAATAGTATTAAATATTTTTAAAATCCAATTCTGAATTTTTGATATTTGTATAATTTTTTAACTATGCAATAACTCTTTTTTTTAGAAAATTGTGGGTTAAGGAACACATGAATTTAAATATCGTTCCAAAGTAAGTATGCAAATTTTGTTTTAATTTTTACATCGATATTCAAACTAATTAAATTGTAATTTTGCTTTAAATGCAGTTGAAATTGGTTAAATTACTGAAATATTGTTAACTCTTGCATGGACACTAAATAAAGTACTAGCTTTAAGATCAGCCAATTCTTTATTCAAGTTATATGAAAATTTACGCAAAAATACCTAGAACGCGCAAAAGCGAATCATTCCATACTCTCTTTGGGCGGGGGAAAGGGAGAAAGAGAAACGGACATGGGATGGTTTTTTATTTTATTACTTGCCAGTTGCAAAGATCGTTGCTTGTCGGAAGGATCCCACAGGTCGGTATGAATGCATACAGTGACCGGATGGAATGGTCAACTAAAGATCCTTATCAGAAACAGGGAATAGTTTTTGCTTGAACAATAGAGAAGGGTCGTTTTATCTTAGAGGTCAAATGCGACGCAGTACCAGTTTGCAATATAGGGACGTTTCTTCCGCAGAAGCCCCCTCCCCAACGGCTTTACATCGTATTTTTAGCAGCGACTATAATAAATCAAGAATAGGGGAGTGGTTCAAATACTTGAAAACTACCCTTCATGTTATACTATAAATTACTTTTTCTTCCTGTCTTAAACCATGGGTGTAAATTATGACCGTTTAAGGCCAACATCGCAAAGAAAAAAAAAATAGAATTTCTGGACTACATATACAATATTTTTTCAACAAATTGAAACAAAAATTAATTCTATATAATTTTACTAAAAAAATAAATTAACTTCTTTTTAATACATTTTTAAAAATTTGAATTAGATATGTATAGGTACATATTTATTTTAAATTTGTAAAAGTTTCGTTTCATTTAGTTTGGATTTTATAAAGAGGGAAAAATCCAAATTAAACCAAAATTGCTTTTGTTAAATAAGCAAATCGACATCGGGGTCAATAGACGAGCTTTCAAAAATTAAGCAGCATTAATTTCAATAATAAAATTGTGGTAGTTTTTGAAAAAAAAGCTATAAAAATTTTAAGAAATTTTCCCAAAATTTCAATTCGAGAGATAACTGCATTTTTAAGGATAACATTAAACTGCGTTTGTATTTGAGTAAATAAATTTTGAAAACGAAAGGCAAAGGATTATAACATTTGAATTTGACTATTTTCTCCCTATAGTAAATGTGGTGTGGCAGTTAAAAAAATGATATAGTATCTTCGTTATCTCGTCTTTCCTCTAAAACAATTTACAGAGATAACATTTCCAATCATTAAATATTGACTAAAAATTTTTTAATTTGAAACAAGTCTGAAAAATGTAAATAAAATTATTCAAGAAAGTAGTTAATTTTAGGATTGCAATAGTAAATTAGATGATCAAGTGTATCCTGTAAAAAATTGACATATTTTGATATTAAAGAAAAATGAAACTATTTAGGTAAAATTGAGTGTCAGTGATGAAAAATATTCTTTTTTTTTTATTAAACATGTCTTCAAAATAATCAAAACCTGCTTATAAAAATCAATTATCCATGTATAATTCAATTCAAGTGAATTATTGAAGGACAACCAACTAAGAAGGTATAAAATGATATTAATCTCACATAAAAAATAAAATTAAAAAAAATGAATAAAAGTTTATAAATTTTACCTGAAATAAAATTTTTATATAGTAATAAAACCAATATATATATAAAATATATATATTGGTATTTTAAAACCATATTTTATAAATCAAATATTGGTTTTTGCCTTAAAAATTATTCTATAAATTTATCAAAAATAGTTTTATTGCAAAAAATTCCATAAAAATAATATATAAAAAATGTATAAAATATACAGTAAAGAATATATAAATAAAAATGTAATATTAATGTGGGAGACAACAAGGGGTCCAAGACTTTTGTCTTTCCTCTATTTTATTTAACATTAAACAAAAATTAATTAAAAAGATAGTTTTTCTAACAGATAAGTTTGACGATGATATGCAGAAGGTAACGCCAGCTCGCGCACCTCTCTAGTTCTCTCCGCTGCTTCTCTCTTCAAAGTTTTGGTTCTACTTTTACTAGTTCAAAAGTTTCAGTTCGTGTTTTAGTTAGCTGCGCCTGCGCGCGAAGACTGCTTTGTTATCTTGAGAATTATTGGATCCTACATTAATTTCGTATTTAAGTAACAAGAATTTCTAAATTTAAAAGAAAATACCAACTGTTCCAAAGAAAATTGTAAATTTTACTTATAAGAAGAATTATAAATGTAAAGGAACTGTTTTATGAGACTGTGTAAGACTGTTTGAAAATTTATTAACATTCAAAATAAGCCCAAAACTGACATTAAAAATTCATTTTTTTAAATATATTCTCTTTAATAAATGTAATTTTAATTCGGACTATATTATGTTGCGGAAGAACCGCATTCCACCATTTTTTTTCTGACTCTTACTTCATGTTGCTCTAAATCTGTGACGTAGCCAGATTTAACAGACGACAGCCACATTTGAATGATACTCGCTCTGTTTGGCGTTTTGGCACATTTTGAAGTGTCAGAAAACCCCGGTTATTGAAGACTTCCCATAAAAATATATATAAAGGACTAATCACGATATCTCCGGAACTATTAAACCTACAAACTTGAAATTTGGTAGGTAGGTTCCCTTCATGGTGTAGACGTCAGCTAAGAACGGATTTTGCAAAGTTCGAACCCCAAGGGGCGTTACGAGGGTTTAAGGGGCGTTATAGATAATTATTTCCTTTACTAAACTATTAGATGTAAAGTCGTGAAACTTGGTACACAGATTTCTTTCATACAGTAGAGATTCCCTACATAATGATTTTTACAAAAATCGATCTCCAAGGGGCGTTGAGGGCGCTTAAAGGGCGTTATACATAATTATTTCCATTTTTAACCTATTAGACGTACAGTCTTGAAATTTGGTAAGCGGATTCCTTTCATAGAGTACAGATCCCCTACAGAATGGGTTTTGTGAAAATCGACTCCCAAGGGGCGTTGTAGAGAATTAAGTGGCGTTATAGGCAATTAACTCCTTTTTTAAACTATTAGACGTAAAATCTCGAAATTTAGCAAGCTGATTCCATTTATTGGGTAGAGATCCGCTATAAGATGGGTTTTGTGAAAGTCGTTTCCTAAGTGGCGTTGCGGGAGCTTAAGGGACGTTATAGAAAATTATTTCCATTTTTAAACTATTAGATGTACAGTCTTGAAATTTGATAAGCGGATTCCTTTCATAGAGTACAGATCCCCTACAAAATGGGTTTTGTGAAAATCGACCCCAAGTGGCGTTGTGGAGAATTAAGGGGCGTTATAGTCAATAAACTTCTTTTTTAAACTATTACACGTAAAATCTTGAAATTGAGTAAGCAGATTCCATTCACTGAGTAAAGATCTACCATAAGATGGGTTTTGTGAAAATCGTTTCCTAAGTGGCGTTGCGGGGGCTTAAGGGGCGTTATAGATAATTAATTCCATTTTTAAACTATTAGACGTACTGTCTTAAAATTTGGTAAGCGGATTCTTTTCATGGTGTAGAAATCCGCTACAAAATAATTTTGGGAAAAATTGATTCCCAAGGCTCACTGAGGGGGATTAAGGGGCGTAATAGATAAATATTTCCGCTTTTCAACTAATAGAACCACCTGCTTGAAAATTAGAAGTCATTTTCCGTTCATGGAATAAAGTTCCTTTTACAAAGATTTTTGCAAAAACGGACCCCCAAAGGAGTGGGGTTGCGGGGATTAAGATGTGTTATAGAAAAATTCCCGTTTTTGAATTTAACTCATTTACTTGAAATATGTTGAAAACTTTTCTTTAGTTGAATAGAGTTCCACTAAGAATGGATTTTACGGAAATCAACTCCAGGGGGAAGCGGGGAGAGTTATTGGGGCGTATTGATAGACAAAATTCCCCTTTTTGAACTGCTCAGACTATAATAATAAAACTTGGTTTGCATGCTTCTTTTGTTGAATTGGAATCCGCTAAGAATGCTCTCAACGAGGTATTGATGATAAAAATTCCGTTTTTGCTCTGTTAGATTTAGACTTGAAATTTAGCACGCATGTTTATTTTATGGAGTAGAGATTCACTGTAAGTTGCTTTGGTGGAAATGCACTTGATTATTAGGTTAAGTGAGCGAAAAAAATCTTTCTCCTTCTATTTTAGATGTAAATAGAAATTAGATATTATAATTTATGTTCTTTTTATATCAAGGGGCAAGAGTGTAACAGCTATAAATATATTTTTCAATGCAATCGAATTCTTATATAATGCTAGATATCAATAATTAATATATATGTAAACAGTATACATATATACAACATCGTGAAATACCCAGTGAAGTGGGTGGGTAACTGCTAGTAAAAATATATATATAAGTTTTCGCATTTAGTGACAGACGCGACATCTTATGACGTCATAAGACCAGAAAATCACTTAAAAATTAAATTTAAAAAAAATTAGAAAGAATTGCAAAATAATAAGTACATAAAAACCCACCCCGATTCAAATGCTATGTTATGTCAAAATTTCAGAGGAAATAGTTCAGTAGTTTTGGAGATCAGCGGCTTTGAACAAATTAACATTACATTTTTATTTATATAGATCAGGGGTGTCAAACACGCGGCCCGTGAGCAGCATGTGGCCCTCCAGCACATAAGTTGTAGCCCATCAACCTTTTTTTTAAAAATTTTTTTTAAATATCAGGTTCTTAAAGTGTTTTCATTTTGAAATTGATTTAAGGGGAAATTTATATATATAAATATACATAAATCTACGATGTTTTTGCTTGTTAACTGTTCTTGTTTTTAAATAGAGTCGAAACTGTTTTTATGTGGTCCTTTTTATTTTTGTGCGACCGCATAGTAAAAAGACTTTCTGCAGTATTTCGTCGAATTGACTTGTTATATGTAAGAATTCATGAAATTTTCGAACATTTTTTTTGTGCGGTTATTTTTATACGGTTTTTCTTCAACCGCACAAAAACAGGTTCAGCTGTAAATACTTTTTGATAATAGAAATGTTCCTTAGATTAAAATAGATTTATATTTTATCAAACAGTTACATTTGATTTTACTATAATAAATTACTTATTATGCATATCCTTTACGCTGGATGGTACATGATTCTCTGTGTTTGCGACTTTCATTTCTGCTCTTCCTTTTCTCTTTGGAGTGCACAAAAAGCAAGATGCAGTCAGAGATGTTTTTTAAAGTTTAAAAAAATTATTCAGGATGGTTAAGATAAAAGGCAATGTATACTTAATCATTTGAAAATGACAGCACAATGAAATTTCACAATCAATGACTAAAGAAAGATCAATTCAAAAGGAACTCCATAATTTTCAAAAAAATGGCAACTTGAATACTTTAAACATTATTATATTATCTATGTTTGTATATATGAAAAATAATGAAAACAATAATAATAATTCATTTTGTTTTAAATTTTCACTCCAATAGATGTTTTTTTGTTTCCAAATCTGATATAAATGTACATATTTTTATGTGCGGCCCTCGAGATTATAATGTTTTTCCAAAGTGGCCCGCAAGGTCATTTGGGTTGGACACCCCTGATGTAGATGAATCACTTGGGAATCGAAAAATGCTTTAACGTCAAACCAGGCAACCCAGAATAATGACATCACTAAACATTTACCAATGACTAGCAATCTCTTTTCTTCCGACCGTGCCTAACAGAAAATGGCCGAGGCTAGAGCAACTCAAAAAGTGCTCACCATTTAACGTTACGCCAATCGGTAGTGTTTATTATTTTGTTGCTCCATATCTCACAAACCCAGAACTGAACTGAACTGATTATGACTGTACCTGTTAAAAGTATTTGTAGTACAATATTTAATTCTGTGAAATGAATGTTTATTCTCACACCTATATTGAAGAGAAATTAAAAAAAGAATTAGAGACAACACACATTGTAAGTTTTGCAAACATATATTTGTCTGATTTTCTTTTTGCCTTGAATTAGGATTTTTCTTTTTTCTTATTGAGTAGAAATTTTTCTTTGTTGCAGAAACAATATAGTATTTAGGAAATGGAGTTCTTGGGAACAGTTATTTTGTGAATGAATTCGTTACTTTTAATAACGCCAAATCCAAAGTGTCCCCCACCCTATACTATACTTGAAGCTTTGTGGTTGGATCCTAGCTGGGCACACTGCTTGGCGACAAAATTTTTGGCTTGAACTAACATCGTCAACCCCCCAATTTTTCTTCGTTTTCGTCCATGATGTCATTTTTTGAAACACGGGTGTTTGGGCGCCATTTGGCGAAAAAATGGCGTCTAAAACAGCAGTGTGCCCAGCTAGGAGTTTACCGATCAGATGACTGTGAGGTCATGTGTAGTTGATTTGGGACATTATACAAGATCCAAAGCTTCACAATCTCAGCGGTGTGCTTAGAATTGTTGTCATGTTGGAAACAAAATGATTATACTAAGCTGAGTTTGGTGGCACTTTCCTTCAAAATATTTTTTAGGATATCAAAGTAATCATATTTGTTCATAATTGATTATATATACTCCAACTTGCCAACATCATTGCTCGCCATGCACCCCCACACCAGGACTCCACCACTGCCGTGCTTTACTATTGGTACTGAAGGCTCTTTTTGAAGCGCTGTGCAAGGTTTTCTCCTTTAGGTAATGTACAACCTTTTATGCCAAAGATACAAAATTTGCTCTCGTCGGAGAATATCGCAGTCCTCCAGAAATCAAGAGGCTTATGTATATGATCTTTTTCAAAAGCTATACGCTTAAGCCGGTTGGTCATTGAAATATAAGGCTTTCTGCGAATCACTTGACTATGGTATCAGGCCTTTTTCAAGATTTTTCTTGCAGTATCCTTGCAAATATTTTTGTTAAACTTCTCATGAATGTCTGTTGCTACTTGAGTTGCAATCGAGCATGGATTTTTTTTCACCATTGATGTACGTTTTTTTCTGATTCTGAGTTTAGATGGACAACTTAAACGAGGTTCGGATGTGTAAACTCTTGTAGATTTCAAGTTATAAATATGCTGAATAGATGACTACTGCCGTCCAATAAACCTGGCTATATCCCGACGACTTTTTCTATTTTCACAATGATTTGGGCCATGGGTAGCCTAGTGGTTAGAGCATCGGACTCCAGACTGGAAGGCCTGGGTTTGATGCCCTATGCCACTAAATACTCTCGAGAGTACACACAAAGCACATGCTTGTTTAAATCATTGGGTTCGAAAGTCTTGTGGACTGATCACGAGTGCAGGGGACTGGAGAATACTTCCCTCCCATTCAGTTCCATGCCAAAATTGAGGAGGTGGTGTTGCGCGCCATCTATCGTCCTTTTGGGGAATTTCGCCGAGCTAAATTGTACTGTCACCTGTATGGTGCTCAAGGCCTAGGCCAACGACAGGCGTACTTTTAGCCCTTTGCCACGATGAATTTCGTGGGCCTCGTTCTAACTATATCAGACAGGTGGCATTAACCACAACAACAACTCAATGATTTTACTCTCACTGATACTAATTTCCTTTTTGTATTCCATGTCCTTGAATTGCTTTGTATATCAGGAAAACGTTAGAATTATTGTGTCACAATTTTCTTAAGTTATTTTTCTTGATAACTGAATACAAAAACTCTGTTAACCTATAACGCCTGTTTATAAAAATTCCAAGAATCAAGAATATTCAAATAGTGAACGCAGACTTTTTCTGCCTGCTATTTATGTGTTTTGCTACAAAACTCCTGGGTGCAAGTGTGATATCCGGGGTAATAGCGCCTTGTTGTTTATGTTCACCAAGATGGACAATAACATTACACTATAGTTACCTTGATATTTTTATCGTCTGTCGATGTGGTTGCCATGGGGATAACATATATTAAAAATAATTTTATTGGTTTTTTCCCACGGTAACCCTATTAATTTCGGATGATTTTTTTGAAAATTGAACCATTTTCGAGGGAATTGTTCAATTGTTTCCATCTTCTGTTAAATTTTGTGCTATTTTTGAATATGGATATTTTTAATGAGTGAGCTCTAAAATATTTTTTTTCTTAAAATAAGTGTTGTGCTTTTATTATCGTTTATTTCCATTTTATTTCACATTTTAAAAATGTTTCTTTTTTTTGTTCTTTGTTCGTTGAAGGAACTTGCAGTGCAAGTTTTATATTGCAAGCTTTCAGTACTTTGTAATTTATTTTCATTATTAATTTTTTTAACATATGTTATACAATTTTATTAATAAAGTAATATAAAAATGCAATTATTACTATATATAATAATCATTTAATATTCGTTATTTATAATTGTTTCTTTAATATTTATATATTTTGTTGTTTATTTATAATTATTACTGTTATTTATTTATAATTATGTAATTTATTTATAACTATTTTTTCATTTATTTATAGCTATGTTATCTATTTATAATTATGCTGTTATTTATAATTATGTTATACGAGTATTCGTATGCATTATTTTTTTACAATATTATTTTTTTTTACAATTACTATTAAATTATATTACACATGATTATTTCTAATAATTGTTATTAAATAGTACTATATGAATATTATATATAATTACGATATTATAAGCTTATTATATGCTGCTTATATTTCTATTATTGGTACATGTTACTTTTTATTATATTATATTGATATTCATTATTTATTTATTGATTGATCTAGATCTCTTCCTACATCCTTCATTTGAAATACATTCAATGTATTTCAAAGCAATTCTTTAAAAATGTGTATCATTAAATTACCGCTAAGTTGCTGTATTGGATTCCATTCCAGCAATAAGAAGCACTGATAGACAGTAACATCAGACCATGGTCCAAGAAATTCATCACGACGTAGGGCTAGATATTTTTTACCCCTGTCGTTAGTCTTGGCTTTGAGCACTATGCAGGTGACAGTATGATTTTGCTTGGTTCCACCCCAAGTTTGAGGGAGAACACCCTGGGGATAATAATAATCTATTTAATCTAATCATCATATTTCGCAAATTTAAAATAATATATAATAATCATATGGTATAATATAGTAATTATGTATATATAACAATACTCATGTAATATAATAATACTTATAAATAAATAGTAGTAATTGTAAATTAATAAGGAATATCAATTATTAATTATTGATAACTTTCAATATTCAAAAAACTGTAAGTTCTTTAAATAAATTTCATCGAACAAGGAATGTTTAAAAATGAATTATTTAAAAGTATAATTAAGTGGAAATTCACAATTTGTAGCAATAATTAAAAGCATGGCGGTAAAATCCTAGGAGAGCCCACAACCTTGGTGACAAAACGAAAAATGTGCCAAGCCAGAACGAGATGGCGGCAAGTGAATACATAGAGATAAGGTGGATGCGTAGTGAAAATATTTGTAAACAATACAGAAATAAAACATTTAAGATAAAAAAAATATATAAATACAGCACTTACTTTCTTACTGCTGATCTTTTCCGAGTGGAAAGTACAGCATAACAGATTTTAAAAAGTCTTGAAGGTCTCATTGCTAAGTGAATGATCGTATGAGCGCCGCCATTTTTATTCTGCGAGGTAATGGTCGAACATACCTTCGGCATGGCTGGTGCAATTTCGAAGAAAGCGTTTTATTGTCGACCATGTTACATCATGCCGATCGTTACATTTGGGACATTCATAACTCTAAGCAATCAATCCTTCCTTCATAATACACTATTCAATTAATTCTTTCTAACCTTTCACAATCAATAAAGTAAAAAAATTATAAGATATATTTCTTCACACACGCAACCATTCCAGCCTGGTTCCCCCAAACAAAATGAAATTTGAACCCCCCGACAAAATACGAAAATTCCAGAAATAGTTAGGTTTACCATATCTAGTGTATCAAAGTAGGGTTACCAAGATGGCACAATTATCGCCAACCAAAATAATGCGCGCCAAGGGTGTGGGCTCTCCTAGGACTGAACCAGCATGACCCTCATACTCTTTAAAAATATATCCTGGTACTCCCCAATGATATTAGAATATCTGTTTGAAATTGCACAAAATACAACAGAAGACTGAAGAAGCTAGCTTGAGAAGAATGATTGCAATGAAAATGGTTAAATTTTTAAAGAAAATCGAATTATAACTGCCTGAAATTAATGTGCTTGCTGCTTAAAAAAACAATACAAATTAACTGTAATACATGTCATCCCAATTGCACAACCACATTACTACATGATAAAAATATCAAGGTAACCATACTGTAATGTTATCGCCCATCTTGAATATTGACAACAACTTGGCACATAGCAGATATCAAATTAGCCTCAAAGAATAAAATATATATACTGTTCTCAAATCTTAATGTGTATAATGCTTAAAAATTTTTATAGAATTTAGATACTAAAATGTGTTTTAAAGTATTGACTTTGCAAATTCAAAATTTGTTCTGGGAAATACTACAATAATTCATTTCATAATGTAATGAATTATACAATCGCTTTCAGCAAAAAAAAAATTTGGTGTTATTGTTTCATCAGCAAATTTGAAGGTTATAATATTTAATTTCAGATACCTGAAACTTAGGTAAGCCTTTATATCATATTTTTTAAATTGAAGATATAATTGTTATAAAACTATTTATGTTTATCTTGTGTTTCACTTTGAATACATATGAATGTATCTTAATGTCATTCTTAACATAATTCAAATTTAAGTTTTTAATTAATTAAAATATAATAAAATAGAAAAAGTAGTTTTTTTTTTAAAAAACTAAAACTTTATTTGTTCTATATGCTTACAAATGTTTTGAAGCAAACTGAATCATACTTGCATAAAATTTGTTTTGTGAATGGTAAATAAGTTAGATTTTTTATGTGTGTGCTACTACAGAGATGTAAATCTTTGCTAAAGTTTTTAATTCTTGTAATTGGTTAAAAATATAGCTTTCATACTTGAACAAAAGGTGTTTTTTTTTAAAAAAAAAAAACCCCGCAGTAAACATATATTTGTTTAATTACAATTACTATCTATTTGATTTAAAAAAAATCTATAACACCAACAACTGAAATTTAACTTTTAAAAATTCCATATATAGACTAGGTAATATTTTGTCTGTGACTAATTGCAGCATTTTATTATCTGTACTCTTAACATCAAATATTTTTGAACTAGATTATTATAAAATAGTTTTTGTGATTACGTATTAATATATAATTAATTTTCCACTTGACTTTAAACAGTTAAATTAATTTACATTTGTTCAGTCTACCATAATTTTGAAATTGCTGTATTTGCTGTAGCTAGTAGAAGATCTCTCTGATGGATGTGGCGCAAAATTTAATGCAATTATAGTAACTCCCAAATTTGAAGGCGTTCCTTTATTACAAAGACACAGGTATTTAACTTTTATTCCTTAAAGTTTTATATTTCTGTAGTTTCTTTTCGAAAAAAATAAAATAAGTCAAATATTTCCACAGTATGAGGTATGGTTTATTTTTGTTTGTGGTAGCAAATTTGATATTCAATATAAAATTATATTAATTCATTTTTAAAATAAGATTTGTCATTGGATAATTTATTCTTCTTGACTATATTTCATTTATTCTGCATTCAGTATTTAAATCATCTAAACTTCCATGATATATAAATTTTGACCTTTTTTAAAAAAAATTCTGTGGCTTTGTGTGTGAAAATGTACAATTATTAAAGGATTATCTAAAATTTTATGTGTTTATTTTCAAATTTAAAAATTATTTTATGTGACTAAATAGGCATTTTTTAAAATGAAATTTGAATGTGCTGTTACTAATTTGGTTATATAAGTGAGAAATATTTATTTTTCCAAGACATAATTTTTCTATCGTTACAGAACTATATCAAATAATTTAAGGCTGTCTTCGCCATATGCAGGAGAGCATGAACTTAACGGGGAGCACATTTTCGGACAGAAAAAATGCCTCAATTTTTACAAAAATTTGTGACATTGTAATTCATGTCTTTGTTTATAATAGTGTTTTTAAAATTTTCAAATATTTCATAAACAATTAGCTTTTCCTTTTAAAATGTAAAGGGATAGCTCATTTAACATTATGGTATAGGAGAAAAAAAAATGCGAAACACATTTTATAAAAGAAAAATGTGTCAATATGATAAAATAAGTAATTCTCTACAGAATAGTGAAGCCAGAATATAATTAATGTTAGAGTACTTTTAAATATGAAAAAATTTCCAAATTTGGGCCGTAAACACATATTTTTCAAATTAAAGTATTAATCTTAAGCAGGAAAGTGACTGAAAAAATAAAATTAGTTAGAGCATTGCTCAAAGTTCTGTGAAAAAATGCCAAGGAAAACAGTCTTAAGTTATTTCTTCAATGAACACAACTGCAAGAATATACTAATAAATATATACATTGTTCAAAACAGAAACCCCCTTGCAGAATATTTTGGCTCACCTTTGAAATCGAATTTATATAAAATCCTCGAGTGAGAGTAAATCAAACTTTTTTTCTTGTTTTAGGATGGTGAATGAAATTCTGAAAGAAGAAATGAATTCCATCCATGCTTTCACTCAAAAGACTTTGACTCCAGAGCAATGGGACAAACAACAGTCTGGAAGTAATTCTTGTTTTTGTATTTCTTGCTAAAAATGACCTTTGTTTGTAAGGTATTTTTTAATAATTTCTTTATTAAGGAGTTTTCATTTCTAGAATTTTGGTTTATATTCTTACATTCACAAAAAGTGTTCATGCATTGACCTGAATTCATATTTTTTTTTTTTTTTTGCTGTAAAATAATTTTGTATTTGTATATTTTCTTAAAGTAGGTAACTGTATGGACAAAACTAACACGTTATTTCCGTCCAAAATTGAATCCGTTATCTGGGTAAATGATAGGTAGCCCCAGAATTCTCCAGTACCTAAAATTCTATGTATTGACATATCAGCTGAGAGAATCAGTTTGTGCTGCAATCTTTGTCAATTTTCTTCAACTACTCCCATTTTAATGCATGTACAATTAGTTTCTTTTTAAAAAGTACTGTCCATGACATGTTATTGCCTTTGCTTAGGAAAAGTCATGTTTAAAGAGTTAATTGTTTTATATTAAAATAACACTTTTAAAAGCTAAATGAAGAATATTTGTGACAGATCTCGTGCGTTTTAATCACTCCACAGTTACATAATTTACAGCTAGTAACTCCATTTATGCTAACATGATAACTTTGAGTCCTGTAACAAGAAAAACAAATCAATGCTCTAATGTTTACAGAACATTCATTTCCCACCAACGTAGAAATGTATAAGAAACCAGAAGTTTAGATCCACAACACAAGATTTGCAATAGTTGATTGATCCAGATAGTGAGCTTATGATCAAAGTTGTGCAGGTTCTAGTCCCAGTGCCACTTAAGTCCTTCCATGTAGATCTGTTCTATTGGTCCAAATGAGAAAGATTTTGAGCTACAGATAAATCAAACAATGTGCTTCACATATTTTAAATAAAAAATTTAGTACAAACATTAAATATGGTATAAAAAACATAACTACATTTAATATGCTTATAAAAAAACTTTTCAAAATTCCAAAACAGGCATGTCAAACATGCAGCCCGCGGAGACTTTTTAAAATTTTTTTTTCATTTTGAGGTGAACTTTTTAAGTGTGTTTACCTGTTACCTATTCTTTTAAAAGAAATCCTATATGATAATAAAAATAGCCTTAAGATTAAAATTTTTTGTTTAATTTTGCTATAATAAAATGATTTGTATAAAAAAAATTATACATATTCATTATTAGATTGCCGCCCGATTAATAGTATGTGCTACTTTTATTTCTCTTCTGTGCATATTTCACTATTTTTGGGACACCTTGTAAACAAGTCTCACGCTGCCTGCACGTTAACTATCCTTTCGAAGTATCATCCTTTGCATTGTACTTCTTTCATTAAAATTGTTCTGAAGGCTTTGTAATGCAATTAAATGATATTAACAGTGTTTGCGAAGGATTTACTTATTTAAGAGAAGAATTTATTTATTTATACTTTGCCCTTAACTTGTAGTTTCCAACCGTATAATTAATTATATATTACTTTGTGAAAATTTTCCTTCTCAAGTAAGGGGTTAAAAAAACAAAATGGATTTTGGTTTTTATTCATATTGAACTAAAAAGTAAAATTATAATCAAACTCCAAGTACAATGAGTAAGAAAAGATTAATTGAAGAGCAACATCGCAATTTTCAACAGAAATATAGAAACTGGAATATTTTTGCATCTAAAACAAGAATAAAATATTATGCCTAGTGTGTAAACTATGACCAATATGTTGAATACTTTGAGACGACTAATTATTATAATAGAAATCAATTCTTTAGAAAAAAAAAAGTATTCACTAAATTTGTTGGAAGACAATATACCTGCTGTAAAAGTTAGTTACATATCATAGGATTTACTAAAGAGGACAGTAAGTGGTGGAAGTGTTACGACCAGTACAAAAAAAAAAGAATTTAAAATTTTAAATCAAAATACTGCATTTAGAAGAGTAGAAGAAATATCAGAGATTTTGAGAAATGAACATATATCAGTAATATTAACAATTCAAGCCTTTTTTTCTTTTGCTGCAGATGCTAGTGCAAATTTTCGAATTATCGCTCTGCTGGCCGTTTTTATTTGCTGATACGATAATTTAAAAATAAGTGAACTTTTGAAAATCATTCTTAAGCATAATACTGCCACTGGAGCTGATATTTTTAGTGCACATGTAGAAATTTAGAAGTATGTTACCATCAAATGAATCAGCCTGTTTTGCAAATAATGATGCACCTACCATCAACAGTATTACTAAAAAAGTTGTTGAAAGATTAAACAAAGCATGCAAAAAAGAACATTTGCATTATATTAATCACCAGCAGGTACTGTACTCCAAAGTTTTAAAGATAGTCATCAGAAATGTAAGTTATATTTGAGCATATTATAAATTTAATCATCGTCAATTTGCTTCATTTCTGGAAAATATGGAATGTGAATATACCAATCTACCATGTTATAAGAAAGTTTGATAGCTTTTGAGTCATAAAGCTGGTGGACTAAATCATAATCTTCTTGGAAACAAAGAATATGGACAAATATAGGACTTGGTTTTCTCAGTTGATATTACAAGTCATCTTAATCTTCAAAGCAAAAATCATGTTGTTCCAATGCTATTTGATAATATTAATGATTTGAAACAAAATTATTAATTTGACGAAAATAAATAGAAAAAGAAAACTTGTCTCACACTTTGAAAGCTATCAATAACTTTTAATCAAATCACCTAAATTAAAATTTGGAAAACATGCTAACAAAATTAAACTTTTAAAAATGGAATTCAATCAAGGGTTTTCTTATTTTAAAAGCTATATGATTTTGTCGTTTTACGTTACCTCTTTCTATCGATATTGAAATTGTTGATGAAAACTTAAAAATATTAGGTTGGGGAAAAAGAAATCCGTTATTTTTTCGGTAGATGGCTGTAGTGTCGATATCTCATGAAGTATGGGTCAAACAATTTCAAATTTATGCTCGTTGTCAAAGTGACAGTTAAAACTAAAAAAAATTCATTTGTTTGGTTCAAAATTCAGTTGCGAGTTACAGTGTGTTAAAAATGAAAGTCAACAAAGAGAAAATTTGGTACATTTTACAGTTTTTCTTTGATAAAGGCGAAAATGCAAGCCAGGTGGCTGAAACTGTAAATGGTGCCAATAATGTAACAGCTAATTAAGTGCAATTTTGGTTTTGTCGATTCCGTTCAAGCATTTTCAATGTTAAAGATGCACCTCACACAGGCAGGCTCGTTGTCGAAAATATTGATTATATCATAGAAATAAGTGAAGTTGACTGGCATGTTAGTAGTCGCCCAGGAGCTAAAGATCACCATAAACCGGTTTTAAACCATTTACGCTAAGTTGGATTCAAAAGGAAGCTCAATGTTTGGGCGCAACATCAAAAAACATTATGAATCGAATTTCCATCTGCAAAGCCTTGTCCAAACGGAATGAAATCGACCAATTTCTTAAACAGGTGGTAACTGGGGATGAGAAATGTGTCACAAACGACAATATTGTGCAAAAATGATGGTGGTCAAAGCGCGGTGAAGCAATACAAACGGTGGCCAACTAGGACTAACGGCCAGGAAGGTTCTGTGTATTTGGTGGTACTGGAAAGGAATCACTTTTTGAGTTGCTTCTGTATGGCCAAACACTAAATTTATATCACTACTGTCAACAACTGGCAATTGACCAGAAACGGCCGGAATTGGCCAACAGAAGAGGTGTTGTGTTCCATCAGGACAATGCCAGGCCACATGTCTGTAGTGACTCACCAGAAACTCTGGGAGCTTGGTTGGGAAGTTTTAATGGACCTGGCAATAAGCGATTACTACCTTTTTCTTACATTGCAAAGATAAAGAAATTGGGATCAAGAGAAGATGGCAAAAAACTCTAGTAATCAATTTTCACAAATAAGGACTAAGGGGATGAGAGGGGCATTTTGAAGCTACCTTTAGAACGGCAAATTATACAACAAAAAGGTACATATTTGACCCAAATTGGACAATCCGAAGCATGTTCAATAAAGTCTTGAATTTCATGCAAAAATAATGGATTTCTTTTCCCCTAACCTAATAGAATATTGAATTCTTTGCTGAAGTAAAAATGTAACGAAATAGGAATTCCAGATTTTTATTATTTTTTATCTGTTGATCAGTTTCCTAAAATATTTCATGTTTTTCACATGTATAACGGCTATATTTGGAAGCATTTATGTGAGCAGTTATTTTCTTTAATAAAGCAGCATAAAAAAAATTTAGAACGGTCAGGATTATAACCCTGATTAAAATTTGTGACAAATTTTAAAAATTGCATCAGCTTAATATATTTAACTAATTTTGAAGATTTGTTTTGTGAAAAACGAAGTCAAATATCGTCTTAAATGTAATATTAAACTGTATTTCTTATTAAAACTTTTATTTTTTATTAGAAATTTTATAATTTTAAGTTTTAAAAATAAATAAAGAACTGTGTACACACTGCTGGCCACTGTAAATGCAACACCAAGAAAGACAAGAGATAGCACAACAAACTTTATTTTGTAGATAACATGTGGACCAAGTATCAAATGATTAAATTTATAGACTTTTGTGAAGTGTTGTTTCTGCCAGAATCAGTAGTGAGAATTGACCTCTGCCACACACCTCGGCATTGATTCAAAGATACTTTGGATGTGTTCTTGGGGTACAGCAGACCAAGCAGCTACCATACGTTGCTAAAGTTGATCTGGTGTGGCAGCTGGAGGTGTAATCTGCGTCAATCGTTGAGCAATCATAGACCACATGTTTTCTATCTGCGAAAAATCCGGAGAGTGAGCTGGTCAGGGAAGCAATTCAATCTGGTGATTGATGAAGAACCTTTGGACAATGCGTGCCATGTGTGGTAACGCATTATCCTGTTGAAATATGGCTATGGCCAAGCCCTGAAGGTAAGGAAGGACAACTGGCTCCAACACCTCGGAGATGTAGTGCTAGCTGTTTTAAGGCAGCTGTACCGGCAATGCATACTAAAGGAGTGCGAGAGTGATATCCAATACCGCCCCATACCATAATACCCGGTGTTACTTGGTGTAAGACCAGTGTGGCGGCGCATAATGCAGCTGTTCAGCATCTTCTCTCTACGGTGTCTCAAGACTCGAATCCAACCATCTTGGTGTTGCAGACAGATGCGTGACTCGTCAGTAAAGACAACTTTATTCCATTCTGCCACCCACATCCTTTTTTCATTGCACCATTGGCGGCGGAGACGTCCGAGGTTCTGCGTCACGGGTAGACCAAGCAATGGACATCTTGCAGACAGACCACTCTGCTGTAAACGGCATCGAATGGTATGCACAGACACTGAATGATGCTCTACAGACTCAATGTACTGTGCGATCCGTCACTGCCATGTGCACAATTTGCCTGTCCTCATGCGAAATGGTGCTCTAAGGTGGATGCGATTGACCACGTTGGTTCGTCGTACCCTCCTGCATCTAATGGTCACATATATCCATGTTACAGTTGTTTGGTTTCTTCCAACATGACTACCGATTTCCCTGAAAGATAATCCACAATCTTGGTAGGCCACTATCTTTCCTCTGTCGAACTGGGATAGTTGATCAAAAGCTGATCGCTATTTTCTACGAGACATAACTGATTTTTTTCAAAAAACCACAAGAAAAACACAATTGCCGAACTTGAAATCGTCAAAATCTTCAAGCTTTAAATAGTACTTTGAGGTGGTGCCACATGTGCTGAAATTCTACTCATTTGCATATCTCGCGTCCGCTAATGCATATTGTAAATTTAATGTTATTTGCACGCTTCCTTCAGAGTGTTGCATTTTTACGGTGGCCAGCAGTGTATATATCATGAAATATATATAGAGTTTGACATTGTGTCTAATGAATACATAATATAATCATTGTAAAGGTGTGGCCTCTAATATCATGAGAGTTTGACATGTCTGCTGCAAATCAACATTAGTAAAACTATTCAATAGATACCCTTTTTGTTCAATAATATACTGTCATCGCAGAACAGCTGCCCGGAGAGTCTGCCAAAATCTCGAGAATGTGGCGCAGAATTGCTGGCCTTTGATGGTTGATATTGTTCTTTAAGAAAACTCCACAATCAAAAATTACAGGAGGTGATATCTGGTGAATTAGGGGGCTATGTTGTTGAAAAATGACTAATTACCACTGCAGACCAGAACATTCCCCGGGAGTTGGTATTCCTTTTTAGTGTGGCAACATATAGGTGGCTACCAATTGTCATAATGTCCTCCTCAGAGGGAAGCATCTGAGCTCTAATGATGGACCAGGAATTTTAATTTTACCGAGAGCATCCTAGCCACAAACTGACACTTAACATGCTACATAACCCTGTGCATGGATGCTGTTAATGTTTAGCATCATGAAAAGACTTGAGCCGGGGTTCCAACACACAAACTTGGGCATACAAGACCAGCCTGAAATCAACCACATCACCCATTCAGCATCTTAGCAAAAAGTTTACACTGCAATTAATGTGAGGAGGTGGGGTTATCCTGTATGAAAGATATCTTGAAGCCATCCACGCAATTGAAGTTGTGGGATTACAACATCCCTCAGCATATCATGGTACCGTTTTCCTGTAACTGAATAGGTTTGGGTTCCATTTGGTCTTATCTATCCCCCCCCAAAAATACAATCCAATGATGAAGATAGCAGTGAACCCACTTCATACTGTCACTTTTTTAGGATGCGTGAGGAATTTTCCCTGCCTAAGTTCAACAACGAGTGTCATCTTGCCCATCAAAGCAAAATTGGGTTTCGCTGCTCCACAGAATGTTCCATGGCCAAGTGATGTAAGCCACCATTCAAGCAAGAATCTGAAGTGCAAAACTTTTTCAAAACTAGTTCCCCATCCTTTTTAATTGAACAGTCTTAATTTTGCACAGGTAAAAATGCTAAATCTTCCATAAGATTTGTTCGTAAAGTGGTATATGGCATATCCAATACTCGAGACGCAACTGGCACACTCATACAGCCATTCAGCAACTGCTGGCTTCAATGACCGCGATAGCCACATTTTGATGCTAGAAGAATGCAAAACCCAATTGCTTCAAATTTCTGTATCATCTTGGGTTGGGAATATCGAGATGTTGGACTTCTTTGTATCCACTGCATATGAAGAATTTTTCACAGCTGCAATGGAGCTCCGCTGGTTCTGATAGATCAATTTTACCAAAAGTGCTTTTTCTTGCAAAGTAGACATGATGACCATGGAGAGAAGATATTACTGCTTGTGCAGAATCTGCCTTTCTTTTATCCAAAGAATAATGCTAATAGGTATGTGCTGTGACCTAAATGTTTGATTTTGAAAACATGCAAATGAATACCATTTGTGTTATTAGTGCCACTGTCAGCTTTATTTTGTTCTAAAAATTTTCATTTAACAAATCTCATTTGGACTAATAGAACAGATACTGAAGCCTTCTGAAGTGGGCAACTTATTTCTTGCTAAACCTGTACTTTCTATTCATCGATTCAAGTTAAAATACATTTTTTTTAAACTTGTAGTGATGACACTTGATGTTAATTAATGAATTAATATTTGAAAACAAAAAACTATATTAACCCTCCAAGCGGTCTGCAGGTAAAATCCTGCCATTCTAGAGATGCTTCGAAATGCACCGCACATATTTTTTTTGCCTTCAAGCAAGATTCTCAACCGCTTTTGAGAATCTTACTTGAAGGCAAAAAAAAATATGTGTGGTGCATTTCGAAGCATCTCTAGAATGGCAGGATTTTACGTGCACATCGTTTGGAGGGTTAAAATTAAAAAATGAATAAATAGTAACTAAGAAAAGCATTATATGTCCCTGTAGCACAATGGATAGTGTGGTGGAGTTCAATGTGTTTTAAATCTACCGAGACTAATAACTCAAGTTGGTGTGGTTTGGAAATTGGAGAGAAGGATGCCATCCCATCCATCATTAAAAGTTACAACATTTCTTTGAAGTGAGATAGATCAACAAGTGTTTGGCATTCTCATCTGCTAGAAAAATTCTTAATAACATATCTCAAATTGTTAACATCAGTGTATTAGTCAGTTATTTTGCTTTTAAATGCTGCTGGTGTATATATACTCTAGGGAGTGAATTGCCTCAGTTAAGGGTTACTCTGTATATTTTTTAAAGAAAATATAGATTCTTGTGTCAAATTTGAGTGCATTCAAAACCATCTATTATAGCAGAGTGTGTCATGTTTCCATATGCCTGTAAGCAAGTGGATGCATAACATTTAATATCAGATTTCCTCAATTGAACATTCAATTAACAAATTTTTCTAATATGATATTCACAAGATCAGTAACTATTATTCTATGAGAGTTTGCATAAGATTTATTTAAGCAGAAATTTCCAACTTAAAAATATGCCTTTTTTTAGAATGCTATGATATATTTTTAAGTACAAAGTTGTTCATTATGGTTTCAAAATCTTTCCTAAAAACTCTATATGCTTTTCGTTAATTTCAATTATATTACAGGTAAAGGCAATCTGAAATGTGAAGGTTTATGCCAATCCAAGACTCCAGCTCAATGAAGACTTTCATATATTAATAAATATTTTATTATTTTCAAGTACAAGATATTTCCATGTAGATAATGCTTAGTTAAAATGTTAAAATACTCACATCTATAATAATAGATATCAAATTATTGTTACCTGCAGCTGTTTGCAATAAGTCAAGATTTCACAGGATTTAATTTCTAAAAAAATAATTTAAAAGGCAAAAAATTTCATGTACTTGGGTCAAAATTTTGGCACATGCAATTCTGATTATGATACTGTAAAATGAGATAAATATAGATGATTCAAACAGACATTTATAAAAATGCTTTATGTAACAGGTGTAAAAGGCTAATAACAATTGTAAATTTTAAGCTGCCCTTTTTCAAGAAAATATATGTAAGACAAATGCATTTTCTCTGAAGAAGCACTATGGAATGTATATTAACTGGTTAAAATATTTAAACATAACTCAACACTGATAATCTGGCATTGTGGCTTAACTAATATTCCAGGATAAACAACACTTTCAAATATTTATATAAATTTCTAAAATCTCATAATTTATTTCAAATTAAGTAAATCAAAAATTGAAGAAAATAGATCAAATCTGTAAAAATATCAATGGAGCTAAAAACTTGTTCAAGTACAAATTTTTAAATAGATTCTATCAACATAAAAAAAAATAGATAGAGCCAGATTATCAATGTATATTAAATTTGATTTAAAGCCGCACTCTGCCAAAGATGCCTGAACTGTTCCTTGTAGGTTCTAAGGGATAGTCAAAAGTCATTAAATTCTCTTCTGCATCTTGTGGAACTGGAGGTGGAGGTTCAAGATTATGCAGCTTTCTGTAGGCCTCCCATCGTGCATCATCCGACTGGTGGGTTAAGTACCGGGTTCCGACTTCAGATTCTAATCTCCTCAGATCACACCAGGTTTGATAATCCTAAGAGGAAAAATTCCAAATTGTCACCAAAAGAACATAAAATTTCAGTTTAACTGACAAAGTTAGTATTTAATAAATTGTATACACCCCACTTTTTTAGTACAATTTTGAAATAACACAGTTCACTAATATACTTTTTAAACTATTTTTTGTTGTAGCACAAACCCTTCTAATTTTTTTTAAAAAAAATTTAATCAGAAGACAAATTTATGCTCTCACATGGATGAGCGACTTCATGGCTTGTTTAATTTGTATTCTGGAGTTAAGAATACCCAAATTTGTAACAGTTTTTCCTTCTGATGAGGATAGTTTGACAGTTTATGATAATAAAGTAGATAATGACAAAATGGAAGGTAAAAGCTTTTAACAGCTGATTTAATTCACAAGAGCTTAAAATTTGTTACAAGTATGGAACAGCATTTTCTTACTCATGATCCTGATAACGTGTTGCATTAAAATTTCAACACATTCTTAATAAAAGACCTTCCAACAGAGGCAGTTAAAAACGAAATTCAATAGAATCAAAACCAACAATTATGCTACATCTGATATGTCTACTGACGACAGCATTTTTGATCCAGTTCATAATAAATGTGTAAGCTTGTTATCATGTAGCAATGAATAGTTCTTAATTAGTAGTTTTATTCCAAATTTCAATTTGAATTCATATGTATTTATAGACTATTCATTTTGACTGCACACTTAATTAAAAGATTTTGTGATAAAAGTGAATTGTTTTATTAATACACTCATGGACAAAAAAATTAGCGCACCAAGGAGTCGTCAAAATGAAACAAAAGGATAATTTATTTTAGAGAAAAAGGTAAAAGAATGGAGGATTTAATTCTCTGTTGAACCCCCTCTAGCGCAAATGCACGATGTGATAAGATCGGGCATTGAGGCATACAAGTTCTGTATGATGTCTTGAGACATTTCATTCCATATTTGCTGTAACCTTGCTTCTAGTTCGTCCAAACTCATGGGATACCCAACTCGCCATTCCAAATGATCCCAGATATGCTCAATTAGAGAAAATCTGGAGACAGTTTTGTGACATCATTGTCTTGTCGAAAAGTGGCTCCTGGGAACCGTTACATCAGTGGCAACACATGTGGTTGCAGGATGTCATGGACATACCGCTGGGCTGTAATGGTGCAATGAATCAATACTAGGGGTTATGTATTGTAGGCAATGGTACCCCATACCATCACACCAGCTGTCGGAGTGGTGTGTCGTTGTAAAGCAAAGGCAAGATTGAGGCGTTCACCACAAGGTCTCCACACACGAACACGATTGTCATCACTGCTGAGATTGAATCTGGATTTGTTGCTAAAGGCAACCTGGTTCCATTTCACTGCAGTCCAGTTTCCTCGTGCAAGGCCCCACTCCAAATGAAGGCGTCGATGATTGGCCATCAAGGGCAACACAAATAATGGCACCGCGATCCCAAATGTCCTTCAGCTAAGCACCTTCATATGGTTTGAAAAGACACAGGGACCCCTAGTGAAGGCGCTACCTATGCCTGGATGGCAGATGATGAAGCAGTTAACTGTATGTGTGCATTTCTTGCGATGTGGCGGTCTTCTCTCGATGACTGGTCTGTCGAGGGTGTCCTGAGCCTGGTCTTCACGTAAATGACATCTCTCAGATCCACTAGTCCCAACACCTCCTCACAACATAATCAGAGCGGCCTAATTGACAAGCTACTTGCCTAGCTGACCACGCAGCTTCCATCATGCTGATGATTCTCCCTCTCTCAAACTGCGACAGCTGCTCATATTGTCTTCGAAAACGGCGTAATGTCATGTCTACTTCAGCTCATCCTTTGTAAACAATTCAGCACACTCAAACAAGCTCTGGTTACCTGTTTTATACTTAATGGAGAACGACGTTAAACGCCCTCTACCGGCTATACATAATGCGCAATCATGCTGCATTTCTAATCATTTGCATATCTCCCTGACATGTACCTTCATGCCAAGTTTCGTTACGATCCCGCAATTGTTTCTTGGTGCGCTAAATTTTTGCCCATGAGTATGTGACATGGATTTCATTAAAACTTTTTTTTTGCATGGTTTCTAGGGAAATATTTTGCTTTTTCATCTTGCACAATTTTTTTGTTTCGAAACATATCTACTGTATGTAAAAAAAGAGTTGGGTGTATATTGAGAAATAAAGTTACTCTTAAATATTAAAATAGGACTTACCTGTAACCAAGCATGTGACAAAGACTTGTCTACTGTGAATCGCTTTCTAGTTTTAACTTGGAGAAGGTTACTTATCAGGTCAATTGCTAAAAGAACAAAAAACCACTATAACATTTAACAAAAAAAATCAATTTTGTGCTGTTACTTATGCCACCTGATCGACAGTAACATATCAAGGTACACGAAACTCATCGCGGTGAAAGGCTAGATTTTTATGCCTGTCGTTAGCTTTGGCTTTTAGCACCATGCAAGTGACAGTATGATTTTGCTCGGTTTCACCCCACTTTTGAGGGAGAACACCCTGGTGATAGATTTTGTAATTTATCCCAGCAGGAACTAGTTTAAAAATTTATGTCCGATTCATTTTACAGATATTTTTAAAAGAAAGGCTTCAGTGAAATAATTTACTAAATTTTGATTATTCAATTCATTTCTTGAAATTGAAAATATATGAAACAGCACCATTTTAAATGCATGAATAAAATAAATTGTGCTTAAAATCTACAGAGATTTTTTTAGTCCATATTCATTATGATAGTTAATATTTTTGAAAACTACCTTCTGGTGAAATTTCTTTCCATGGATTAGGTGGATACATGAAAGCTGCATTCTGTATCTGATCATTAATATCTTCTTCCTCATTGAAAGGGAATGTACCACTCAAACTATAAATAACAAGAAAATTCTGTGAGCATAAATACACATGATTTAAGGTGCTACACAACACCCTACAAATTTCACAAGTACTGATTTTTTTTTTTTTTTTTTTTGCATGTCATTAGGAAGCTTGTTGCTTAAATAAATTAGTTTTAAAAATATTTGAAGCTTTCTGAGTGTAGGTTTTGGTTTAATTTTAAACCACATTTTCCACTATTAAATAGAATGAATTAGTAAAAATATTTTTGAGCATAACGACTCTTTCAGTGTGAAAAGGTTATTAATTTCAATTTTCAGTACTAAAATCATTCCTGCTTGTTTATGTTTTGAGTTCTCATAATTACTAAATTAAGATTGATTTCAAGGCCAATTTTTGTTTTAAAAAATAGTTTATACAACTTAGATTTTTCCTGTTGAGAAAATGCCACAGTCAAAACTTTCTGAGGTTGGTATAAGATACAATATTTGGAAGAGATGAAAATGATATATTTAAGAGATATTGAAAATGATATACCGTATTTTCCTGTATATAATCCGCAGCGGCGTATTATCCGCAGAGCCCTTTTTTTCGAGTTAAAAAAAAAAAAAAAAAAAAAAAAAAACATCGTATAATCCGCAGCAGTTTTGGCGGCGAATAATCTTGCTCCTTGAACGTCGACGGTCTGGTTGGTGGAATATCAAATGATAATGGAACTTCGTCCATATATTAAAAATCAAATCCTCTGTAAAATTATTTTCAACAATAATTTGCTTGCAAAATGTCAAAAAGTCGTCCAATTGTTTTTCCCAGTCATCAGGTAATTTCTGTCCGACCGTTGAACGACCATTTCGCGTGCAATAACTCGGGCTTTCATTCTGATGCTAACTGTCGAGACAGCTTTCCCATCATCCCTTTCTTTTAAAATCCATTTATTTATTTCTGCCTCTAATTCTGGCCAGTGAGGTTTTCCACGACGATCGGCCCTTTTACGTCTATCGCAATTTTCGAAGTTTTGTTCCTTCTCCACAAACGAATATTCGATTCGTCAACGTTGAAAAATCTTGCAGCTTCTCGATTCCGACTTCTCTACAGTGTTTAATTTGAAGTCTGCAGTATAGTTAACTCGCTTCATCATGATAAAAAACTTTCAAAGGATGCAACACCTCTAGTCAAGACAAAGTTGTAAATGACGCCAGCGACTTGTAACTGCTATTTCCTTCCGAGGAACCGAATTCGTTATTGAAAGTAATTGGACAAACACTAATTATGGCTGTAATACGTCAGCCGAGTCGTGAAAGCGCCATCTATTATTTATTTTATAAAACATAAACAGCATTTCTTTCAAAACTTTGTTAACTTTTCTGATGGAGAATGTTTTTTCTCAGATAATCCGCACAACGAAATTTGAAACTTTTTTAACACATAATCCGCGGATTATATACAGGAAAATACGGTATTTAAAAACCATCCCATCACTGATACTGTAACAAGACTTCTGAATACAAGTATTCTGACAACAAGTATTGCAGATGAAACAGAATATTTCCATGATGTGCCAACTACATTATAGTAAACATATAGTAGTACTATATTATGGTATTTGAGTTCTCTGGTTGTATGACTTTAAAAGTAAAAAAATTAAATTTTATGTACAAACCCCGAGATTTTTAGCTTAAGGGGGAAGAACCACATTAGGAGGTTAAAAAAATCAGATTTTTTTTTTACTGGATAAATCGTTAGTTTACTATTTAAGAATACGCTGCCAAAATTCCAAAGTGAAATTCGCATTCGTTTAGATTTTATGTGCATAGAACCAAGTGAACACGAACCACACCCTACTCCAATGCACCCCCGATGTACAGAAGGAAATTCTTCCAATATATAAAGATTTATCAAGGGATGATTTACTGGAGAGATGTTTAGGTGGCCACACACAAAATGCAAATGAAAGTTTTAATTTCACTGTTTGGCGATTAGCTCTTAAACACTTGCACTCTGGACTAAAAATCGTTCCTGAATTGGCATTGTATTTAGCAGCAGGTTTATTGAATGAAGGAAATTCTTCCCTTCTGATGGTTATGAATGAGGCAGAAATTGTAGTAGACAGGCAAAGCTTCAATCATGCAGAATAAATGGATAACCAGCGCGTGAGCCGGCAGAATCGTATTTCATTGGAATTGAAGGAAGGTTGGAAAGCATTGCAGCACATGCAAAATGAAGTCTATGGGGAAGAAGGATTGCTATATGATGCTGGAATCGCAGATTGATCGGTAAGCATTTTATGTGATGTTAACTTCCTTGGATTTCTAGTTTTTGAGAATTTATTTTTCAAATGCGTTTATCTCGAAATGACTTTTCATATTTGCATGCAGTCTAACTCAAAAAGTATAGAGCCAATCATTATGAAAATTGATAGCATGATTATTTTATAAAATTACAAATTATATGAACCAATTTGTGAAATGATATCATGACTTTAAGGGTATTTTTCTTCACATAATTAGAGAAAAAAATTGTGAAAATCTGAAGTAAATTTTTCCACTCCAGCAAAAATTTTTAATTTTCATTATTTTCACCTGCATTGAGGTTCATAATGTTAGAAAATAAGTTGTTAATGTAAAATTAACCTTTTTGATTTCAGATGAAAATCGGAATGGTTACACTGCATGCACTTGGAAAACTATATTAACCTTCAGCAGACATCACAGCATTATGTTATTGGCTGAAATGTTTTGAAAAAAAAATCTCAAAAGCTTATTGAAATATAAATGAAATGTCAAAATTTGTTTGAATTCTAATTAATTCTTCCCACCCAAAAAATCAGTGTCTAACAGCCTCCTAATGTGGTTTCCCCCTTAAGTTGGTATCATTATTACGTTGTACATAAATGCTTAGTGTTGAAACACAAGCATATTTCTATGAAAATTGGGCTGAATAACATGTCATAACAAACACTATCAATATTATGCAAAAATATTTTTTGAATTAAAAGAAAATGTTTTTAGTCAAAATTAATTGAAGTATTGTTTTGATATAGAAGATAAGTTGGAACCTAACATGTTAAAAAATTAGAACTTTACAGGCATTATAGGTTTTTATTTTATGCATTTAGAGACTTAAAATGTGTTTTCTTAGATTTTTAATTTTGAAGATATAAGTGTTTTCTAAGCCCTAAAGCTTTTTTCTGTTCAAGATATCTTGAAATTTCAAAACATTTTTCTATAAAAGTTAGTATGGGTTTAGAGAGGTCTGAGATTTTTCATTTCTTTAAAAACGTTTAAGTTAATATTTTAAAAAACATGGGAACAGATTTTCAAATCCATACTAATTTTTGTTAGCAATAATCTAAGAAACAAATCACTCAAAATGCCTGAAAAATTTTAAAAATTGGGCATTTTATAAAAATTTAAAAGAAAAATTTTTAATTTTTAAAATTGTAAAATAATGGCTGGTCAAACTGACTTTTGGCTCTCAGAATAACTTAAGGCTGTCTTTGGTTAATGCTAAAGAATAGGACCAGAATTTGGAATATTTTTTCAGATATAAAAGAAATGAAACATTAATATGATATTCTGGCTTCACTATCCTTTAGAGAGCAGAATTTTTTTTATTATACTTTCCGTTTTTAACAGAGTTGATTAATTTTTTCTGATATAAAATGTGTTTCTCACTTTTTCTACTATTCCGTAATGTTAAATGGGCTATGCCTTCACGTATTAAGACCAAAAAGAAAGTATTCATGGGATATTTTGGCATTGTTAAAAGAGCTATGATTTATAACATTGCAGATTACCATAGAAATTGAGGACTTTTTTCTATCTGAAAATGTGCTTCGCGTGTAGTTCAAGCTCTTGTACTTTTACTGAAGACCGCCTTAACATAATCTGAATATAAATTATAAAATATTTTTACTGTTACTGTCTCCAAAAAATGAAAAAGGATACTGTGTAGCCTTAAATAGTTATAAAACTAAATTTGCCCATTACGTATCTTATTAAGTATAGAAAACTTGTTCCACAAATCTGTTATAAATTCCAATAAAAAGTACAACAAAATATTAAGTTTCTTATGTACCAACACCTGTAATGTTAACTTTTATTCAGATTTATGTCATACTATCTACTGAAACACGTGAAATTATTTATAATATTTACAGTGATGAGTAATAGTTAATAAATGTATATGCAGACTTACCTAACATACACTATGACTCCAACAGACCACATATCTAAAGATCTGTTGTAGCCTTTGTTCTTTAACACCTCAGGAGCTAACAAAAACGTGAAAAAATATGTTAAAAAAAATCAGAATTAAAAAAATTGTAATTATCAATGTTTCTTTTTCATAAAATAATTTTTACCTAAATAAGCAGGAGTTCCCACGACTGAACGTCTGAAGGATTTTTCTCCAATGATGCGAGCAAAACCAAAATCACAAAGTTTAACCTAAAAGAAAATTTAGATTTCTTCCCAAAATTGTACACTATATATATATTTTTTAAAATAAAATATAGTTCAGAGTTTTCAGTGATTGGGATAAAATACTACATATTTCCCAAACCTGTCTTATCAAGTTTTTTAAAAATCATAATGTAAAAAGATATCCCTTTTTAAACAGTAAATATTTATTCTCCCCAAAAAATCTTTTTCTAATGCACAGATAAATTGTGTTCCAAGAAATTTTTTAAAAAATAGATTTCAAAGTGTATTAATTTTCTTTAATATATTATATATATATATATATACATATAAATATACAATAAGCATTTAGTTCGACTTTTAAATCAAAATTAATTCATTTTTCCATACTAAAGTACAAATCTGTTGAAATGATAACTGTACTTTTTTAAACAGTTCAATTTATGTTTTTTGTTGGATTCTGAATTTAAGGTATGAAGAAAATACAAAAAGCACTACGTAAATAAAAGTGATTAAGGTAAGATTTTTAAACTAACCTGTGGAAAATCAGAATCTGATGACAGGAGAACATTTTCTGGTTTTAAATCACAGTGAACTATGCACTTCAAATGCAGATGCTTCAAGGCCATTAAAATCTTTTTTTAAAAAAATAAAAAAAAAGACAGTTATTAATTTTCCATTTAAAAAAAAATCCTGAAAATATAACTTGAAAGGAATAAACTAACCTGATAAATTAAGAACTTAGTGATTCGTTCAGAGAGCCTTCCCTTTTCACTAGAAAGAATCATCTCCAACATATCACCCTTAAGTTTTTCCATCACAACAAATATCTACGAAAATTGAAAATAAATCATTAATTACCAACTGAATTCAGATTTTTAAATTGAACAAATTTTGTTGCAAAAAAAAAAAAAAAAAATCAAAATAATTAGCAAGCAGAAATGGTAAAATTAATTCTTTGGGGAAAAAATTGAGTATTTTTGAATTTGTGAATTTATATTTTGCAAATACAGTAGAAAATATTGTGAACTTTTCTTAATAATTGTGTAGAATCCACAAATGAATCTCCTTTTTCCTCTGTTCTTTACTAGGTAACTTTATATCAGAATCATTGATTTTAAAGTGTTTTTTTCACTCTGTAAAATTTAATTGACAGAAAAGAATTTACTTATACACATTTGTTCATGTTAATGTAATAACCATTAAAATTTGATTGGGTTTTTACTTTAACATGTTTTTCTTGATATCAATTTACTTCAGCTAGATATAAAAATAAAACTTTCTATTTTATTCGTTCATGTCAGAGATGAGCAGCTTATCCAAGTTCAGATGCTCACATTTCATGTAACAAAATATATTAATGGCTATTAAGAGTTATTCACTATACAATACAATACATGATATAAAATAAGCTAAACAAAAATGTCTTTTTCTTTCTAGCTTCCTTTTGTTGGATTAAAAGTACTAATGAGTTGTTCTTATGAACTTTAAGTGTATAACAAATGATTCTATTTGGGTACAATTAAATTTAAAGAAAGAAGATTCAGACATTAATCATTAACTGACCTCTTTTTTAATAGTTCAAACTATACCCTATTCTCATCACCTATCAGTAACTATTGAAATAATGAAACTATTTAATAGATACACAGCATATTAAGTACTCAAAATATATTTACAAAATGCTAAAAGTACAATGAAAGCTTAAAAATAGCCAAACCACATACTCTTTCAACAGTTTCAAACATCTTTTCCAAGTTGACCACACCTGGATGGTGAATGTTCTGTAGAATTTGAACCTCATTTTTCAGTTGTGCCTCCTGTTTTGTGGGGAAACGCATCTTATCAATTACTTTGATGGCAACACCTCGACCTGAAGTCCGATGCACTCCTGCAAACAATGTAAAAGCAAAATTATTACAAAATTCAAAATAGTTAATAATTCTTTCAAATTCTTGTTAAACAGTTAAAATTACCTCCATACACTATTCCAAATTGGCCAGAGCCCAATACTTCATCAGGGAAAATTTGATATTGCAAGCTAATATCCTGTAAAAATAAGAGTTGCAAACACTTTAATAACTAAAAATTTTTTCATTTACAGAACATATTTTTAATTTGCGTATATTAAATTTAGAATACAATAATACAATTAAAAGAAACTATTATTTAAAGACATTCTTAAACAGTATCTTATTTTAATAAACTTTGATATGAATGACAGCTGTAATTGTGTGTGTGAAATAATCTGATAATTCCAATTTTTAATAATCTTAAAACCAGCAAATCAATTCAGCCAAATAATCATTTCAATTTAGTTTCATACTTAAATTTTAAAATATTCATAAAAATATTTATTTTAATTAAAGTTCATAAATACCAGACTTAAAAAAATGCACTTTATGCATAATTTGTACTTTACTTCATGTTTTGTCTATGAACTAGTAAAAAGTTTTTAAAAATAAAATGTATAATGAATAAATTATCACAGATATTTGTAATTGCAGCCATGTAAGTAGACATTACATTGTATTTATTGAAGTAAAATTTGCCAAACATGAGAATATTAAATATAAAATTCAACAAAAAAAAAAGTATTAAACAGAAAGAAAATGCTACAGCTATTTTCCTAATATAACATTCATTTGAATGAAAAATATATAAACACATGAATAATAAACTAAAATCAACACCAAAACTGATACACACCAAACTTTGTTCAGGATTTTCCTTTTTAGTATTAGCCCCATTTGAAGATTCTGTAATAAAGATTGAATATTAAGGATAAGAAACAAACCCACATTATAATATTTAATTCTGTATCCTAGATCTCCCCACCCTTTCATGTATAAAACCAGATTATATCTTGTAAAGCTAAAATACATTACATAAACAAATTGTTATTTACATTGTAAGACTGTAAATTATTTCATCATCAATTGTTCATAACTTTCTTGAATCACAACATCTTCATAATATGAGAAATAATTATTTGAAACAAGTGATATTGATCTGTTTATCAAACTATAAATTTATAAGTCCCTCTTTTACTCTAAATTTTTCCTTCCATATTTAAAGGAAGAAAGATGCAATTAGAGTAAGCTACCAACAATTTATTAAACAATGAAAAATTAACAATTTATTTTCAAGATCTCTCTTGCTAACTTCTATCAACAATTTTAATGTACAAAATTTTTTTACCTTTATTCCCTTGTGTGGCTGGATTAGCTGCTTTTGGTGTATCAACAGGCATCAGAGCTTGTCTTATGGCAGTTTCCCATGCTTTGAGAGTGTTAGTATCCTCTGTTATGTAATAATCAACATTAGCTGTACGGAGCTCTAAATAGTAAGGTTGATTTTGTTCAGAACACAAGTTTTGCTTCGAAAGTTCCACAGACAAAATCTCAGACAATGGAATTTCCTGAGAAAAGAAGAAATGCATAAACATTAGCATCTAAATGCAATAGATATCGTTATATTCATGTTTATTATGATTAAAAATTAAAGTTACTTTCCGCTATTTTATTAAATTTCGAAAAGTAAATATATGGCTGAAATAAGTTTTTGTGTGTGTGAATGAAATCTATTTCTCATCTACTCTACACTGTGAATAATGAGAGTACATGATAAAGATACAAAGAACATTAAATATTTCTAAAAACAGCCACCCATGTTATTTGAAAATATTGCAGATATATATATATAATTTAGTTTTAACTTAGTATTGCAAAACAAAAAAAAATCTCAAGTTTCAAATGATTAAAACATCCTGTTTTCCCATACAAGTTTTTAATAAATTATTAAAATAAAATTATAACTAAACATTTTTTTTATTTGCAATTTCAGACAGCTAACTGTATTTAAAAAGATGTGATACATTCACCAGATTTAATCAACACAACCTTGGGACTAAATACATTACATATTTTTTATCTCTGCATAATTTTACACTTACCTTATAATACTTTGAAGTAGTATCATTTTGGAATAAAGTCACACTTTTGGTATCTAACCTCCAAAAATGTCTTTTCCTCTAAAATAGGAAAAAATCATTTTTCAGAGCACAATAGAAAGAAAAAAAATTATATGATTACAACTATAGTTTTATTTAAATAGAAAACGATTCTATTGGGAGCATACCATCCCTTCTCTGTTTGTGTGATGAACCAACCAGCCTTCTTTAAGTACTTTATAATTTTTTCCCTTTGTGTGCTTTATACTTTGAACAATTCTTTGTAAAGGAATGTTGTTGCTTGAAGCCTCACTATTGGTAAAATAAATATAAATATATATATGATATGAATAATAAAGAGTAAAATTTTCAATTTTTTTCCTTAAGCTCAATTTTTTTTAAAGTATGAAGTGGATTTTAATCATTAATTATTATTTAAATCAAAAAGTTATTATTTTTTTTAAATAATTCTCCCCAGGAGATTTTATATTTTCAGTTGATAAAATATTTCCTCTATACAAAAAGTTTTTAATTTAATACTGTCTTATTTATATACGCAACAAACTTGAAAAGTATTGAGACACCCATAAAATGACGAGATAAAAAATAATATACTAACTGGACAGGAATTTTTGATTCATCATCTTGTAGATCTGGCTGCACCAAAGATTTGTCTACAGAAGTATCACTTTCTTCACCAGACTCCTCATCAATGTGATCACCCTTTTCACTATCACTTGATGTGTTTTTGGAATTTTCACAATCTACAAAAAAATTATTCATTAAAGATACTCATATGATGTACACTGTATGTAATCAATATATCATAAATTACAGACACGAATAAAATCTTTCTAATATTTTGACCTTTTTTCTATTAATTAAACTGAAAATTTAACAAAAACATTAAAATTTTTAGTCTTAAAAAGTTATCAATTAATATGCAGTATGAAAATTATATTGGTGCCATGTAATACCAATAAATTGCTAATAATATATAATGTAAGATAATTTCACATTTTTTTATCTATATTATTTCAAAAAATGCATTTTTATATAACATTCAATAATTGATTAAAATAAACACTTAGAATAGCTGTTTACAAAAAAAAAAAATCATGTTTTGTAAGCATGAATTATGATAATGAATTCAGAAAAACTATTTCCAGTTAAGCAAAACTCCATTTATATTATCTGTTTCTACCTTTAAACAAAACCATACACTAATAAAACAAAATATTTTTTACAATTACTTTTATAATTTTTGATCATGTTATAAATTTAACAATTTAAACAACCTTAGTAAGAACATTTCATATTTTCATAGTGTGTAATTTTGAATAAGAAACCGCCTATAGAGTAACCAAATTGAAATTCCATTTATATATTTTAATTATATAAAAATAATGAGGTGCAAAAGATGTATACAAACTAAAACCACTTACTTTCTTTTGGTGCCTCACCAGTACAATCCATAGGAATACATTCCAAACATTTACGTTTGTGAACATTTAATTTACAATCTGTTAAGGAATAATAAATTAATTAAACACAATAAATCACATGTAATGTTAAACATTAAATATATTTTTTTAGAAAAATTACAGCTGAATAAACTATGTTTATCATTATTTGCTCTGAAAACAATTACCATGTAATTCCATCACATATAAATAAATATTCATTACAATTTTAGAGCATGTAAAAGCGCCCTTTAAAAAAAATGAAGTTTTAAAAAATTGTTTAAACATGCTAAAAATTCTCAACTTCCCATTCCTTCAATGTGGAATTATTCAAAATATCTAAATAATCCTAGCAAATATACATAAAATCATGCTAACAAAGAAGTCAAAGTGAAATCTAAATTATGTAAACCCATATTACATAATATCTCAAAGCTCAAAAAGTACAGTTTTAAAAAATGTAAAATTTGTTAACTAAATTACTAACACAGAAATTTTTTACTTTCGAACTTAATTAGAATATTGAATAAGAAAATCTAAAGTTTTTCAAATATGAAAATGCAAAAGACTGAATATTATTAGAAATACCAAAACGCTTTTCTGTAATATGAACAGCTACACCATCTGGGTTAAGAAACAACAACAACTTTGCACTACTCACCTTTACATTGCATTCCTTGTCGAATGAGCCCTTTAAGCAGCTTTTTACAATAGCAGCACACTGTGGGTCTTGTGTAGGAATGAATCTCAAACCGGTGTGGAACCTTCATTTTTCCAGATGAACCTGTAGATAGCTTCTCAGTGCAGGACATCTTTCCTGAAGGCAAAGATGGACACTTTCTGTTGCGATTGGGGGAAGAAGGCTGAAACTGAAACAAAATTCAAATAGAATGATTATTAAAATATAGAAATTATCCCATAACTCAGTAAAAATTCAGAAAAATAAATATTTGTGTGTGTGTGTTCGATAGAAAAGTTAATAGAGTATTAAAATAAAAACCAAAAATGAGTAATATTTTTATCAATTTTGTTTGTCAATATTACCTTGGTCTTATAGTCTGCTTTTTTCATTATCCACATGTTGCGGCCTGCGTGAAATACCTATTGTGTATGCGGTCCAGTGGGACCCTGATTAGTCTAGAAATTCGGTAAGCAGATCCCTTTCATGGAGTAGATATCTGCTACAGAATAGCTTTTAAGAAAATCATACTAGAGGCATTGATGGAGTTTAAGGGGCTTTATAGATTTCTATATTTAAACTATAAAACAGAATATCTTGAAATTTGGTAAGCTGATTCCTTTCATGGAATGGAGATGTGTTACAAATTGATTTTATGAAAAAGGACCCCCAAAGGACATTGTAGGAGACAAAGGAGTATAATAGATAATTATTTCCATTCTTAAGCTATTACACATTCTGCCTTGAAATTTCACAGGCATGTCCCTTTCATTGAGTAGAGATTTACTAGTAAAAGGTTTTGGGGGAAAATCTACCTACAAGGGGATTGCAAGGTATCAAGGGGAGTTGAGGTCAAATATATTCCCCTTTTTGAACTATGATACCTACAGACTTGGAATTGAGCAGACAGGTTTTTTTTAATGGAATAGAGATTCGCTATAAAAAGAGTTTAGGGAAAATCAATCCCCAAAGGACTTGTGAGGGATGAGGTCATGATAGTTAAATATTCCTGGTTTTAAACAATGTGAAAACTTGAAATTTGGCAGAAAGGCTCTTTTCATGAAATAAAGATTCACTTCATAGCAGGTTTTGCCAAAAACAAACCATAAAGGGATTTACGAGGAGTAAAGGGGATTGGGTGAGTGAGTGAATATTAACGTTATGCTGTTCAGCTACACGAGGGCTTTTGGTGACGGACCCCGTAAATTTTGAACCATGGTCAAGTGATGAGGACGATACCTGAGCTGCCACCTCCTCTCCTAACTACCACACCAACAGGAGGACCTTTGAGCTCTCAAAAGATTTAATGTGCATCGCTCCCCTACAGGGTGGGTCTTCAGTGGTACTGGGCTTGAACTCGTGACAAGCCAGCCGCAATCTGATACTCAGACCATTAGGCTACTGCAGCCAAAAGGGGATTGGAGATATATTCTCGTTTTTGAATTATTAGACCTACAGGCTTGACATTTGGTAAGCATGTTCTTCTCATGGACTAGAGTTCCTCTAAAAATGGGTTTTGCGAAAATCATCTTCCAAAAAGGGGGGTGAGAGGGATTATTGGGTATTATAGATAAAAATTCCTGTTTTTTTAACTGTTAGACGCACAATTAAAATTTGGTAAGCATGTTTCTTTTGCTAAATAGAGATCAGCTAAAAACAGATTTTACGAAAATCAACTCCTATGGGGAGCGGGGAATTATTGGGCGTGTCGATAAAAAGTATATTCCCAGTTTTGAACTATTAATCCTGCAGTAATGAAATTTAGTGTACATGTTTTGTTTGTTGAATTGAAATCTTTGTAAATGACGATCAGCCCTCAAAGGGGGTTACGATCCTTATTGATAAGAAAAAATTTCTGCTTTTGAACTATTAGATTTAGACTTCAAATTTGGCAAGCATGTTTATTTTGTTGAGTAGAGATCTACTAAAAATGGGTTTTGCAAAAATCCACTTAGAGGGATGAGGTTAAGATAATTCTACTTCAATTTTCATTTTATTTAGAAGTCCTACCCCCCCTTTTTTTTTTACAATCAAGAAGTGAGATTTATGTTTTTTAATGCAATCAAATGGTTAAAGCTAGGACTTAAGATACCAATAATTTATACATATATAAACAGTACACATTCATAAAACATTATGAAATACCCAGCAAAGTGGGTGGGCAACAGCTAGTTAGATCTAAATAAGATTAAACAAAATTTACAAAATACATACACTTGCCATATTAGGAATGCTCAAGGAAACTCCAACTTGATCAGGCTGATTTGGAGTATGCAAAAATGTTGATGATCTGCGTCTTCTAGTGTGTGTACAATTATTTGGAATTTTATAAACACATCGCTTATGAAAACTTAAGCCACATCCTAAAAATTACAAAAAGTTGTAATAACTACAAAACACAAACTAAAAATTTAAATGTAGATTCATTGAAATTATTTTATGATATATTTACTAAATAATATGCTATAAATGAAGTTCTAAATTTCAGAACAAATAAAGAATGTAAAAAAATTGTTAATTAAAAAAGAATGAAATTGTGGTTACAATTTAATTCTTTGAAACAGTCATCACACATAAATTTGGCAAAACATTGGAAATGCTTGGTTTCCAAATATACCAAATTTTCACAACTCAGATTTTAAATAGGCATTTTTTAATGCATTACAAAATGCTACATTAAGCCAGATTACATAGCTTAAAACATTAAAACACAACAAAAATACCCAATATAGCAATTTCACCTCCCCGCATGCTATATAAAACTATAATTTTTAAAAAATCCAATATTTCCAATAAAATAGGACTTTAAACAAACAGTGAAATATTCAAAATTTAAGGATTTAATTCTGAAAACAGTAAAATATAAATATAATATTTGCAAAAAAACATTATCTAAAAGAAAGCAAGATGTATTTAGTATACGAGAATGTGCATTTGTGGAGCCAAAAGCATCAGCTAAAATACAAAAACATGCTGCAAGTGGAACAGAAGCAAACTTTTTTTTTTCAAATGATGAACAAAGAAAAGAAAAAAGGCAGAGCATTAAAAAAAAAGATCACAAAAAAATTAAAAAGTAACTGCCCCTTACTTACCCCACAGTAATTGTGAAGTGATTTATTCCTTGAAGAAAAAGATTCCTTATTACATGCAGCAGTTCCAAAAGTGTGCAAAAAAAATATTACTATCAAATCACACAATTGCATTGAAAACGTCTGTAGATTTTTTCAGAAGATACTTTATAACATACAATTTAAAAAAATTAAGCATGGAAGGAAGGAAGAAAAAGCTTAGAAAACAATGATAGATCCTATAAATAATATTTTAAAAAATATTATACATATATATTTACAGTACAGCTCCTGAATATAGTTTGCCAAAATAAATTAACTCGTAGAAATTCACTAGATGCATTAAACAGGTATACATTAATCAAAAAAGTATAATTCAAACAAACTAAAACAGACCATATGAATTAAATAAAATATAAGTATATATTACTTCTTATTTTACACCATTTTTATTTTATTAAATTATACCATTCAATGCAAATGATGAAAGTGAAAAAATTACATAAGAAAATTTTATTACATATAAAACAAATATTAAATTATAAAATATAATACAAATAATAAGTAATTAATATGAGAAAAAAAATATAGATCTATGTTAAAGAACTTTCAAACAAAATCTTAGATTAGGTTCATGTATAATGGGGCAATACAATAACAAGTAAATATCAACTTTTGAAATGCAATAATTAATAGAACACAAGCTATTTGCATTTAGCTTTTCTGTACTGTCTGTCAAATAATATGAGAAAAATATCAATATTTTATTAAAGAAAAATATATTCAAAACAATATATTCAAAAGTGTTACCTTCACATTTCAAACCCTGTCTAACAAGACCAAACAGCATTTCACCACAAAAATCACAAAAGGTAGGAGACTTGTATGAGTGCAACATAAGGGAATGTGCTCTCATCTGGGCATCATATGATGCACTGTTGCCTGCAAATTTGTAAAAAGAGATTGAAAAATATAATACAAAACCACGTAACAAATTCATATACAATTCCGTAATGTACATTTGTTTACCTTTCATACATGAAAAAGTAGCATGCTTAACACATATTATAGAAGTTCATTTCAATTTAATACAGTTATAACAAAAGAAATTGATAAAGGAATCTCAAAGGAAGAACTTCAGTACAATTTAGTCCAGAATAATTGCTTCCAATTAAGATGTAAAAGAATATCAACTTCAATATACAACTATGCAATACAAAAATAGATTCCAAAAAACTTTTAATAGTGATTTAAAAGTTTAGAGCTACTGAAAGATGTTCTATTCTTTCAATGAAATAATACATTTATATGATAGCATTTTCAAAATCAGTTCCAATATATACTTTCTACTAAAATTTACAGCGAAGTCATAGAAAATTCTAAGTAAAAAAAAATGAAATTTAAAAATATGTCTATTGAACATATTTGTTTCTTACACAGTATAATTGGTAGCCTTGAATTAAAGTCATTCTAGAACTACACAAGAATTATAAGTATAAATTTGATAAATTTATAGAGATTATTATTAAACTTACCCCACTTTTCATTACCATCCATCATGAACTACTAAATTAAATATAACACTGCTATATAACTATAGTATATTCATTTTGATTATCAGAGAAAGTTAGTGACTCATTCGAATGAAGTAAAAAAAAAATATATTAAACACAGTTCTGCAACAGTTAAGATCATTTAAAATTTAAAGATGATTTAAATTTTAACAGGCATTTCAACATACTTAACATTCAATTAATTGATTTATTATATTCAATTAGAATAATATTATAAGATGTTTTTCATTTTATTAGAAGAAAAATTACTTAATAATAATATTTATAAAATGTGATACATAACACTATAATGTGGAAATTTACTTAAAATTCTTAAATTTTCAAAATAAAATTTCACATTCTATAAAAGGCTTTTTAAGTTAAAAAATCAGTTTTCTTTGTAATTACAGTATTTTATCTTAAAATTAATTTCAAATATACTGATGTGAAAAATTTAAGCAACAGTTTTATTTTTTACCATAATTCCATGAGAAATCATGAAATTTAGAAATGTGAGGGCATTTTGTACTTAAGTGATGATGAAAGCATGGTTGTGCAAAACTGAATACAATGCATATAGTATGAAATCAAATGGAAAAAAAAAAGGCTTTATTGAACTCATAACGTCATTACACATGATCGTCGTTCCAAGAGGAATAACAAGCAGATGTATTGGATATGCCTTCTCCTTACTGAAATGATTGCTTCCCACTGTCTTTCCAATATTCAGCACCAGATTGTCCAACAGTTCTCAAGGTCAGTGCCCATTCCTCAATCAGCATCTGTTTCAGTTGTTGGGAGTTCCCAGGAAGATTCAATCATGCCACAAGGCGTCTCCTCAAAGCATCCCATACATTTTCTATGGCATTTAAATCAGTGGAGAAAGCAGATTAATCCATTCAAGTGATATATTCACTTTCCAGGAACTGCTGGACATCAGCAACCCAGTGTTGTCATGCATAAAAACAAAGTCTGGTCCAATAGCCCCTTGGAACAGACACACACATAGGGAAAGATCACCTCTTTACAATAAGCAATCTCCAGTTACAGAACCTCTGTCTAAAACATTGAACTCAGTCCATCCATTCTGTATAATGCCTTCCCAGAAGACAACTCCATGGCCATCATAACAGTCTCTTTCTGTGATGAAACTGTGTCTCCTGACCTCTCTCCAAATCAACTGGCATTGAGAATCACTTGGGGAACTTAAACTTTCATCTGCTAACAGAACACAACTCTATTGATGAGAAGTCCAGTATTTTTGCTTTTCACATCACTCTAAGCAGTGCAGCTGACGGCCAACTTTCAAAGGGATGTAGCAATCAAGATGGCAGGCAAATAGGTCACCTTTGTGAAGGCTTCTGGCCACAGTAAACTGCTGTCATTGCCATCCTATTGCTGTACACAATTGTTGAACAATGGTACTTTCTAACATATCCAGCTTTTTTTTTCTCAGAACTCTGTAATTGAACACTGGTCACACACACAAACTACACACCTCTTGCTTTCCGGTCATTCTTTCACTTATTTCACTGCATTCAGATGATTACTTCTAGCCCCATACTTGATGCACTAGCCGCAAGTGTTTTTAATTGGACCTCCGTTCTTCCTTTTATCGTAATCTTGCCCTGTGTGCGCTGACTGCATGCATTTTGCATTCACTCTCCTCATCTATGATGTTTTGTTTTTCCAATATTTGTGCATGCATCACCTTTCTACTGAACAGCGAGTTCATTGTACATTGCATTAACACCTTTTCTGCAATTTCATGGCCTACCTGCTTAAAATTTACATTGTTGCTTAAGTTTTGCACAACAGCATATAAAAGTTTAAAAAAGTATCACAAAGTAGATTGAATAAAAAAATTTTTGCTTCAGTAATCAGAAGATATTTTAAAAATATTTGAAGACTAAATAAGCAAAAACCACAATCTTACCAGATAAAACAATTTCAATAATTCCATTTTCAACAACATCTGCTGTTGTTAAAACTGGCAGCAAAATGCTGTCAAAATTGTAATCATGACGGAAAAAAAGCAATCGTTGCTCTAATTTACTAATACCGTGATCTAAAAACTGGAAGAAAAAAAAATTAGTATTTTTTAAAAATTCATTCATAAATTATACATTTAATATAAAATAAAAACTTAAGTGTATTAAATCAATTTTTTTAATTCAAAGCATAAAAATTAAAGCCATGCAAGTAATAAAATGAATGACAGGATAATAAACTGTTAGTGTTCATTTTTTCTTATTTCATTATATGATGATTTGATACATACTTAAGATTTTATAATTAAGATATACAACTATTTTATAATCATAACCATAATCTGCTGAAATAATTGCAATGCTTGAATACAGTATGTAAACATACCAGAAAAAATATGGAATGTTTTTTGTTCATAAATATGTTATTACATTTGCTTCAATGACAGCTTGAGTTTTCTTCAGGAAGGTTATCAATATGATTTAGAATAACATAAAATCAAATTCCCCCTCTCTATAATTGATTGATCTTTCAATGAAGCCCGATTCCCAATAAGTGTTCATATTTCCTTTTCATGTCACACTCTGAAGTGTACTAACAGGGCCAGCTCTAGCAGTTGTGCTGCCCTGGACAAAAATGGAAAATGCAGCCCTTCTCTCTCTCTCTCTCTATATATATATATATTATTTTAAGTCTTAAAAAATGCAAAATAATTCAAAATTAAGGACGTAATTACTTGTTATTATTTCAAATGAAAGAACGGAAAAAGGAATCTTCTATTTAAGCAGTCCAATGTCATCGAAAAATAGTCTACTAATAGTGGGGATCAAAAGTGTTTGTTTTAATTTATAATAACTACACTCAAGACTAAAATAAAGCATTTCCTGTGGCTCTCTATCTATCCAAACCTCTTATTACCCTTGTCCCCTTCTGGATACCTGAAACCGGACATTGTAAGGGCGAAAGGAATGTCAGTTGTGACCTCTCTCTGGGATGGGGAGAAAGTTACTAGTTAAAGATGTGTAAGCATTAAATTTTATGCTTTAGCATATACTCCCCCTTCAAATCCTTCGTTTTAACATAAAAGAAAACTGTCATTAAATATACAGAATACAAAATAAAAAAATAAGATATGTTAAATGAAATACCAAATTCACACCCAATAACATTTCAGAGAATATTTTTTGTAACAAAAATTTGATATAAATTTTTCAAATTTGATCCAAATGCTGCCCTTAAAATTTGCCACCCCGGGCAGGGGTCCAGTTTGATATTGAGAAAAGGAGAATCCGAAATTTTCCCATACTTAATGTGGAATGCTAATTTCATAACCAAATAGTTTACTACTTTCATGCAACATTGGATACAACTAAAGATTTAGTTCCACCACAATAAATCAACTTCCAAAGGATTTCTTTGCCTTTGTATATAGCATTTTAGACACATGTGGGTTTTAAAAGATTTACCTGCTCTGCTTATGAATGAGATAACTGTCATTTAAATATAAGCAAAATCTAAATTTATCAGACTGCATCATCCATCTCCATTGGTCAACAGTCTAATGAAAATGCTCATCTCTCCATTTTAGGTAAATATTTTTTTAATGGTTAATTGGGACATATTTAGCACATATATGGATAAATATTCTTAATCTATGCAATTCTTGTCTAAAAGTTTCTTAAAAATGTATTGACAAAATTCAATATCCCACATCTGAAGCATTTTTTTATGTTTGGTACAGATTGCCAATCATTATTTGTCCCTTACATTCATAATCTATGAAAGATTTTCACCCACAATTTCTCTGGTTTAAGATTGAACTAAAAATTTTCATTGTAAATGAACATTATTAACCGTGGAGACACAACTCCAAAAACACTTGCTACTTTTAACCCCTTAACTTTGTGCTACTGGCATATAAATACACTTTGCTTATCTTGTGCATTAACTACCCATTGCATTTAAACTAGCCTTTTCAAAGTACAACCCAGTAAACTCCTAGGAGAGCCCTCACCCTTGGCGCCAAACCGGAAAAAGCGCCAAGCGAAAACGAAATGGCGCCAAGCAAACCCGACAACGGTGACAAGTAAATATAGCAGTATAAGATGGATGCGCAATGAAAATATATGTAAACAATACAGAAATTTAACATTTAAGATAAAAAATATAACAACAGCACTTACTTTCTTATTGTTGATAAAGTGTAACAACTGCTTTTAAAAAATTCTGGAAAGCCTCGTCGCTGAGTGAGTGATCGCGAGAGCGCCGCCATAAATACTCAGCGAGGTAATGGTCGAACATGCCTTCTACGTGGCTGGTGTGATTACGGAGAAAACATTTTATTGCCGATTAACTTACTATTGGAAAACCACGAATTCTTTCTTATACTTCTGCAAACATAATGCGTATTCACACCTTTTTTTCGACATCTCCATTCAAATCCATCAAAAACAACACTTTCGTTCATTTAATCCCATTTGCTCATTACATTTAGGACATTCATAACTTGAAGCAATTAATCCTTCTTTCATACACCATTCAATCAATTCTTTCTTGTCTCTAGCATTCAATAACGTAAAAAATTCTAACGTGTATTCACTTACAAGCGCAGCCATACTTTCAACCCGGTGCCCAACAACAAAATGAAATTTGAAATGCGCGCCCACAAATGACGAAAATTCTAGAAAAAGTTAGGGTTGCCATATGTTGTATTTAAAAGCAAGGTTACCATGACGGCGCAATTATCGCCAACCAAAGTAATTCGCGCCAAGGGTGGGGGCTCTCCTAGGTGTGAACCTAAAACCCTTTGTTGTGCTACTATCAGTAAAACTACTCTGAAGGCTTTAGAATGCAATAAAATGATCTTGACAGTGTTAACAAAGGATTTACCACAAAATTCGGCGTATAACGCACAATTTGAACACAAAAAATAAGATCGAAACTTATGGGTGCGCATTATACGCCAGGTATGAAAACGATAGCTTTAAAAATGACAAAAGAGATGAGCCTAAAAAAAATTTACTTCTACATTTATCGAAACACTGTTTATTTAAAAGAAACGACTTGCCTTACGAACTAAAAAAGTTTATGGTGTTAATTATAGCACGATGATTAAAATATATTAAAAATAAAATAAATTTACATCCATTTCAGTAGGAGAAAATATTAACATCTTTATTCCGCTCACTCCATTTTTACTTTTTATTTCCCTAACTGGTTCTATAGTTCTAAGGCAACTCATTAAATCCATCATATATTTTTTTATTTCATTACCAGATACAACAGGATAAAAGACTACTAATCTGAACTTAAAAATACAGACAAATTATTTCTCTGACAAATAAAACTAAATACACTATTCCCAATGAAGTTCTCGTCAAAAGAGTAATAACATATTCAAGCTCATCTGCCTTCGTTCATCCATCAACAACCATTACTACAAGTTGCAATTCTTGAAGTATACTGTTTTTTGATAAGTCTGGGATAATACCTTGAATAAATTACTAGAACATAAAAGCAATGTCCACAAATATTTCAGGTTTCTTCGTAAAAAAGGGGGTGCATGTTATACGGCCAATATACCAAAAAATTAAAAAATTCAGCTTGAAAGTATAGGTGCGTGTTATAACACCGGTGCGCATTATATGCCAGATTTTACGGTACTTTTTTAAGAGGAGGATTTACTTATTTGTGCCTTTTCTTTAAAAAAAAATCAAGAAATTCATGAAGAGCATCAAAATTTCTCTACAATTGACATGAAAATTGTTCATGTAGCTTGTTTTTAAATTTAAGAAGCGTTCTTAATGTTCCATATTTTTGTCTAATGTAATTAATTACCAAAAAGAATTCTGTAGATTGGGGTCTTGTAACAAGGTATGTATAATTTTTTTAAAAGGAAATGTTAACTATATTAGGTAGAATCAGTCCATGCTTATTTCTTGAATAAGAACACATAGAAATGACTTACTTTTTTATCTAGAAAGTTACAAGCTAATTCCTTGAGTTTCTCAATGGAAAATTCAGAAATATTAACTGTAACTGTTTCTCTTGATAGACCAGCTTGTAGAATGAATGTTAATTCATTTGGAATATTTAGAACAGGAGGTTCCATCCTGTTCATTTCTCCTTAAATTCAAGAAAAACTACACATTTATAAAGGAAAACCCAACCTACAAAGAGACATTAAAATTTTAAAGCTAAATTTCTCATAAAAGTAATTTTTCTCTAATTTTATAACAAAATGCATTTGAGATTCTAATGAATGAATATTGAATAATATATTTTACTATACAAAAGACAAATTGTCACACATAATCTGAAACTTTTAAAAATGAGACAAAGGAAGATGAAAAATACATTTCATTTACTATTCTACAATGTTTTGATTGGACAGTAAATTATGATGATATTTAGTACTTTTCATGCTATTTCTCTTTTCTTATATTGCATATACAAAATATTTAATATGCCTTTCCTTCATAATCTTTAAAAGTTTTTTAACATATGTATCCATCCTTTTTATTATATCAATTACATTGGCATTCATATGGAATTTATTATTGTTCAATAATTAACTAAATCACGTCAGTACAAATAACAAACTCAAGAAATAAATAGTATCTTTAGTAAAGGAGCAATAATGAAAGGATAGAGCAATACTGAAACTTTGTAACATGTAAATCTTTCGTATTTATGTCTTTTCTTAAGGACAGTGAAGAAAACTAAAAAGTTACACGTTATTTATTCCTGTTCATTCCAGTAAAGTATTTGTATACTAGCAAAAACAATATTTCCAATGTCATAACTAAAAAATTCAACAAAGCTATTTCAATTTTTGACAAAGATACTCTAAAGCAGTGATCCGCAACCCCCGGTAATGTAATATATTAATAAAATTACATTCAAATTAAAATTCAAGCTAATATGAAACATAATACACGCATTTAATTTACAATTATGACAATCTGTTGTAAAAAATAATTTGAGGTACTTTTCAAATTCGTGTAATCAGCGCCAGAGAGAAGCTGCAGTTTCTATTTCTCAATAAGAGCGCAAACTCTTTCATAGCAACAGGTGCAGTAAATCAAGTTTATGGTAGATATTGCGAAACAACCTGATTTCAGGATATTCGAGTTAAAATGCTCATATTTCATTCATCACAACAAAATTAGAAAAATTACTATTCCACAGACAACTAAAAGCGACATAGTCAAGGATTATATCCGGGAGCAAAAAACATTCAATTAAAAAAAAAATTCAATAACATTCCAGAATCCCTTGTAATTGACCTACCTGCTACTGCAAGAAATTGCAGTGCCTACCATTCACTAACGAATGCATAACACAAATAAATAAAACAGTAGAAATAACAACCATACACACAGATCAACTTTCGAAATTATTTAGCAGACAAAATACACTTCAAAAATCGACACTGTCAATTGCTACGTCAATGTATATTGCTAACTGCACATTGGCTCTCTTCTTCTGCAGAGTTGAAATGTAGCCCCAGGTGAAAAGCATTTCAGGGTAAAAATGTTTCACTGAATTTAAAAGGACACAAAAGGTGAGACGAAAATAAGAATTCATTCCATATTTAATGTAAGAACATTTGATAAATTCTTAGAGAAAACAAACTATTGTCTAGGAGATTGCTTTTTAAAAGTGAACTTCATTTTGGTTTTTAGAACAAAAATTATGATCCTTCATTCAATAAGTTTTAACTCTCATCAGACAAAAATCGTAGGATGATTGAATACGGAAATGATCAAGTTTCTTGAGAAAACACGAAAATCAGATAAAGGGAAAGGTTTATTCCTAGAGAACTTCTAAAATGTGCAAGCCCATGTTATGTGATAATCAAAGAAACAATGGTTGGAAAACTATTTCAAATTAAGTAAGTTTCAGGATGAATGCAAAAAAAAAAGGTATTAAAATGCGGCATTCAGACGCATGAAAGTGTTATAATACGAATTTGTTTGATTTATTTTAACTCATTATTGTTACTATGGTTGAGTATTGATTGTTTGTTTATTTACATGAACAAAGGACTTCGAAATTCTGAGCCCCGGAAATAGACAAAAACGAAACTTGAGCTGGCCCTCTTTTCTCCAGACTTCCACACCAAGTCAATCTGATGTAAATAATTTGAACTTCAACGGATTTAATGTGTATCATATCCTATACAAGGCAAGAATTTTGGGTATCAGGATTCGAGTCTGCGACTCGACAAAGTCGGGTACGAGTTCGTTCCCATGACCACTCGGATATCTTGTCAGTATGTTAATGCGAAAGAAAGTTTAATTAATATACTGCAATTTTGATAGGTTTTTTTTAAAAAATCCGCTATATGACTTTTAATTTTCAGATACTAATATAGAAGTGGCCAAATCGTGGCACGCATGCCACATTGTGGCAAGGCAGAGTTGTAACAGTGACCAGTGAAGACTTGTTGAAAATTAAAATATTTGAAAAAATATTATTAAATAATATTTTTTTTACAATTTTATTGAAATGTGGTTGTCTTAAAAAAAACCTCAAAATTTATTTTAAATGCACTTTATTAATTGAATTACATTGGAAAATTGTCTTGTACAGACTACTCTTCATTGTTGTCTGCTGGCTTTCTAAAGGAAGTAGAGTTGCGAGGTTTTGGGAATTTGAGGAAGCGTGTTTTAAAATATAGAGAAGAAAACAATAAACTAAAACATATGAGTGCTTACTCATCAGAAATAAAGATTGGCTATAGGATTTTGCTTTTCTTACTGATAGTGTACGGGACATTTAAATAATTTAAATCTAATATTACAGGGAAAAGATTATGTTCATCCTAAACTAGTTGGTCATATATCTTTTTTTGTGAATAAACTTTTGTTAATTTTTTTTGTCTCTTTTGAAAAAAAAGAAGATTGACACATTATTGAAAGTACTCTCTACCAAAAATATTAGCTCTCCGAGCTGTGAAAAATTTAATATTCATTTTTCAGGACTAACTCAGGGTTAAAATTGATGATTTTCCAAGATGATGAAGAAAAGTAATCTTTTAATAAATCTCTTTTCAATTTTTCTGCAGGACGCTATTATTCCCCACTTGAAATCCAAATCGGATATTGACCTACAGCACCATACTACGCTGAAATGAAAATATAAGAAACTTAATTGAACTGCAAGTGAACCGAAAGGTGTCGAATTCCTGGAATTCGTACCAACAAGCAATACGATTTGATAGCCAAATATTGTTGTAAGCTTGGATCAGTATGTTAGTGAACACACAAATGTTTTCTATTATAAACATAATAAAATCAAGATATCGCTCAAAGTTAATTGATATGCACCTAGAATAATTTAGTTCTGTCAGCATCTTCAAGAACTAATGCTAATAGTTAGCTTGGCCAAAAAAAAAAAAAAAAAAAATATGTGTGTCGGTTTCGACGCATGACTGGAGTTTACTCCTTTACAGCTGTCTTTGATTATATAGTAGGCAAAAGGATAAATAAAAATGGATCTCATATAATACTGAAAGTATTAAATGAGAATATATTATAAGAGAATGTATGAAAGTATTTTATATGTTCTTTACTCTCTCTATACATTTTGCATATTGATTCGTTAACCCTTTATCTCTGCCGCATTATAATTTACTGAAGTTTTTTTCATGTAATATTTTTTGAATCACTACATTGAAAAAATTAAGGGATATACATAAACAAAATACTCAACTTTGGGGAATTTAATTAGTTAGAGCTAATTAATTAATTAAAGGTATTCAACTGTAAAATTAATTATACACACTGTTCACTTTAAATAAATAGTCAAATCGTTTTCTATGGTCTTCATTAACATACAAAAAAATAAGACACTTACCTTTTGACATTAACCATTTTATCGGAACAAAAATGACAAACTTCGCAATTCGCTGAAAACGCAATTTCTGCTCTAAAACTATTCACCTTCCCCTCTAAAATACTCATCATGGAACCCGTGCTGCCATATATCTTGGAAGAGTGGATTCAAAAGAATATTCCTGCTAGGAATCGTCAGAGTATTCGTAAAAATGTTTATTCTATGTAATTTTAGAGTCAGTGGTACTTATAAGTACCATCGATAGATAAAGGGTTAAAATAATATATATATATATATATATATATATATATATATATATATATATATATAATATACATCAATTATATTACATAAATATATGTTACTCATAGTATACGAGTACATTGTTAAGAAGGTTGATTTACTTCCCTATTAATATCACTTTGAGTATTAATTACATTAATACTCTTGCCAATATTAATAACTGTGACTAGAAGCTTGTGGCAATTTAAGTATGATACATGAACTTCGGTAGATACATGATTTACGAATCGTGAAAACGTCGCTTCAATGGTTGTACCATACCTGTTAGTGCTCTACCAGAAACAAAATCCAAATTAAGCTCTGATTTTAATAATTGTACAGTTAGATATGGGTGCAGGATATATATATTTTATATATATTGTTACGAATTTAGTCTTATTCTAATTGTTTCTACTCATTTGTGTTCATTTTTACAGTTTAATTTGTCGTATCTAATGTGATTTTAACCCTGTTTACCTGTAATACCATTTCCACTGCATTGCACGGCCCCCATGCTTTAACATTGGTTTAAATGGTAAACTCGCCAAATATTACAGCTAGCGCCAAGTTGGCGACGGATTTGGCGACTTAATTTTTGGCGCCAAATGTGGGCGATAAGCAGCGACCATGGCATGCTCCTAATAACCCTGTCTGGCAACCCTATCGCGGTATTGTAACACTATGTATTGAGCTTTTCTCATACCTTCCGGATTTTGCTAGATCTTTCTATTTCTCGATTATTCTGGCTGAGTGCCAGAGGTTTCTGACCGAATAAAAGGGCCCGGGCCGGCTAAGTGAGTCAATCTCAGCTTTCATGCAAGTGATACCTCTCTGCTTGAGAGACGATTGCATAGTGCGTGTGTTATTGCTTTTATTGAGTTATTATTTTTGTGCTGAGTGTTTACTATTGTTTTTGTTAATTGCATCTGTGTTATCAGTATTTTTCATCGATTGTACGTGAATTTCTCGAACTGTTCTACAATTTGTGGAGGACTGTTTTGGCCAAATTTGTTTTGGATTCCGCTCTTCGGCTTCAATCATTTCGAACCCCGAAAACGCAACAATTGGTGTCAGAAGTGGGGTTGAATGCCAACAACAAGAGTGATGGAGGCCCAGTTCCAGACTCTTCTAGAAAAATTGACTGAAATGAATGCCAATATGGGTGGAATGAAATCGGAGTTGACCACCAATATCGCAGAAGTGAATACCAAGCTTACTAACGTAAACGAGCAGATCAGCACCAACAAGGAAGAGTTGAAAAGTGATCTGAAGGGCATTGGCGACAAATTGACGACTATGGACAAGAAATTTGAAGAAATGGAAGGAAGAATCGAGTCGGTGGAAAATAAATTCGAAAACAAATTTGTGGATATAGAGAACAAATTTGAAAATAAATTCGAAGATATGGAGAGCAAACTAGAGGCGAAAATTTTCGAAAAGGTAGAAGATGTTTCCATCTCGTTCAGGAACCTAGAGAAATTGAAGCAGAAAGTCATGACTGGTCAAGGGAATGAATTTATTTCAAGCTCCTTATTCCAAGCCTTCCATCAAGCTTTCTACATATGACGGAAAGTTCTCTTGGCAGGTGTATAAGACCCAATTCTCCATAGTGGCGGATGCAAACCAGTGGGACTCCCAAACCAAGGCCTGCCAGTTAGCTGCTTCTCTTCGAGCCGACGCTGCTGACATTTTGCAAACTTTGCCGGAAACATAGCGGCTGGATTTCGACGCTCTCGTTAATGCTCTGGAGTTACGCTTCGGAGAGAAATGTGTGAAGGATTACAGCAGACTCCAGCTGAAGTCACGGCAGCAAAAGTATCCGAAACGCTCAAGAACTGGCGACGGACGTCGATTTCTCACTTGGCGTTTTCTGACTGTCCGACTGAAGTAAGAGAAGTCCTGGCGCTGCAACACTTCATCGACGGGGTGCGTGATCCGGAAATCAGAAAGCTCTCCGAATGGCGGATCTCAAGGACTTAAAGGGGGCCCTAGTATTTGCTATGAAATTCGAGGCAGCCCAGCAAGCAACACGAAAGGACAGACACCCCATACGAGCCGTCAACGAATCGGACACGTCGAACTCAAGTGTGGAGCGGTTAGAGCGACAGATGAGAAATAGAGTTGAGTCTTTGATGTCCCAGAAAGCAGACGGGAAGAAGACCCTTAAATGCTGGACCTGCGGTCGAGAAGGGCATCTGCAGAGAAGCTGCCGGGCACGCCAAGGCGCTGAAACTAATAAGCGCCTTCCAGAAGGAGGTGTCGGAAAACTAATTAATGACCATCTCGTGGGGCGGAGGTTGCCATTTTGAAAAGCCCCACATTCCAGTGTGTCAAATTTCGACAAAGAGTACCGGTGAGAATGGAATTTTTATAATGGGACATGTTAACGAGCTTCCCTGCAACATGATCATCGATACAGGAGCCAATGTGTCTAAAAAAATTAAAAAAGAGAAACTTATCTGGACCCCGCCCCGCGTGGTGCTAACCGTGACGGGGGAAAAGATTGATATTCACGGAAAATTAAAAGTCAAGATCCAGTTTGGAGACACTACCTACCAACATGCTGTGTATGTCGCAGATATTGCAGACCCTTTCATTCTTGGACTGGACTTTCTAAAGGAGCATGGTTTCACTCTAGACTTCAACAAGAACGAATTACGTTCCATACACGAAGAAGTCACTATATTCAAAATTAAACACAGGACAGAATCTATTCGACAGGTAACCGCTAACGAGAATATTACCATTCCCCCAAGGACTGAAATCATAGTACCTGGATACATCGGTAACGATGTGAGTTTCAACTCTGGCCTAATTGGAACTGCGGAAAATAAAGCGAATGGATTGCTGATAGCTTCGACGCTAGTGGACCTTTCCAGAAAAACTATCCCGGTAAGAATTTGCAACGTAACTGAAAAATCTAGAGTGTTCCAGAAAGGTGAACTGTTGGCATCCTGCAGTCCAGTAACGTGTGTCTGCAAAAGTTCGAGCTTGCTCTATCCAACTCGCCTCAACAGTTGACTCCCGACCTTCTAGAAAATGTTGACTTGTCCCCCGAAAGAAAAGCTCCGCAGAAAGACTGTTCCAAGAATTTGAAGACGTGTTTTTCTAGAAACAGTAGCGATATTGGCCATACTACAGTGACACAACACAGAATTGATACAGCAGACCATCCGCCGATTAAACAGCACCCAAGACGCTTGCCGTTTGCTAAACAGGAAGAGGTCGGAACACTACTACGAGAGATGCAGGAAAATGACATCATAGAACCGTAAAGTCCGTGGGCATCTCCAATCGTCTTGGTTCGTAAGAAAGATGGCTCCACAAGATTTTGCGTGGACTATCGAAAACTTAACGACGTCACCAAGAAGGACAGCTACCCTCTTCCAGGATAGATGACACCCTGGATACCCTTTCCGGTCATAAATGGTTCTCGACTTTAGATTTAAAGAGCGGATACTGGCAAGTGGAGATCCATCCCGAAGATAGAGAAAAAACAGCATTCACTTCCGGCCATAGTTCAAAGTCATGCCGTTCGGGCTCTGCAATGCGCCAGCTACTTTCGAGCGCCTGATGGAGACCGTGCTAAAGGGTCTGACTTTTGAAGCTTGCCTTATTTACCTGGATGACGTCATAATATAAGAACATCTTCAAAATATCCGGAAGGTGTTATCAAAATTAAGCGACGCTAACTTGAAGCTAAACCCTTCGAAATGCAAGTTCTTCCAGAAAGAAGTCAATTATCTGGGACACATCATCTCTGTAGAAGGTGTTCGTACCGACCCCGAAAAAGTGTCCGCCGTAAAGAATTGGAAACGCCCTGAAAACCTCCGTGAGCTGCGAAGCTTCCTGGGACTATAACTTATTACCGAAAGTTTGTGAAAGGGTTCTCTAACATCGCAAGACCCTTGCACAAGCTAACAGAAAGTAAACAAAAGTTTCAGTGGACAAAAGAATGTGAAGATTCCTTCCTCCAGCTTAAAAAAGCTTTTGACGTCTTCACCGATCTTAATATATCCACAACCGGACAAGCCATTTATCTTGACACTGATGCCAGTAATGAGAGTGTCGGAGCAGTATTATCTCAGGAAATAGATGGCCAATAGTCGTAGCTTATTGGAGTAAGTGTTTATCGAAACCGAAAGAAATTATTGTGTCACTCGAAAAAGAGCTACTGGCTATTGTGAAAGCCATCGAGCATTTCCATCACTATCTCTATGGCCAAAAATTTCTTCTACGTACCGATCATGCCTCTTTAACCTGGCTAATGAATTTTAGAAATACTGAAGGCCAGGTAGCCAGATGGATACAACGGCTCAACGAGTATTACTTTGACATCAGACATCGTAAAGGCTCCTCGCATGGAAATGCTGATGCCCTTTCAAGAAGACCATGCCCAAAAATTGTCGTCATTGTTCCAGAGTAAGACCAAATATGACTATGCTATACGCCAGATAACAACTTCAACAGCGACGCCACCCGATCCCTGGAGTGACGAGAAAGTTCGAGAAGACCAGATGGCGGATCCTGATATTAAACCCCTTATAGAGTTTATGGAGTCTTCCAGCAATAAACCAAGTTGGCAGGACATCTCGGCTTGTAGTCCTACAACTAAGCAGTATTGGGCCCTCTGGAATTCTCTACATCTCAGGAATGGTGTTCTATACCGAAAATTCGAATCAGAGGATGGAAAGACATTCCGGTGGCAATTAGTACTTCCTCGATCTCGTATCCCAGAGGTACTCAAAAAAATTGCATGGCAGCCCAACAGGAGGTCATTTCGGCCTCATGAAAACTTTGCACCGAGTTCGTAGCGATTCTGCTGGGGTAAAGTGAGAGCTGACGTGGAACAGTGGTGCAAGTCCTGTGATGCCTGTTCAGCTCGGAAGGGGCCAAAGATACGTAGCCGAGGGAAGCTGCATCGCTACAATGTTGGAGCACCCTTCGAACGTATCGCTTTCGATATCCTGGGACCTCTGCCAAGGACTGCGTCTGGTAATATACCTACTTGTTGTCATGGACTACTTCACGAAATGGCCCGAAGTGTACCCCATTCCGGATCAGGAAGCCCCCACCGTAGCGGAGGCTGTAGTGCAGCACTGGATATCGAGATATGGGGTACCTCTTCAACTTCATTCCGATCAAAGAAATTTCGTCTCTGCGGTATTGAAGGGGGTCTGTGAACTACTCGGAATTGACAAGACCAAGACCACACCTTTGCACCCACAGTCAGATGGCATGGTGGAGATTTAATCGTACCATCCTGAATAACCTCTCACTGATGGTCTCAAGAACCAACAAGACTGGGACCAGAAAGTTCCTCTCTTTCTGCTAGCGTACCGCAGCGCCGTTCACGAGACTACCGGATATTCACCATCCCAGATGCCTTTTGGCCGAGATCTTCGTCTCCCTTGTGACCTGCTGTTTGGTCGCCCTCCGGATACACCTTCATCGCCTGAGGAGTACGTGCAGAATCTCCAGGCACGTTTTGAAGATGTACACAATTTGGCTCGAGAACGGATCAACCTGAGGACGGAGAAGATGAAGACTCGGTACGACACAAAAGCCACAGGACATCAATTCAAGGAAGGTGACAAGGTGTGGTTCTACAACCCGACTCGACGCAAAGGACTTTCTCCTAAGCTACAATCGTTTAATACAATTTTAAAGATAATAAACGACGTCGTAATCCGATCCGTAAGTCAACGAATTCGAAGCCTAGAGTCGTTCATTACGACAGGCTTGCTCCATATTATGGCCATAATTCTTAGTGTGTCAATTATCGTGTAATTTATTTTGACCATGGTCTTGTATAAATAAGTTAGTGTGTAAATAATCTTGTAAATAATTTTGTATATTGTTTTGTAAATGTTTATTTTCTACTATGCATTACGTGTTTATTTTGTACTATGCATTAGGTGTTTATTTTGTACTATGTATTACATGTTTATTATTGCATATTCATTTAATTGTTTTTAATCAATTGCTTTATTATTATGTTAACGTCTGATGAAGGGTTGTACTGCCCGGGACGTGCAGTTCTTGAGAGGGGGGCAATGTTACGAATTTAGTCTTATTCTAATTGTTTCTACTCATTTGTGTTCATTTTTACAGTTTAATTTGTCGTATCTAATGTGATTTTAACCCTGTTTACCTGTAATACCATTTCCACTGCATTGCACGGCCCCCATGCTTTAACATTGGTTTAAATGGTAAACTCGCCAAATATTGCAGCTAGCGCCAAGTTGGCGACGGATTTGGCGACTTAATTTTTTGGCGCCAAATGTGGGCGATAAGCTTGGCGACCATGGCAACCCTGCTCCTAATAACCCTGTCTGGCAACCCTATCGCGGTATTGTAACACTATGTATTGAGCTTTTCTCATACCTTCCGGATTTTGCTAGATCTTTCTATTTCTCGATTATTCTGGCAAGTGCAAAAGGTATAAAAGGGCCCGGGCCGGCTAGTCAGTGAGTCAGATCTCAGCTTTCATGCAAGTGATACCTCTGTTGAGAGACGATTGCATAGTGCGTGTGTTATTGCTTTTATTGAGTTATTATTTTTGTGCTGAGTGTTTACTATTGTTTTTGTTAGTGTATTGCAATCAGTATTTTCATCGATTGTACGTGAATTTCTCGAACTGTTCTACAATTTGTGGAGGACTGTTTTGGCCAAGAATAAAATTGTTTTGGATTCCGCTCTTCGGCTTCAATCATTTCGAACCCCCGAAAACGCAACAATATATATAAAAGTAAATATAATCCAATATAAAATAATTTTTTCAATATATAATCATATACATACACATATATATAAATTTATACACACATATACATATACATAAACAAAAATATAAAAATAATCATATAGTTATATACCTAAGATAACAGGAAGGAGGCACATAGTATAAAGACAAATTCCTGGCCTTAGGAACCAGGATTGCAGGTTTAAACAAGTTTTGCGGCGCCAAGCTTCACCTGTAATTTGTCATACTATGTACCAAGAGGAAAGGAAAGAGTTATATATGTGTAGAATTTAAATATTAAATCATTAAACTAAAGAACATATGAACATAAATATAACATACTAAAACGGATTTATAACGATGGCCAAGAGTGCAGTATCGTATTCCCGCCAAATAGGGAGAGCAGAACCACATAAAGTTAAATGCGATACGATATAAGAAACGATTAATTGCGATATGATATACAATAATAAGAAATATATATATATATATACTTTTAAAAAATCATAAAAATAAAAATAATAAAATTAGCGTAAAATATAAAGAAACTCAGAAAAATATATATATTAAAATTTTTTTAAAAAAAGCATGTGGTGCCATCTATTTAATAATTGTAGGATAAATTAGATATTGTCTAAATTTAAAAAAACATTACAAAACATAATAACAGTAAATAATTACATTCATACAAATTGTATCATAAAAAACCATTATAAATATAATTACAAAGAAAATTAGCAGGGTATCCATGTTCAATACAGTGATTAAAAATTTTTTTAAGATTTAAAAAAATATTATCTTTATCGCTAACTAATACTTTATTGCCATAAATATAGTTAAAAATAATATTTCTATATATAGATATTGATAAATTAGAATTCCAGTAAGGCACTTTGATGATATTAAAATTAAAGGCATCTCTTTTATCATAAATATTAGTATGTAGTTTCAAATCCTTAATATACAGTGATACATCTAGGTAATTTGTTTTGATTGGATTATTATTAATTTTAATTAAGTTTAAGTAGGACGGATAAAAATTAATAATAGGATTTAAATTATCATTTTTACCAAAAATAATTAAATCATCAATATATCTAAAAATGTAGTAGTCATTATTAATAACATAACTATATTCATAAAAATGTAAATAAAGATTAGCCAAACTATTACTAGCTGGGCCCCCTTGTGGGAGTCCTTTCTCTTGTTTATATAAAGAACCATTAAAAAAAACTGATATAATTTTCTTTTAAGACAAAATCTATGAGAGTTTTAAATTTGTTAAAATTAATATTAAGGTTATACATACTGTGGTTTTCTATATATATGTGTGTGTGTGTGTAATGATAAAACTTTCTAAGTACCTAATTTGTCATGGCGAGTGGTTGATTTAAACAATGGAGAACCAAAGGTAAGGCGTGGCCGGTGGTGTGATTTTCCTGTATTACGTGGAGAGTGGTCGAGTACTGAATTATCGAAGATGCACTCATGTAACTCAATAATCCAGTTTATTCACATCTGGAAGCACATAAAGATCAAGTAGGGACGGTATTACACATAACAAGAAGCAAACATCATGACACAGACACAGAACGCGCTGCAGCTGGCTGATTACATGATGAAGGCAAGCAGACAAAAATGAGAAGAGAGAGAGCACCGGGATTTCCAGATACATCGGTTTTTATACCCGACGGTGAAGACCACGTGACATTTTTGTAATAAGAGTTCTGATTGGTTTACAATGTGAATATTATTAAAAAGAGTTAATTAAAAGGATGCTAGAGGGAATTATTACACACACACTTTTCATTGTATTTACAAAATGACACATGTAATGTTTGTAAATTCTCTTACATAGGTCAGACCTCAAATACTATGGATATTAGATGAGAGAGAGAGAAACCAACATAGATATGAGAATCATGCTAACATTGGTATTTCAACAAACATGGATTCCATAACTGCACATAGACTTAGAGTAGTGCCAACTACTAAGCAAAGATGAAGGCTCGAAAACTTTGGTCCATTATGGTCTGAATGTTATCTGGAAGGGTGGAAATATTTTACTATGTTTTAAGCAAAAATCTAAGGAGTCATTATATATTTCGAAATTTAATGGTAATATCAGTAATATTGGGATCGTGAGAATTTCAAGAGCTAAGCGTAGAAAAAGAGTTAAAAGAAACATGATAACCCTCAAGAAATCTATGTTAGAATGAGCTAATGAATTTAATAATTACTGCAACACAGGCTTAATTAAATCCGTTATGTTTGGCATGAATAAAACTGAAATTAGCATTATGACAGATATTTTAAAAAGATGTAATTTTTTGGATTCTCATGGTATGCATATGATTCGAGACCTTAATAATTATCTAGAACAAAAAATGAATATTAAATTATAAGTGAACATTACACTACAGAATATTGTACCTTGTTATTTATGAATAAATTCTTTAATAAAATTATTTTTTCAGGTATATTTCAAAAATATCAATCCTTTTTTCAATTCCTACTATTAACTCACACTCTCTGTTTATTTATTTATTCATTTATTTATCTTGGTGGAATTTTCAATCGTTAATAAAATACAGTTTAAAGAGCTCAATTGAGCTGAAATTTTATATACATGATTATTTTGGATGATAATACAATAATTTAATTATAATTAATAAAAATTAATGGATTAAAACTAATTATTTAAAGAATGATAAATACAGCCACGTTGGCGACTTAGCGACAATTTTGGCGCCTTGCGTCAAAACTTGAAAAGGTTTTTCCTTACTTTTTAAAGCATTCAGTTGAACTGAAATTTTATACACACGATTGTTTTGGTGGACAATACGATACTTTAATGATAATGAATAAAAATTAATGGCCCCTTAATGTTGTGATTCTGTCATATGTATATACATATTTATATTAATTGTAACTATTTAATAAAAAGGAGATAAAATAAATTTTTTCTTTGATCTAAGAAGGAATTGACTTAAATTTTTTTTTATGTTACTTGTGTGTGTGTTCCTATTAAAAATATTATCCTTAAAAAGGCTTTCAAATACAACAAGAAATTTGGCAGATTTATATTCAATTATAATCAAATCTCGGAGGTCCTATGTCTGGAAACATATAAATGCAATTTATATCGCGATTATATTGATGACTATCCTCAGCATGTTTTCACGAGAGACCGTGGCATCGTGAAAGATAATTTATTGAGAAATTTTATGAAAATCACACAAAAAATAAATCCATCGTTATGAGACAAATAAAAAAAAATTTATGTAATTTCTACCTTAAAATTGCTATTAAATATGGAATGTCGATTGAGGTTTTCAATCAATTTATATCCTATGTATCAATAGAAATTGGAAAATTCGACTTCAGTGTTGAAAATGAAATAATGTATAAAGATCTTAAAACATCAATAGAGAATATTCAAAAGGACTTCGTGATTACATACGTTGATAAGGTCTCTGCTAATTATGCCATAATATGTAAATATTTTTATAGTAAAATATTAAGTAATCACATTTTAAGTAATAATGCATTTCAAAAGTCAATTTATAGAAATAGAGAAGATGATAATCGTCTTTTGGCTTTGAAAAAAAGGTTGCATATCCCTCTCAAAAATATTAAAAACCCACTTAATTTTTTAACATCAAAATTTCGCAAGAGCCCTATAAAATTATGTAGTATTTCTAATGGGTACAATACATATATCAGGAAGTCTGGGAAGATTTTATAATCTCTTCTTCAAAATATCATTGATAACTTTCAACACACAGCAATAATTTAAAATAGCTTAGAGATTGCCAGACACACTAAGGGTATGCTAATTTTTTCCATGCACGGCTTCGACTGTGAAGACCTTTTTAATTCTATCGATATTGATATGATTAGGGTTCTACAAATAATTTACAATAAATATGAATTATATAATCCTCTGTCTGGTACATTTAAAGGACATGATATTCTTTTTCATTTATAAATCAATTTGAAAGAAAAAAATATTAACATAAATAACATATTTTGTGTAACTACTGATGGCGCTCTTGTAATGGTTGGCAAGGAAAAATGATTTGTCAAACTTGTTGAAAATCATACTGGACATAAAATATTGAACTTCCATTGCATAATACACCAGGAAAGTTGAGTTGCCAAAATTTCGTCCCAGCACTTAATTTTTGTAATGAATACTGTTGTTAATTTTATAGTGGCTCGATCTTCATTAGTACACAGACAATATTTAAATTTCTTTTAGAAGAAATGGAAAGTGAATATGGGGATCTTCCCTTGTACAGTCATATCCGTTGGCTTAGTCGTGGTAATGTACTGAATAAGTTTTTATGTCATACATGGAGCACATTAACATTTTTCTTAAGGTATCCGACTACATTCTGAATCGTGATTTTGAAAAGCTTGTAAATGGATAATATTTATGATATTTAGTGTCACTTAGATAAGAAAACGTATGTAAAATTGTTTTAAGAATAGTATTACAATAAAAAAAATTTAAGTACAATATTTTGACAAAAAATGAACATAGAATGACCCATTTTCAAAATATTCTCCTTTTATGAAAAATGCTTCTATTATAATAATATTTTCCTTGTATATATCTTAGACCTCTGGGCAGAGGCTGAACTAGAATTTTTGAAATATGTAATTTAGAAGTGGATTTATCCATGTTTTACTACAACAGAGGGGAGAAATTCTAAGAAAAAAACGCCGATAATTATTTCAATTAGTGGTAACTTTGAAATAAGTGTGAATTTTTGAAAAATCCTAGTTCAGACTCTCTGGAGAGAGAAGTCGTTACTTTATATAAGCAAAATAATATTATTATAGAAGCATTTTTTATAAAAGGAGAACCTTTTTGAAAAAAGGTAAATTCTAAGTTAATTTTTTGCCAAAATATTGTATTTAAAATTTTTTTTCATCATAATGTCCTTAAAACTATTGTTATTCATTTATTCTAATCTAAGTGACACTAAATATCATGACAATTATCCATTTATGCACTTTTATAAAATCACGGTTCCGAACGTCGTCGGATACCTTAATGAGAAGGGACAACATTTTCCCGAATTAGACGAGATGTAAATTGATGTTTCTCTGATGACAGACATAACTAAACATCTTAATGAATTAAAATTAGGATTGCAAGGAAAAAATCAAACAGTACTTGGAACTTTTTGAACAATTGAAAGGCTTTGCTCCAAAATCAAATATTAATATTTAATAATTTAATTTATAATATTTAATATTTTGCAATATGATATTAATACTATTACCTTCAAATACTTTCCAAATGTTAAAGAGCTTGCAAATACATCAACCATAGACAAAGCTGAACTTCGAACCTACATTGAAGCACTTAAGGAGGAGTTTTTAAAAGATGCAAAGACTTTGAAACTCTTGTAGGCCTATATTTTCCTTCCTAATCAAACCTGATTTAGTAGACCCATTAGTAATCCCATTCGATTTGTCAATGTTTGAGTGGATAGAAATTGATAATTTTGAAATGTGTGGAACTTATTGTGTGTGAACTAACATCTTCAGAATTACGGAACACAAAGTTTATGGAGTTAAGGAAAAATTTAGAAGGTAACTCTAGCAATAAATTGACAGCTATTTTAAATTGCTAGATGTAATTGCCTGAACGATTTAATTGTTTGAAAAAAAATAGCATGTGCTCTGCCTTCCGATTTTGGTTCCACATATCTATGTGAATAAGTTTTTTCTCATATGAAATATATTTTGAGTCCACTGAGAAATTGTTTAACTGCTGAACATTCAAAATCATGCGTCAAATTGAAAGTGATAAACTATACCCCTGATATTGCGATATTAAGTAGAGCTCTGCAGGGACAAGGTTCGCATTAAAATTTTACTTTTTTATTTAACTTTGTTGCATGAAAACATATTTTATGTTGTTTATTTCTTATTTCATAAATATTTTTAAGAATATATGAACCATTTTAATTTTTTATTTGCAATGAAGAGTAGTCATATTTAAAGTTTACTCCTTATTTTAATTAAAATTCTTAAAAGATACACATGTATGTGCACATATTGTATTTATATTGAAGTAATAGTTATATTTTGTTGTTTATTTTTATGTCAATAAATATCTTTAAATGATGCATAATTAGCATATAATAAAACTCTAAATTTGTATTTTTGACCTCTATTTCCTAATTATGCATGTATAGTCGGGGGGAATCGAATTGTTTCAAATATTTCCTATTGCATGGCTCGCTGAATAATATTGGTAGGTTGGTTTCGCACACCACAGCTGAAAGGTTTACGAATGAGTGATATGGATTGCGAATAAGAAAAACAAATGCTAGTCCATAAGTTTGTTTATTATAAATGTTAAAATAAATCACAAATATATTAAAAGAACTAGAGTTGAAAAATAAATAATTTTATAAATATTCTTAGAAATATACATCATGCAAATATAAGAAAGTTTATAAATATTCCATGGGATATAAATTTCAGTCAGTAAAGATATAAATCCGTTGTCATGAAAAATAAATGTTTATTTCAATGAGTTTCTGTTCATGCAATACAAACTGGAATGGAGGATTAGTCAAAATTACACAGAATCATCGCAAATGACTTTTTAAATAACTCTTACTAGGAAATGAAGCGTATATTTTAAGCATTCAGGATTAAAATTTTAAGGGTAGTTGGAAAGCTAAAATCTTATTTTTTGACAATTTGAGATTTTTACATTTTCAAATTGTATAGATTTTAATATTTCTAAAAATACCTTACTTTAACACACCTCTAGGGTAATTAGAGGCCCTTAAGACCTATTTTTAAGTGATCGTTGAAACTGGGCCACGCCCATTTGAATGATGAAAAATGTAAACAAAGGGCTTCATTTTTGCTTAAAAGTTGAACTTCTGATATAAACCAAACGTGTATCTTTTATTGCAAATTGAGCCTTTTATTTACTAGTCGAATAGAAACCTCATTGTTTACATTAAAATCAATTTATCTCAAAAAATAAATTTTGATGTTCGATGTACCTTTTCTGAGAAACTACTGTTCACAGGTATGTAACTTTATTATGATATATTTATAATGATGGCTAATATATACTGAAATGAGATTTTTGTAAAAAACTCAAAAATTGATTTTTTACAAATTTTTTATGTGAAAAATGGGTTAAATTTTGCAATGTTTGATAAAATATTTCATAAATTATAAAGAAACTCAAAATTAGCTAAAAGCTCATTTCCGTATAATGAGAAAGGTGTACTTTAATTGTATGAAAAATTTCAAGCATGTACATGTAACAGATTTTGAGAAAAAGTACATCGAAAACAGCCAATTTATCATTGTTAGTATAGAGTGAGAGAGAGAGAGGTTTCCAACTCCCCTTCATGCAAAAAAGTATGGGAGGATATTGTTCTTGTTACAGTTGTGCTGATTTTTCTCTTATCATCAATCGTCGGTTAGTGAGTATAAAGCCCATAAAATAATAACGGGAGGGGATGCGACATGTGCATTTCAACGGCACTTGACGTGTCGAATGTTATAACAGAAACCCACCAATAAAATGCAAAATTAAATTACAAAAACTTAAAACATTATAATAATATTTTAAATACCAAAATTGAGTGAAGAACATCACACATCGAGTCTCCCAGCTCAGATTCCTTACGTTGACACTTGTGTGGAAGTTTGAAGTGTGGGGCATACCAGCTCAGATGTCATCCTCGTCCCAAGAACGAGGCTCAAAATTACGAGATCCGTCACCGATAGCACACTCATGTAGCTACGAAACGCTTTGGCAAACAATTACGCGTATATAAAATTGACTGTTCTATTGATCCTTATCGTCGTGCATGGAAGCAGAATATGGGTGGTTGGAGACTTGCTACATAATTCCGAACAGCGGTAAAGCGAGACTCGCCAACATGAGGACACCTTGCCGCCATTAGATAAAATTTCCATACAGTAGAAATAGTTCTTTAGCTTATTTGAATGCTTATTAATTATGAGACATTTTTACATAAAAAAAAAGTATTACAGGATTGTGAAATTTAAAATACAAGAAAATTTTATTCCTTCATTTGCAAGAGACATTTCTTTCAGTAGAAATAAGTCTCAATAGAGTCTTTAAAATTAACTTCAGATAAAAGAAAACTCTTTCGGAACTTTTTTCAGTCATTTGCGATAATTCTGCATATGACTACAAATTTTCCAATTAAAAGTTAATGTATCATGCATATTTATTTTTGCACTCATATGGGACAGACACAGGAGTACATTTACAAGGATATTTTAACAGTAAATCGGTTCTGTGTAAGTTTCATCACGAAAAAAAAAAGGTTACAGTTTCAGTTTTTCTTTTTCAGTATCAGATAATTTTATGAATGTATTGACATTTCACAATAAATCATCCGTATAAACACTTTAATAGTAGTTGCCGGTTATAAAATCCTTGAATTTCGCCTTTTTTTTGTAAAAAAAATAGGCTTAAAAGACTAGAAATAATTTCTTAGAATTCGGTCAGTATCCCGATTTCAGACAAAATAGAAATTTAAAGAAAGATGGGTTAAATTCCTGAGATCTGAGAAGATTCCTGATATATATTTTTTGCAGGTTAATTTTAAAATCTACTTGAAGATTTACTTATTGCTTCATATTTAAAAAAAGAAAAATATATCATTCATAAACAGTGCTATAACACAAGATCGCGTATTAAATGGTAAAAAAAAGTATGTAGCTTTTAACGGAATTTTAATGAATTGTTTTTATGAATTGAGTTTATTTTATGATTGCGTACTTAAATGAAACATTGTATTATACATATTTATTGGTACATATTTAAAAAAATGTCCAAAATATATATATTATGAACATTAATATATATATTTGGAATATATTTATATATATATACAAAGAGCACCAAAATGGAAAAAAATGAGTGGAACTGTGACTGCTAAAATGTCATATATGCTGTATAAAAATGATTCAAAAATTAATTTTTTTAAAAACATTGTTAAATAATTACTAGATGATAATCAATAAAATTTTAATGTAATAGAAAATACATCCGATTTCTATAAAAAAGTACACTTCTTTAAAATCCTCTTCTATCATACAAATATGCCTTTTCATAGCAATTTCTCAAGTTTCAGCTTAACTCACACAGCAAAAAAATAAACCAAGATTGGATTAACTGATTTACCATCACAATACTTTTGGATAAAATTATATAAAATATTAGCTTCTTCGTACGGGTGAATTGAAAAATTAATCAATACAGATGGAAGGATAAAGAAGTGAGTTCATTTTACGGGAATTGCAAATTAAATAAAAAAAAAAGCTTTTTGCATATCTCAGCCGAACAAAAAACCCATATTTGTTAAATTTTAAGTCTGTAGATCTAATAGCTGATAAAAAATGATTTTTTTTATTTATAACGCCCAATAACTCTCTTGTGGGTCAATTTTTGAAAACACCTTCTTAAGCTGATCTCTGCTCAGAAAAAGTAACACATTGTTTCAAATTTTGTGTAATAAACGCTTAAAGTAGTGTACATAATTTATATCTGGATGTGTTATACGTTAATATTACTTTCTGTTGTATTTATTTTATGTTAAAATTGTTATATTCGCAAGGAACGCCGTTCCTTACATTATAGTGACGATTCAATAGAAACAGCGAAATGTTGGCGATAGAGCCAAGTTGGCATCATTTTTGGTGACCCTGTTGGCAACTTGCGATTGATTGAACGGTGTAGAAGTAGATATGCTGTAACGCCACCTGGAGGGGAGATGCAGCATAAAGAAAAGCACAAAAACCTTTTCCCCAGATATATATATACATTCCAATTTTCATAGTGATCGGTTGAACGGTGCTGGAGTGAAGCGAGGATATTCAAACATCCCTTTTTACTAAACTGCTCGAATTATAATTGGAACAAACATATTTTTCTTGTCTGAGTTGGTATGTGATTACCAGTGATCTCCCGAACTACTACAAATCGGTTATATCTGCCTAGAGGTAGTGTGACGGATACGCTTAGACTATATTTTACTCGCTTGACTAGTTTTAGTATATCAGTAGCTCAGTTGTGAGCCTTTCAGTGCGGCAGTTGGTGGTAATAACTTTGCATTCCGTGCAACACGTATTAGTTTTGCTTGTTTAAAGATGGATATTACTCCGAGGAAATAATTGCTCTTAGCGAATCTCCTTCTATGATGTAAAAAATATAGTTGGAGTGAGCCTATCCAGTGTTTCAAGAATTTTAAGAGCATTTCAAGAATCTGCAACATCCTCTCTAAAAAGAAAAGGAAACTAGGGGCACACGTGGGAAACTGCTCCAAGAACTGATGAAACTCTAACAAGAAATTGCAAAATAAATCCCAGGAAGATAAGCCCAGACCTCCAAAAGGATTGATTGGAGTGAATGCCTGAAGTGTGTACGCAATATCTTCTAGAAATGGGTCGTAAGATAACAAGGTAATGGATAAAACAATTTTTAACTCAGAAAAGGATGGGGAAAAGTTTAGCATGGGCCAAAAAATACTGATCTTAGACTGTTAAGGACTGGAAGAAGGCAATTTTCAGTGATTAAACACATTTATTTGTCTAGGGATACAAATAAAGTGAGGTAAGAAAAAGTGAAGGTGAGACTCTGTTACCAACAGACCGTAAAACAACCTTCTGAAGAGATGTTTTGCGAGTTTTTCACAACAAATGTACTGGAAATTTAGTTACTCTCAAAGGCATGAAATTCTGTCAAGAACATAGAAATATTACGTAGTAAGGTTGTTCAGTTCATGATAACATTTGGCGAAACATTTCAACAGGACTTGGATCTTTGTCACAATTCGATATCATTTCAGACTTTTATGAGGGAAAATAAAATACAAGTGCTTGTTTGGCCTGGTAATTCATCTGACCTAAATCCGTTTGAGAACTTATGGCGTATTCTCAAAAGTCGCTTAGCTAAGATGAATTGTATGACAACGGAATAGATGATAAATTTGCTATACAAGTGTAGTTCCTCGATGATAAAATTAAGAAAGTGTGTGCAATGCTTAACGGAGTTAATGCCAAAACGGGCTCAAGAGGTCATTTCTGTTAAAAGAGGATATACTTCATACCGATATAGAGATTTTACAGTCTACTTAAGACATTCAATGATTAAAAGAAAATGTTTTAGAAAATATCCTGGTACTCACCAATGATACTAGAAATATCTATATTCGAAAATAGCACAAAACGCAACAGAAGACTGAAGCAGCGAGATTGAAGAAGGATTGCAATGAAAATGGTTAAATTTTTTTTCGAAAAAGTCTGAAATTAATAGGCTTACCTCAAAAAATACAATAAAAATTAATTATAATATGCGTTATCCCTATAGCAACCACCTGACCATACGATGAAAATATCAAGGTAGCAATATTGTAAGGTAATTTCCCATCTTGGTGAACATAAACAAGTTAGTAAACAACACTCGTTTATCAAATTAGCACCAAACTTGCAATATTTTGTTTTGAAAGAGATTTAAAACTTGAGTTTTTAAATTGTGTTAATAGTGAATATTTTAAAAAGTACACTGTCTAGCAACAACATAATCGTTTCTTAAAGATAGTTGTATCACTTTAATTTCATTAGTCAGGACGTTGGATTGTTTTCCCATTGACGACAGTGAGACTCTGCCACCCACCATTTTTGAATGTCAGGGTACACAGAATAAAGATGAAAAGAATTCGAATGGAGCTTTTCGCACAACATACAAGGATCTGGCACATCATAGGTACCGTACCCGTCAAGTTTCCACTTAAAGTACTGAGCATACAGAGTGAAGTTCTCTGCCACTTTGTACAAATAAATAGACAGCTCTTTCGGAGAACTAAATTCCATAGCATCAATATAAGAACCGGGTGGAGATATTTTGGAATATTTGCCACCACCAAATACCACTGGAATCATGTCGTACTTCAGTGCTCTGAAAAACTTTTCCGTAACATAGTCATTGCAAATGGCGTTCTCAAAAGCCAGGTAAAAGAAAAATTTCTTTGAAAAGTTATTGAGGCATTCTTCGGTTTTGTTGACCGGACATACGGCGACACCACATTCACCGAACGTAGCGACTTCCATGACTTTCTCCATTTCCTTAATGTAATCTTCTCTGTTGCTGTCCGTATCGCAGTGACTTACCATCCAAGTCGCCATTTTTCTCTTTTGCTTCCAAAGTGAACGCAGGTTATCCAGTCTGGATGTATTTCTGTCGTTGCGAATCACCCTCCCATAGGGCAGGACGATGTCTGAATCGCTTCTGTAAGTCATGGTCCAGTTGAACATATCTTTCATGAAAGCAAATCCATGAAAATGGGAGTAAGGAGGAGCTTCCAGACTAAAGAATATCCACTTTTGGCGAGAAGAGCGACTTCTTGGAATATCGGTCATGGACACAGTTCTCAAGTGAAACATTACGGCATCGCTTTCCATGAGACGACGACGGTCAGAAGTGATTTCGCACTTTTTTTCCAAACAGGAAGAATGGTTGAAAGAATTTCGCCCCGTCTTCAGAAACTCTAATCCACTGAACATAGAGCTCCAGAGCAGAATAAGCTTCATTCGATTCGACGCGCGTTCGTTTTGCGCATAGCCATGAAGCTCTTCGGCAATTCTGTCTTTTACTAGAAATGAATTCTGTTGTCCTTGGCTGCCATTTTGCAATTTTTGAAGCTGTACCACCGATCGGATGAAAATGTGATTAACCATTATCCATGAGGAACAGAAGGTGACTAGAAGAACACAGCCGAGAAAGTAGCCTGTGTGACGTCGTATGTGGACGATTAGTATGTGTTTCATGACTCAGAATCATTTCGTGCCTATGATTGATCAGAGGGAGTGGACTCTGCGGTTTATTACATCAAAATTGTTCTCATTTGGTTTCAGTGATCACGTGGAAAAGTCTGGAAGAAGAAAAATAAATATATTATGAACAGAATAATAAACTACAATGACACTTTAAAAAGTATATTGTTTTCAGACAAAATATAAAAATACTGCCTTTAGAAAAGGCTTTCCATTCAAAATTTATGTCAGCAATTGGGAAAAAGGAATTAAAATATTGGAGTTTCGCACATCAGAAAACAAAATGGAAACAAGCTTATCTTACGAAGACATTAATTGAAAATTTTATTGATTGTGTGTGTGTGTGATTTATTGTTTAGCAACGTCACACTTAGAAGCCACTCACTATTGGTTATTGGTGATATTTTTGAGCCATGATCAAGTAATTGAAAGTGATACCCGATCTGGCCTTTCAAATAGACACACCACTTGTATTGTAACAAACAGAAAGGAGTATTAACAAAATATGTCGCTATTTTGAGCCCCAATTACACTACGATGAGCGAGTGGATGCTTCATTCAATGTTTTAACATTGTGCGACGATGCTAAATTCATTCAAGCTATAATTATTTCACACGGTGCTCTTTCGTAGAAGCAGGAATCCAACTTTTCAAACTTTGAAAATCGCGCTCTCTTATATAATCTTACCGTGTAACTTGTGTGTATAAAACTCTACAACCACGTTTACGACAATATGTGAGCTTTACCGAGCTTTTATATTAAAACCGAGTGTCATTTATCTTCAAGGCAATATTGATTGCGAGAAAATTCTGAAATCGTTTTGCAATCGATTATAAAATAAAAGTCCATTTTGAAATGTAGGAAATCCCATTATAGCCATGGAGTTCAAGTCTATAAAAACTTATTTGTCTTTCAGAATCAAACCGAGTAATCCCCAATGTTCTTGCAAAAGATAGATGTTCTAAGTTATAAATTTCTGGGTGAAAGCGAATCATCTTTAACCTTTAGAAGACAGCTTGTGTTTTGAAGAGCTGCTCAAGAGGAGACCCATTTTTTGGTCATATGTCGTCAGACAATGAAAGAGATATCGGAGCTGTTCACCTGTTGAGCAAAATTATGTGTCTTTCATCTGAAAACATAAGAATTCTGCCACGAGATTATTCATTTTTTTTTGCCCATGGAATATCCAAATAACCCAACAACTGCCCTATGTGAAGCCGGTCTCTCAAGAGGAACCACCACTCTAGAAGCTTTAATTTAAAAAATTATCAAATGAAATTTGTAATTTTACACCGATTTGCAACATTAAAAATTATTTACAGAATAAAGTTTAATAAAAGCCCTGACATATTTACATAACGATGTATATAATTTGCATTATTAAATATATGCAGAAGGGGGAAAATTCAATGCAAGTATCAAGAAGGAAGAACTATATACGCAAACACCAGCAGAAAATATATAAACTTATAATACATATACAGTAAGACCCCGCTTAACGCGGGATATACGTTCCATCAAAGTAGAGCGTAGTATGAAACAGTTAAACGAGGTTATCTCATCATGTAAAAATAATGGGGTTAGGGGGTAGAAAATGGATCAGGTATTTTACCATTAAATTTATTAATTATGTGTTTTATAACAATAAAACAAAAATGTATTTCTTACAAATATTGAAACATACTAAATGAATATACATATAAAAATAAATAAAATTCTAAGTCAGTACGTTTACATTTCAGATACAGTATCTTCTGTATTTCCAATTGTCTGCCTTTTTATCAAGAAGGCATCTAATGTAATTTGCATTTTCCTTTTGCGCTCTGTAAGAAGTTGTTGGTAAGTGGATGAGGCATCCATAACGTCCGTCTTGCTTTGAACTGTCAAAATTTGCTCCTACTTTGCTGCTTTATTTTCGCATTTTTTTATTCTCACTAAAAAATCATAATACTTCTCACTGTAGCAATCGTTATATTATACTTACAATAACGTGAACAAATGTTTGAAAAGATAAAAAATTCGTTTGTATAACACCGCTGGAAAGAAGAAACACAGATAAACTGGATGTCGGGAAGCCTACCGCTGTGTGTAATTTCGGGGAATTCCACAATTCAAATGAAAGAGCGTTAAGCGGGGTCTTACTGTATGTAAACAAATCATAAATATCTTGGAATTCAACCAATGAATGATGCATATTTATGAATTTAGACTGACTAAGAGCATCCTTTAAGAGATTATTCCTTCCAAATGAGAGAAATATCGGGCCTATAACTGTTCAAAAACCAACAAGAAAAGATAGCAGGTTATCGCATTGAGGCGGAGAAGAGCCCTGGCTCCTCTATAAGATTTCACCCCAAAGAGAAATGGAGTCGCGAAACTTCTCTAAAGTCAATATACCTCATTTTTTTCGCTATCTCATAATTTTAGGGAATGCCGTCTTCATGTCAAAGGGGTGCAGTAGGACTAAAGTGATGTGTCATTATCAAAAATGAGGAAAACAAGTGACGGAGCTCTAAAGTACATTTTATTTGTGATCGCCATTTGTGTGAGTCTCCTTATCTCGCCACTGGGGATTGCAATATAGGACCAAAAGTTCAATACCGGCATTCGGTATTTTTTAGATCTTAATACCGGGATACCGGTTTTAATACCGGTATTAGAAGTTTTAGGAAAAGAAAGAAAATACACACAGGTGTTTTTCTTCTTTTTTTTATTTGCCAGTTTTATTAGAGAGTGTAAATATCACAAAAAAGTAAAGGAGCATTTTATTTATTTAAATCACAAAAAAATGTACCCCTCAGGGGGCTCACCTTCTTTAGGTGAGTACGGGTTTCACGCTCCCGAGGTGCCCTAGTGATCTTTTCCTTCTCCCTAGGGGTTTACTGTCTTTGGTAAACACGGGCTTCACGAACCCGGGGAACCCTAGTGATCCTTCTCTATTTTAGGCCCTCTTTCTCGCCATTCCAATTACCCTTTTCTTCTTTTCATGTCCAGACCACAGACCTACATTCAAAAATGTACTTTGTTCCATGTTTGTTTTTTTCTGGTAAAAAATTTGATATTTTTTACTACCGTATTATGGTTTACATTTTATATTACGTTCTTTTCATTTGATTTGCTTCAATTTCTTTCAATATTTTGATTTTGTTGCTTCTTTTCTGTTCGATTCTTGCTTTTTTTTTTTTGTGTTCAACTTATTATCTTTATTTTTCTGCCACGAAGTCCTGTGGCAGACCAGGACTGAGTGGAATGAAGTTGTGTCTGATGGGTTTTCACTATTGGTATGATGACACAACGGACTGCTCCCTGGGAAATCTGGCACTTGGAGCGGGGTTTTGAACTTTTGAGGACCTTTGGACTAGTGAGGTGGGGTCTTGGAGGAAGCGGCCATGTAGAGGGTACAAGAGAAAAGCTGAGTTTTGCGTCTCAGGCCGCCAGATAGTACAGGAGCCCGGGACAGCCTAACCAGCATGTCCTGGCTGCTCTATCAGCTGGTGTATAATCCCGCCTGTCTTGTAGTTCCAGGTGGTGCCTGGATGGGGTCCTGCATTGCAGTGCGGGGGGCTCTCCCGAGGCCACTACTGGTTGCTGACTCTAGGGCAAGCCCTGCCAAACTGGTCCTCTGAAAATCAAAAGGAATTCTCCTCCTCCTTTCTCAAAAAAAAAAAATTCAAAATAAATCAAAATAAGGAAAAAAATCAAAACGCATTTTTTAAAACCCCCAACCCACCCTACCCAACTCATGATTCTCATACCATTGATCAGATAGCAAGTACTGCACGTTTTTTTCTTTCATTACCCGACAATGAAATGTCAAAAAAATCACCTTTTGCAATTTTCAAAGCCATCCAAGCTATAGGCGAGCCAAAATCTGTTAAAAAAATGCGATCCGGTGACCTACTTGTGGAGACAAAATCAGCTATTCAATCTAAATCCTATCTATCTACAAAACATTTTTTGGATTCTATTCTTACAGTTACTCCTCACAAATCTCTAAACTTCAGTCGTGCTGTCATATCTGAACCTAACCTGTTGACCACCCCTGACGCGGAAATTCTTGATGGATTTTCTGATCAGGGTGTTATTCAGGTCAGAAGAATTACAATTAAAAAAGATGCAACAGTTATTCCTACAAAACACATGATTTTAACTTTCAATAATCCGAATCTTCCAGCTACAGTAAAAGCCGGATATCTGAACTGCAAAATACGTCCATATGTTCCGAATCCTCTGCGTTGTTTCAAATACCAGAGGTTCGGACACTCTCAAACTGCCTGCAGAGGACAATTGACGTGTTCTAGATGTGCAACCGTTGGGCATCCTTCCACGGATTGTACTCTAGAGCCGAAATGCGTTAATTGCTCCCAATCCCATCCATGAGACTCAAAATTGTGCTCAAAATGGAAAACTGAAAAAGAAATACAGGTTATCAAAACTAATAGAAATATACCGTACGTAGAAGCACGAAAACTAATAGCTCCACAATTATCCCAATCCTACGCTCAGGTTACCAAACTCTCGACTACAACCACTACAACACAAACAGATGAAAATATTACCAAAATAGTTTGCCCACCATTAAAATTGTTACAACCACTAATATCCGTTCCAAAGCCAACTATATCTTCCTCAGTCGCTGCAGTTAATAAATCCTCTACATTAACTCAGGCAGAACTCGTACCATCCACATCTTCTGTTACAGTTGCATCGCCTTCAAAATCTCAAACTCCTAATTCTACTGCTCCTACCACTTCTAATAGTTTATCTATCTATGCTGCATCTTCCTCATCCACAGCATGCTCTGTTCTTGAAACGACCACCACTACATCCAACACCATACTCGCTATATCCCAGGATACAACTCACGCTTCAAAACCCCGTAGGAAAAAACGTCCTCCTAAAAACCAATCTAACACTATAAAACCAAAAATAGAAATTAAGACGGCTCCTCATAGACCTCGAAAACCAGCACCTACCGAGTACTCAACGGATGAGGAAGATCTGATAGTATATGATGTGTGGAAGATGAACCTGAGCTGAATGTTACAAGGGAGAAATAGTAAAAGGACGTAATGGTGCATATATACAGTATGACTTTGAACACCCGATCGAAGAATCGTGTTAACAGCAAATTATAACATTTTACTTTAAAAAATTTTTTTTTTACAAACTTAATACTTTTCTGATTTGGTTTGGAAAACCCCACCAAAATTTATTAACTTTAGCTTTTAAAATTTTTTAATCTGAGACCCCTTACTTTTTTAACTATACAATTTAATACTGATTTTATACTTTTAATGCTTAAAGAGTTGTTTGGCGCAGTTTAGCCAAAATTGGCTCTTGCGCCATTAAACCCCACACTCACTCACTCACAAAAAAAATGTAAATATGATTATTCAGTCTGTGGTACTACACTCATGTCCATAAATTAAGGATAATTCAGAATCACGCAGAAACTGAACTCTAAAATAAAAATTTAACCTGTAGAATTAACACACACATCTTGAAGAAGAATATACATATTACAGGAAAAAACCAGATGGCGCGGATAGTACGTCCAAATGACGAGAGTGTAAGAGAGGGGTATTTAAGGAATGGTGGCAAAGAAGTAAAATTGTTCACAAGCGCTTTAAAAGCCTTTCAGTGCAATAACCGCATAGTTATGGCACAAAGGAAGCATTTGGATAATTTTTTACGTGATAGAATTATTGGACGACTGGAATGTGGACGTACCCAGCTGGAAGTATCCGAGGAACTTGGAATCGACCAGAGTGTCATCTTCGGGCTTTGGCAACGATTCCAAGATGATGGTAATGTGAGTAGATGTTACAGCACAGGTCTCCCCCGAGTTACAACACCGAATGAGGACCGGTATTTGGCATTTACTGCCAAAAGAAACAGACGGAGCAACGCATCAGACCTGTCTCATCAGCTACCGGTATGACAGTTTCAAGGCAGACCGTGTACAGACGCTTAGGGCACATTGGTCTATATGCTCGTAGCCCTGTCAGATGTGTTCCACTTACCGCAACGCACTGTCGCCTGTGATTAACCTGGAGTAGAGAGCATGCATTGTGGACACCACAACAGTGGTCTTGTGTGATGTTTTCCGACGAGTCCAGGTTTAGTTTGCAGTCTGATTCTCGCCGGACTTTAATATGGAGAGCGCCAGGTACCTGTTACCACCAAGAAAACACCATTGAACGACACCGTTACGGTGGTGCAGGGTGGCTCGTTTGGGGAGGAATTATTTTTGGTTCCAGAACTGACCTGCATGTTCAGAGGGTAACGATGACAGGCCACATCTATCGGGATGTCATTCTGGAACAACATGTACGTCTGTTTCGGGGCGCCATGGGTGCTAAATTTCTGTTTATGGATGACAACACCCGTCCTCACCGTGCAAACATTGTAGAATAATGCCTTCAATCGGAGGATATCACCCGTATGGATTGGCCAGCATACTCACCAGACTTGAATCCAATAGAGCATGTGTGGGATATGCTTGGTCGACGAATTGCAGCCCGTCAACCCCCTCCCACCTGTCGACCGGAACTTCGGAGGGCATTGCTTGCTGAGTGGTGTAATATTCCCCAAGATCAGATTGATAATTTGATACTCAGCATGCGTAGGCGTTGTAATACCTGCATTGCATCGTCCGGGAGACATACTCCGTATTAACCAACTTACTAACCATGTTATACTGTTTTTTGTAAATAGGTTCTTTTTTTGAAGTTTGATCCAGGGAGTAAAAGTCGGAATTTTTATTAATTATGTCAAACATATAGCATCTTTTTTGCTCTTTACCTTTTGTTTAATAAATTAGACTTTACAAATAAGTCAAATGTGTTTTGCTTCTGTCTCTTTCTTTGCCTGAACTTCATTATCCTTAATTTATGGACATGTGTGTATTACTAATATTTGAAAAGTGATCTTAAGAAACATGATGCATTAATTGTATTGTTATTAAACCTGGAACGTAATTATGTACAAAAATTACCAGCTGTCGAAAATGCTCTTTTGGGCATCTACGCTAGTTGATGGTATTGTTAGCAATACGTGATATACTTTCCCCCCGTATTTACCTATAAGTCTCTCGTCTCGGATGGTTTTGGATATAGCTAATTCCTGTGTGTGTGTGTGTATGGTATTTTGGTTTTTAAAAAAATTTTTTTAGCTATCGCTATATAATTCTAATTTTTGTTCAAGAGACAATTCCTTCTCGCTCTCAACAATAGTGGCAATATCATCTTCGATAAAACTGTACCGAATTCTTCTTAATGTGGATAGGTTTGTGGGTAAAAATTTTTAAGAAAATTTACTATAAAGTTGATCAAATTTGAATATTGGTAAGTCTCTCTTTTCTTCTTTTTCATTTATAAAATGATGATGAAATGTAAATACAAGTATGATATGCAAATACAATGTGAACAACAAACTCCTTAATTAAAAAAAATATCGAAATATTACGTATTTTCTTCACAACTACAACTTTGTTTTCACAGATAACGAATATCAGGCTACGAATCCTACGCGTGTGCAGTATCGCTCTAAACTGTAATTGAATATACGAGTAGTTGGCCCACTTCCTTGGATAATTCACATATTTAATCACTTCTCTTAATTGTTCGATGCAACTTTATATTCACAGTCTAATTAATTTCGCACGTTAAGTAAACATAAAAACAAAAACGTATACTATTTTGCTAGGCTAGCGATTCCAGAACATGTAGTGGAGACAATTAAAAAATTCTAGTAAATATTGAAAAAACGGAATTCAAACTTGTGAATACCGATATTACAAAATTGCACAAATGTCTCAAAATACCGGTATTCGGTATCCCGGTATTGCTTTCCCTACACGGCACGTAAAATGTCAGATTATTCAATACACTATTTTTTTTCACTCAGGGAAGACAAATAAAACTTTTTCCTTTTCCAAGGCGTTCTTTTATTGAAATCAGTATTTCAGCTGAGACTCTACTGTCCAACTACTGCCGCAAACTGAAATGAAGTTAAATGCACCTTTAATTCGCTGAGCATTTAACACAGACAATGCCAACACATCAGATCCACAAAGATTTCAATAAATGTTAGAACACAAACTTAGAGTTACTTTTTCCTCGTGCCAATGGTTTTTATCTAAGAAATTGAAAGGGGCATCTTTACTGCAGGTTGTTAAAGTTCTTCGTACGTCTGTCACATACGCAGGCAAATCACTCTTCAATTGTGATTTATAAAACACAATGGAGCGTTCCATTTTGTTTAAGAGAACACTCCGTGAGTAAAAAGCTACACAAAAAGACATTCCGCTGCGGCGTCTAAGAATATATGGATAAAATTGTGAGTAGAACAAGATATTTATTTTTGAGAGCCATTACGGTTGTTAAAAACTAAATTTAAGGACATGTTTGTTTTCCTATCATTATGGATAAGTATATATTGTACGGACACCCGTTCTATAATAGGTATACAAACGGATAATGGCGCGGAAAATAACATATTTCCTTTAAAATAAATTTAATTTCAAAACAATTATAGTCTTAATAGACTTAATAAAATTGGTTAAACCTGTTACGAATGAATAAACAAAAATTATATAATATTTTATTATTTAATTCCGCAGTTATTATTTTTTTTTACATAGACATATTAGGTTCTAAGTCATTGAAAGATAAGCCTTAAGTTATTACATATTTAGCGTCGACATTCTAACTTTTACGTTTGTCATTAGAAAAATAAAAAAATCATGAAAAAAATCCGGTTTATTACTATCAATTACGAAAACCGTCGTTTTGACAGCTCTCCATACAAATACATCACGCAATTTTTTGGAAGCACAGAACTGAGGGGCAAATTAGTTTGCGTAAATATTAGTCTCGTTACTCATTAATAAAGACAAGGTTTTTGTAATTATGCTCAATGAGTGAGGGTTACACACTATCTACCAATAAGTAATTGGACACCTGTGATAAGAGATCATGGTACAGCCTTCACCCGAGGCAATTACTCCGGGACATGCTTTCCAAAAGTGTTTGGATGATGCACAGGGGCATTTTCTTCCCCTCAGTTTCAAGAAAACATGCAAGTTCTAACATCCATTTTGAACGTTTGTTGTACCTTTTATTTCTTCGGTCCAACTTGTCCCAGAGGTTTTCCCATAGGATTCAAATCATGACTCTGGGAAGGCGGTCGATTCACCCCATGGTGAAAATCTCAAGTGGCGTTGTAATCCTGGAGTAGGAATCGGCATTGACCTTACCATGAATTGGGATTAAGGGTTCCAATCCATAACACATGAAACATCCCAGACCATAATTTCACCTCCACCGAATTTTATTTGTAAGTACAATGTTCTGGTAAAATGCGCTCTCCAAGTATATGCCAAATCCAGACCTTGCCATCCGACAGGTAGATATTGAATTTTGATTCATTACTCCAGAGAGCCCATTTCCACTCATCTATGGTCCAGTTTCGAAGGGCCTGGCATCACCTTAACCGAGAAGCGTCGTTGGATTTTGTAATCAAAGGTTTGTGGCTGGTGGTACGACCATGGAAACCAAGTAAAAATAGCTTCCTTGAGTGAGTGAATATTAACGTCGCACTGTTCACCTACACGAGGGCCTTTGGCGAAGGACTTCGTCATTTTGAACCATGGTCAAGTGACGAGGACGACACCCAAACTGGCCTCTTTTAACTAACACCACACCAACGGGAGGACGTTTGAGCTCTCGAAAGATTTAACGTGCATCGCTCTTCTACACGGCGGGCCTTTAGTGGTACTGGACTCGAAGTCATCACATGCCTGCCATGATCCGATACTGGGCTACCGCAGCCCCAAGTGCTTTCTTGAGGGTGATATTTATCGAAATAATAGTCCTAGGTATTGGTTCGAACTTCCAGAGTATGTGGACTGTTGGTTTGGTGCATCCGACAGTCAACTGGCACTTTTTCATCCGAAAAGTCGTTGTTGATTTTGGAATTATCCCTTATGGATTGGAAATTTCTACGACAGCTAAGTACTTCTCGAAGTCAGACATCTCTTAATTTCGTGGTATCTGGCATGCCACTGATGCCCTTTCCTACAGAAGGCGTGAGGTAGATTATCTAACACACATCGAATTTTTAAATGATAGCTTCTTTAGGCGCGTTTCGCTGAACATTGAACTTAAGTGAAGCGTCAGGTTCAGGTGCATTACGGTTATTTTTTTTTGGCTCCAGTCGGAAATCGTTTTCGGGTCGGCAACGCGCGTTTAGTTTTGAAATGAACACATTTTAGGAAAGGATTTTTTTAGTTAAAATTTCAGGCACACTTTCCCCCGTGAAATCTTAATTTTTTTTATTTATATACGACTGTCCTGCAGCTCACTTCCACTCAACTCCAGTGAGGGCACGAGAGAAAAGCAAGCGATAAAAAAAAAGATTATTCTTATGTAGGAGATTGAAGATAAGAAGTAACGAAATCGGATCTCCCACGGCTTCAAAATACGAGGTACCTTACCAAAAAAAACAGTATTACCCTCTCATCATAATTAATAAGAAAAAAAGAGAAGAATTAATTGAAAGTTCCATAAAATTTAAAAGATACTATCAAAATTATTAACATCAGCTCAGAGCCGTTCTAAAAGAAAGCTTCTCACCAGTAGCTGAGGACATACTACCAGTGAGAGAGCGAGAAATAATTCAATCGGCAAGTATGGAACATATTTAATGAGGCACCATCCCGGAGGGAGGTGGTAGAAATCTGTGCTCTTCTCTAATTCATCCTTAACGGAACGAAATCAGAAAGTAGACACGGAATTTGGAAGGTAAAAAAGATGAAATGGAAAATATAAGCAATTAATGCCTTGGTGCTCGTGGTACATGATGTTTAAATAAAGGGAAAGGACAAACACTGCTGAATCGTGTAGTGATGACGGGAGTGTCGCTGAACAGCGAACGAAAAGAGAAGGCGTTGACACAGAAAGTGTCCATAATGTGATGCCATCTGTTGGAAAATGAGTAAAATAAAAGATGATCCACAAAAGATGTGGAAAAGGAGAATAATTGACATGGAATTAAACTACCACGAAGACCGATTCAAAAGAATGTGGGTTTAAGTCGAAGGAATTTAATGGAGATGAAATCTTGCACATACAAAATTACAAAAGTTAAAATTAGAGATTTGTTTTTAGAAAAAAAAAATTGAAAAGAGTTACCAAAGATTGTATTTAGGATCCCCGAAGTCTTTTAAGGACTGGAAAATGCTGATATATGTGGTGAAGAGCAGCTCTAGGTCTTTTTGCAGAGCTTGGGACCGAGTTATCATAGGCAGGGATGACTCGGATAGATTGGTTAAGAATTTGAAGTAATCTGTCAAAAAACTTTTTGGACTGATTTTTAATGAAATCAAGAATTGGATCAATTTTGAGATCTTTGTGCAAGATTTCGTTTCTTACAAACCAGGGAGCATTACTAATTTTTCGAAGGTGTTTATTTTAAAAAACGTGCAATTTTTTCAAGTGAGTTACTGCAGCAGAAGCCCAGATGGGAAATGCATATAACAAAACTGGTCGGAGAAATAATTTATAGAGCAAAACCTTGTGTCTGATTGGGAGCTTACAATTTCGAGAAATTAAGCAATTGAGCGTTTGGCTCATTCCTGCCGCTTTTTGAAGTGCAGCATGGATGTGGGGGGGTGAAGTTCAATTTTGCGTCGAGAATGAACCCTAGGTACTTAAATTCAGTGACCCAGGGGACGGGTTGGTCAATAATGTAGATATTGGGTAAGTTTCCTATACACCTTTGTTTCGTAAAAAGGAGGCTTGCGCTTTTTGATGCATTAACTTTGATTTTCCAGAGCTGAAGCTTTGGGATGTGATTTTGTAATCTTTTAATAATTTGAAATTATAAGTGTGTTGACTAATGATAGCAGTGTCATCCGCATACATAGCTAAATGGACATTGTCAGCCTTCGGAATGTCGTTAATATATAGGTTAAAAAGTCTTGGTCCAAGCAAACTTCCTTGAGGAGAACAACTTTTTACTGGACGAGAGCTGGAGAGGCAGTTTTCGACTCTAACTCTAAACTCTCTCGAGTTTAGGTATGAGTGAATAATTTTTAGGATTTAGTCCGAAAATCCAAGTCTCATCATCTTGGATATTAAGCCATCATGCCAAATTTTGGCATGATTTTGTCAAATTTGGCCACTAATCTCCCTGGCCTGTCCAGAAACAACTTTAGAATATGAGACAGAGGGAATGAAAGCGCAGTAGTTTGATTGAGGCTGTTGGATCTTGGATTGAGCCTGCATGCTACTTTTTAAGTTTAGATCATTACCAGAGCCTAAATTTCTCTCTTGAATTTTATTTTGTGGCAAGTTATTAGGATTATTTCCCTTGGGATGTTGATTTTTATTTTGATTGTCCTTTTGGGGCGCTTTTTTATTATTTTTAGTCTTCGGAAAACGGGGGCATTGGCGCCAATTCGCCGCATGTTCCCCACCGCAGTTGGCACAAATTAGTGGGTCTTCAAATGCACGATTACAGTTTTTAGCCTCGTGAGGCCCTGCGCATTTATTTAATTGGAAGATGGCAGACTTCCGAAGAATGGAAAAAACCCTGGCATCTCCAGCATTGATTGGGTCTTTTGTTGCGACTATTGTCATAGAGCTCAAAGGAAATTTGTGTGCCAAACATTTCAGTAAACTGAAAGATAGTGTCAGCTTTGGCATCATTTACAAGTTGTAGGTAAATTAGTGGCATGGGGGTTTTGGTTTTAAATTTCTGTAATTGGGAGATTTTATGGATCTGAAATCCTTCTCTCTCGATTTCAACACGTATTTCTTCTACTTTAGTGGAAGTAGGAAGACCACGGATTAATAATTTAAGGGGCCGATCAGATTTAAGCATAAATGATTTGTACTCAACTCCTTCATGTCGAAGGAATTGAGCGAGTTTACGATATTCGTCATCTCTTTGGACAGTAATGCGAAGAAATTTACCAGTTAGTTTACTTATTAGAGTTGGGGCTAATTGCCTAGCTATGGAAATTAAAGTGCACCAATTGTCAGGAGGGTTGACAAAAATTGGTGGAATTCGATTTTGGGGGGTGCTAACAGTCGTAGGATTGCTTTTACCAGCATCCTCACCCTCAATCTCAGAATCACTCGATTCAGCAGGTGGGGGCGGGGCTTGAGCGGGGTTAGAAGTCTGGGAGGTGGTAGGAGGCAAGGAAGGGTTTTTCTTAACGATTTTCTTTGCGGTATGTCTTTTGTCTCGGGTTTGAAACCCATCATCATCAATCAGTCTTTTTTTGTCAGTCTTGCTGGGAGAGTTCAGTGTGGTGTCAGATGGAACAGTCTCTTTTGGAGTAGAGTCCACAGGAGCTAGATGGGCGCGTTGCTCTTCCACTTTATTGATGAGGGTGTACAGGGCCTCTATAGATATGGGGAGCCGGAACAGCGGTAAGTTCATCCTTTCCTTGGCGGCAAGAAGGGCGGTGTGGATGTTTCCCAATTCTGCATTAGTGGCGGTATACTCGTCGCTAGTTGCTGGAACAATGGAAAGTTTCCTTGCCCAGATGGCATAAGAATCTCTGAGATTTATCAGTTCTCTTACTGATTGTTGATTATCGTAGATAATTCGTCAGTAATCATGAATCTGGAAGGTGAGGATGGTATGTGAACATTATTGATAATTCCATTTTGAGTCAAATCCATGTCATTAGCGGTTGCCCTAATTCGGTCCAGGTCAAAAGGATTGGAAGTAGAGCCAAAAATAACCTACGTGCACAAGCTGTGCAGTAGCAGGCAAGCAAAAGAAATGAGCTCAGAAACTAACTCTGTTCTGGACGGAGTAATCCTGGTGAAGAGGTAAGCGAAAGCTGCGGCAAGAAGAAACGCAGAATTTCCGATACCGTAAAGCTTGAGAAAAACGACCTCACTTCGTGTGAAGGCGTAAACTCGAATCACGAAATGGGATCTATTTTTTCAATTCCTACTATTAGTTGACAATCTCTATATATTTATTTGTTTATCTTGGTGGAATTTTCAATCGTTAATAAAATACATTCTAAAGCGATAGACTGAGCTGAAATTTTATATGCAGGTTTATTTTGGTTGACAATACAATAATATAATAATTAACAAAAATTAATTAATTAAAACTAATTATTTAAAGAATTACAAATACAACCACGTTGGCATCATTTTTGGCGACTTAGCGACCCTTTTGGCGACTTGTGTCAAAACTTGAAAAGGTTTTTTTTCTCACGTGTTAAAATATTCACTTGCACTGAAATTTATATACACGATTGTTTTGGATGACAATACTATACTTTAATGATAGTTTATAAAAATTAATTACCATTTAATGTTGTGATTCTGTCCTATGTATACACATACTTACATTAATTGTAACTATTTAATAAAGAGTAGCTAAAATAAAATTTTTCTTTGTTGATCTTCGTAGGAATTGACTTAAATATTTTTTTTATATTACTTGTTTTGTTTAGTTGAAAGAACATTTATAAGCACAAAAATGTGCCAAAAGAATTAAATCTGAAATTTTAATGAAGTTAATTGGCGAGAAAGTTTCCAATATTTTGGTTAATATTAATGATGATAACAAATAGATAACGAAAAAATAAAAGCATTGATTGGGAAGAAGTACGAACCCTCTTGTAGACAATGGCAATTAAATTATGGTTGCGGACGGCGTTTTCTTCACTCAAATGATCCAAGGGATCCCCAGATGAGCGACACGTTCATAAAATATAATAATATCTTTTAAAATAGAAATACTTAGCTTGATTTTATATCACAGCTGTCTTTATTGACGGTAAAGAACAATCCAAAAAAGAATACAAACAAAGTACACAATATTGCCATACAGCACAAGCTAAATTAAAACAAAATGATAATTTCTTGGATATAATTGGACGCGATTTGAAAATAATTTACAGCACGTTACATACTCCCACCTTGCAAAGTGAAACTGATCTTTGCAATCTAAAAATAGATTAAAATTTAACCATGCAATACATTGTATAGATATATATGACACTTAATTCCTCGTAAAATTTGAAAAGAAGTCCACAAGTCCAATTTGGGAGGAATTTTTATGGTCCTTCCCAATCTGGCTTTGGTTGGGGGTTTCTCCTCAGAATTATCAGTACTTTCAACTGGAGAATCGGGAACATAATCAGTTGGTGAATCCGAAACATGGTCAGTAGATGATTCAAGAGTTTTCTCAACAGATAGGCTGTCTTTTCCTGAGGCCTTTAAAACACCAATTTCAGTTTTAGCTGGTACTTCCAACGGATATAGCCTTTGGAAGGGACGAATCCTCTCACCATGGGAGGTTCTAATTATAGCTATTCTGGGAACTCCATCCTTGCCAGGATAAACCTCCAAGACAACACCAAGAGACCAGTCAATTCGTCGCACATTGTCATGCCCAATCAGCACAACATCGACCACTTCTAAAGCATCATTTCTCCTTGTTCCTCAGTGGACCAGAACAGCAAGATATTCATTTCTAAACCTTTGTGTCAGATCTTGACGCAACTTCTGCAAGTATTTGGTGTGTTTTACCAATGAAGATCGATCTACTTGATCCAAATCAGGAGTTTCACAGTTGCTATTTCCATAAATGAACATTGCTGGAGACAAAGGTAATAATTCATTTGGATTTTCGTGTATGTATGTCAAAGGCCTAGCATTGATTATTGACTCACAATCACATACGATGGTCAGGAGTTCTTCATAATTTACAATAGAGATTTCCCTAACACTCGACGTAGAAGCTCTTTGAGCATTCTCACAATACGTTCCCACCATGCTGCTGTGGGTGGAATAAATTTCCAAGTGATTTTCTGGGCAGTTGAGTACAACACAATTTTATCCTAATCCAATGTTCTCAGTGCATCATTTGTTCCTACAAAGTTGTCGCTGTAAAGTATTGAAATCCTGCCTCTTCTCGCAATGAATCTTCTCAAGGCTTGAATGAAGGTATTAGTAGTGAGTGATTGAACTAGTTCAAAATGCACTGCACGGTAGACAGCACAGGTAAACAAAACAATCCAGGCCTTCGCTTTTGACTTAAGATAAAAAGAACCTGCATAGTCTACACCTGTTACTTCAAATACCTTGGTCTGAGTAACTCTATCTCTAGGCAGCGGAGCAAAGGGCACTTCAACATGCTTAGCTTTATAACTTTTGCAAATCACACACTCAGAAAGAACTTGCTTTACTAATCTTTTGGCTCTAATTATCCAAAATTTCTCTTTAAGGCGTGCACGTAATATTGAAGAACCTGCACGCATTGCTTTTACATGCTCTTCTCGAAATAATTTCGCTACAACATCATTGGCAGGTAAGAGAATTAGGAACTTGAAATCTTCCACATCACTCATAGGCCATTCTTGAGGCAAAAGATGCAACCAACTGGGACCTTCCCACCATTTTGAGCTGCAAAGCTGCTTTGCTGAACACCCTCTATTCGGACAGTCTTCAGGATTCAGAGATCCAGGAACATGTCTCCAGGCTTTGACAGGTGTCAGCTTCTGAATTTCTTGAACACGGTTGTAAGCAAATACACCCCCACGGTTCGTCTCTCTTCAACCAAGCTAATACTGTAGTAGAGTCTGTCCAGAAATAAACATTGTCTGTTGGAAACTCTTTTAAGACAGTTGTAGAAAGACGAGCAGATATAGCAGCACCAAGAAGTTCCAGTCTGGCAATTGTTGTTTCCTTTTTTCCACATGGTGAAATTCTAGTTTTACTCTGTACCAGTTGTATGTGTACAGTGCTTCCAATATCAACTCGTAGGAAAACAACAGCAGAATAGGCAAGTTTGCTTGCATCACAAAAAAAATGTAACGAAATATGCTGAAATCCACTATCCCAGTGTAACCATCTTGGTACTTGAACATGCTTTAAGTATTCCAGTTCCTTTAGCCATTTCAGAAAATCTTGACTTGTTTTTGTATCTACTTCTTGATCCCAACCAATTTGAGATTTCCACAAACTTTGTAGCCAAAGTTTTGGAAGTAGCAACACTGGACCAGTGATCCCCAAGGGGTCAAAAACTTTGTGTGAAGCAGCAAGAATATTTCTTTTTGTGATTACCTCTTCCATTAGTCCTTTCAAATCTGGAATATTTAATGATAGGGTATTACAATGTCTGTCCCAAATCATTCACAAGATGTTTGTAGGACTTGCTATGGGATCAGATGTGTTAGAGTGCTCCCACCCTCTTAAGTCAAATTTTCTTTCAGCCATGATCTCCGTGGCTACATCAATAAATCGATCTAGTTCTGACTGTATTTGGACACTTGCCAAACAATTGTCTACGTAAAAGCTGCTCATCAATTTTTGTACAATACTCCACGGCCTTGCTTTGCTTCTTCTAACTTTTTCTCCAAGTGGTACTGGATTGTTGATCCAAGTAAGAATGGGCTGCTGGAGACACCAAACACCACTCGGCAATGCCTATAATGTATAAGCTCTCCTTCTTCACTGTGCCACAAAAATCGCAAGAAATTTCAATCCTGCTGGTAGAGGCTTATTTGCAAGAAGGCTTTCCGTATATCAGCCGAAACACCAAATCTGTACAATCGAAATCTTGCTAACATGGAAGGGATCAGTTCAATCATGTTTAAACCCTTTTCCAAACAATCATTGAGGCTGACCACTCCCTTTTGTTTTGACGTAGCATTAAAGACGGGCCTAATTTTTGTAGTACTGTCCGGCTTCACCACATGTCGATGGGGCAGATAGTGAGAAACAGACTTCAATTCTTCTTTGGGAACTTCTTCGATTATGCCTTCTCGTTTCCATTCCTTAAAGACATCACCACATATTCTTTAAACAAGTTTTCCTTCTTCAGCTTATGGGTTATCACTTGTAACCCTTTAAATGCCAAATTAAAGTTGTCTGGCAGAGGTAAATAATTGTCAAGACATGGTAGGGAGACAAGGAATCGCTCTTCTTCATCAACCTTGACAGTTCTTAAGAAGTGCTCCATTGATGCTTTATGAAGCTCCTCTTTAGTTTTTTGTTCTGAAGGATCTTGTATCCCCAAGGAATCCAATCTCCACAACTGGGAGATATCCATCTCTTTCACAAATAGGGAGACCACCAGCATAGCAATGATTGAAGAAATCTCACTGTCAGGTACTTTACCTGACGGAGTCCATCCAAGTATTGTCTCCATGGCAACAAGCCCACAGGATAAAATTCTACGCTGACCAGTCATGAGCTTTCCGATTACATCTGATCCAAGAAGCACTTGTATAGATCGTGACTCTCCCCCTACATCTGATAGCTCGATCTTCATTTCATTAAGTTCTGAAATCCAAGAGAGAACCTGGAGTGACTGATGCAATGTTGTCGCATATAGATGTCTGATCTAATGCTTCCAGGTTACATGTAACACTATTGTCTTGATTTCTTAATCTTATTCTATAACAAGTATGTTCACACTTGTCAGATTTAATCCCCCCCCAAACAATGAGTGCATCAGAATTTCCTTTCTGAGTGGGATATATCCCATTTTTTCAACTACATTTTTTAATACATAAGAGTTTTGCGACCCTGAGTCTAGAATTGCCCTAACTGGGATTTCTTTGTTACCACACACCATTTTTAACTGCAAAGTTTGAAGAAACACCCTGGGACTAGAAGTGTTGTTGGCCATATTAACTTCAACTTTTGGACCCTCATTTTCACTCCTGTATGAATCTTGATTCTTAGCCTTTAGAGACTCACACATAAGTGGGACATGCTTTTTACCACATGTTACACATCTTAAATATGTCTTACAAGAACGAGCTGTATGCTTTGGTGTTAAGCAAGCAAAACAACATGGCTTATCTCTTAAAATATTATGCCTTTCAGCCAAACTCATCTTCTGAGCTTGAAAACAGTCTCGGCTCGAGTGCTTCCCAGTACAAAAAACACATTCCTTCTTCACTTCATTTGAAGCTGTAGTTAATAAATTGGCAGCTGTAGGTATCTTTTCCTTTGGAAAATCTCTTACTTTTTTCTTAAAAGATTGGCGATTTTCATCTACACCCAAGCCAAAACCAGCCATAGCCAAATTAATTCTTTCTTCTCCCTCTGTTTCTGTCTTGAGGAAAGTCATTAAATTGGTTAAACGTTCTTTAGCATCTGTTGAGGCTGCTGAAGTAGCACTTCTATTCCATGCTTTCAAAAAGTCCTCTTGATAACATGACTCAACCATGGGATAAAGAATTGAAGCACATTTTTCAGTAGTCACTCCTAAAGTCTCTAAGGCTCTTAGATAAGTTTCGAGTTTATCATACAGAGATGTAATTGATATTTTTTCCTGTTTCTACACCGAAATTATGAGCTTTAATAATTCACGAACATAAGCCTCCACTAATAGATCATCTCTACCAAATCTCGCTTTTAAGCTGTCAACTGCTTTGGCATAATTGGCTGCAGTGTAGGGAAGCTCTCTACTACTTTTCGAGCTCGCGAGCCATTTACAGTAGCTTGAACAAGATACTGAAATTTGTTCTCGGGCGTGATTTCATCATCGTCATGGATATTTTGAAATTGACTCCAAAATTGAAGCCAATCTTTAATATCGCCACTAAGCTGTCTAAATTCTCTCTAATTTTGGCAGATTAAATTTCTTTTTAGCGCTAGATATAACAGTATTTTGTGACTCACCAGAAACTGCCAATGTTACCTTGATTCTCGCCAACTCCAGTTCGTATATTCTTATTTTTCCACTTTCTTCATATTCTAGCTGTTTTAATCTTTCAGCTTTTTCAAATTCTTCTTTTAGTTTTCACTCGCTCACGGCCGTTACTAAAATATTTGTCACAAAGTCTGGATCATCCAGATACTCTTTGCTTTTCAAAATAATGTCTTTCAGTTTCGAAATTTTTACCTTATCTGGAAATATCTCTCCAATTTCCTCTGCCACAAACAACAAGTCCTCTTTCAAGAAGCCCTTAGCTGCTTTAAATATGTTTGCCATGTTTGTTTACAAAAACAAAGTCCTGTCGCGGTACGCCAGAAATGTAAACAATGACAATTAAATTATGGTTGCGGACGCCGTTTTCTTCACTCAAATGATCCAAGGGATCCCCAGATGAGCGATATGTTCATAAAATATAATAATATCTTTTAAAATAGAAATACTTAGCTTGATTTTATATCACAGCTCTCTTTATTAACGGTAAAGAACAATCCAAAAAAGAATACAAACATAGTACACAATGTTGCCATACAGCACAAGCTAAATTAAAATAAAACGATAATTTCTTAGATATAATTGGACACGGTTTGAAAGTAATTTACAGCACATTACACCTCTCCTTTCGTTTGCTTAGGGAATTTTAAAAAAAAAGTAAATGGATCTCAATGCATACGTTTTTTTAGCCTTACATAGTTAGTACACGGCGATTAAGTTACATGAGTGGTACTTAGTACTATTGCAATGGTATTGACGACATTGTACGAAAGGAAGCACATGGTGGCCAATTCAGTGCGTACGACACGCGGGAAATCAGGTTTGCCAATTTGGCAAGTTATCTTGAACATTGGCCTTCTTGCGATAGTACGTAACTACCACATATAAAGATGCATATTATATAAATATAATCTACATAAGTAATTTACATATAAATATTTTTAAACTATAAGACTAATTGAAATTTATATGTAAATCGTATATACTCATATATAAATGTATAAGAATGCATAGTTATTTAAACATTGCCCATTACAGGAAATGAATGAAGTAAGCAAATTCACTGATGAATGGGCACGAAAAAGAGACCTACTTAAAACTCGCATGCGAAAATGTCGTAAAAGAACATCCGAACAAATGGATTCTCTCGCCAGAAAAATTTGAAATTTTCACTTTTATCATGTGGTCATAAGCACATGCACAATTTTTTTTTCTTCCGGAACAGTATTTTTACCGTTTCGAAAGTTAAAAAAAATAAAGCATGCTTTCAGCTTTCCATGTTTATTCAAGGGCATCAAACAAAACTATTGTGCAGAACCCAATTTTTTCACAAAGAAGCTTGCTGTATCACTATCAAAATATACAGTAATTAATATTTTAATGCGGTTCTCAAGAGTGAGGAAGTACAATTAAGTCCTCCTTAAGTCCGGAGTTTTTTTTTGTTGAAGGGGGAAAAAACTCCGAATAATTGAATAGTGATTATCATTACTTTAACTGAAAACCCTATTCTTTTTCTATGTAGTATTTCTTCACGAACACTAAAAGCTTAGTTCATTATCTTTAAAAAGACAATTTGCGAGATCGATATTTTAATTGTTTTGTAATTTCTTTACAAAGTTTATTCAGAACAAAATCTTAATTGCATCAATTAAAAAAGAATCCTAAAGAGAATATATATATATATGTATAAAAAAATCTTCTATTTTCATTATATATATATATAGAAGGGGTTTTTCAAAACCTACCATTAAAATTTATTTGAAGAAGTAAAGTGTGTATTTCATATAATTTGCATTTAACTTACTTTGAGATTTTCTTTCGATCAGTCAATCATTAAACGAAAGGTGATAAATATTAAATCACGCAAACACGAAGGAATTTAAAATGCTTCTTTTACTTTTTGATCTGAACTCTTACGGAATTTTCGTGTGTCGATTTCCCCATTAGCATTCTGTTGTCTACAGCAAAACAAATGAAACGCGCATGGGAAAAGAAAAGATTACTTTCTCTTAGAATTCTTTCAGTTTATTCATTCAACCAGTCCAACAGGGATGTTGGGACGAATGTTTACAAAGGAGGAATTCAAGATTTTCTTTTAAAGTCATTGACCTCCAATGGAAATTTATTTTTCGAACTGAGATAAAGAAATGGGTCAAGCAAGCGGAGTGTAAGAGCTTTTTGAGGCATTGGGAGAGGATATTCAAAAAAAAAAATAAATTTACATTGCGTTATCATATGCGGAAGAAATAACACGAAATTACAAAAAATACTAATTCGGACTACTGTATTAAAAGTAGTATTTTAGTAAACATTAAAATATTTAACAAATTAAAATGTCAATCGAAATCTTGTTTTGATGTATAGTAATTCACAAATATCTGTTTATCCCTAACGTGATTGCTTTGGTTGTTGTGTTGAGTCCAATTATTTGTACATATTTGTTTATTGTAGTGCACATTAGTTTATATATTATAAAATGTATAACAAATTTCCAACAAGTTTAATAACATACTAAGTTTTTTTTATATTTCTAATGTGCTGTGGATTGGATTTTCTCCATTGCAGACCTACAGTACATTCCCCGGAAGCTGGTAACTATTTTGAGTGCGGCACCATGTGGGTGGATACCAATCGCCGCAGATAATTTTGACACCCAGTTTCTACCCTGAGCTTTGACGTTGCGAATCTGAACTAAGATTTAATCTAAGGCAAAAAGACACTTTAGGGATCTTTTACATGCTGTAGAATCATACGTCAGGGTCGCTGTCGATTTTCTGTATCATGAAAATCCACCGACTTGGGCCGGGGTCGAACCCGCAATCTTAAATGCAGAAGGCCAGCGACAAACCCACCACTCCAATAACATACTAAGTTTTCAATGCACCCACTTAATATTTTCAATGGTCATGTGATTACATAATTTTATTCTCTTCTGACTGTATATTCCCTAAAAAATACAACATTCTTCCAAGAATATTTTCCCGATATTAGTTTGGAGTTTATGTTATGTATATATATATCAAATACCTGTAATTATTAATAAATGAATGTGACATCTCGAAAGAATGCTTCCCAAATTGTTAGATATACAGTATAAAATTCTTTCGCACACACACAATTCTCTTCATAAATGCTAATATAAGTATTATAACTTTTAATGATTTTAATTCTTAATATTAATTTTCCTAATAAATAATTATTTTTCTTCATAACTGTTCAAGTTTAAATAAAATAGTTTAAAAAATTAAAAATGTTTTAATTAATGTTTAATCATTTTCTCTTTTCAAATGCAGCAAATTCAGAAAAACACAAAAAATTGCGTTAAATTTCAAATATAAGCACTTGATCGCTCTTTCCATAGATAGCAGTTTCAGTATGGATTTCAACGTTGAATTTTCTATAGAATTGTTTCTATATTCGGAAGCAGCGTTGTCGATAAAAGAGACAAAATGCGCGGTGAAATCTCCTACCCATCTCCGCAATTCCACCGGATGATCCCATAGTAAACTGAGATATGGAGAAACCATTTGCTGTTAATGAAATGTCGCTCGTTTAGAGTTCTTCGATTCCTTATTTATTTTTTAAAATTTGAATAGGTGGGAAATAACCTCCCCATAGATTTCTCCAGAAATTTAAAGTAGAAAATTTTTCTTCACCTAACAAAGTTGTCTAATGATCTAATTTCCTAGTTTAGAAATTTTGTGCTCACCGAACATAATAAATAAGCAATTCATTCCATGGTATCCAGTCCTAATTATTTTGAAACAAAAGTAGATTGACGTCTCTCTGTGCAGCTCCCCGTCAACGCTCTACGGAATTTCAATGGCCGCTTTCTTTTTCAATTGCATTTTTAAAGTGAGATGTGCACGCTTAGACTGCGATAGTCGAGTGGGAGTTGTTTTTGCACCCTCGTGATTTGAAATCACACGTCAGCTGTGCGATTCAAAGAGCCACTCGGAAATACAACGTTAATCGAAAAATCAATCAGTTGACATTTCAATCAATCAATCAACATTTGCAACAAATGCTTAGGTTGCTCCATCTAAAACTTTTTAACGTGCATCCATCTCCATTACACTTTTTTTAATTCTAAAAATAAAATTGAATATTTTCGATTGCGAAACAGGAAGGAATGTTAACTTAACCAAAGTATACTAAAATTGAACAACTGCAGTTCGTGTTTTCAGCCAGCAGCAGTTGCGCTACGAAATCCATGCACAACAGGTTAAGGGCGCCTGTTGACGGTCAAATGACGCACACAGCCATGAAATGTTTTTAACTCCCTTGATTTGCCGTGCAATGTTGCTAATGCAAAAATGTCCCCGTTTGCTTGAAGGCATCACTGCAGGTGGACACTGAGTGCTATGGCTGAACCACCCCTTCTCCGATCTTCCACAACACGCCAACGGGACGATCTAACGGCAGTAGGTTTTGAACTCTACAATGCCGGCTCGAGAATTCGGCTACCCCGGTCGTTCCGAAACAATCAATCCAACGATAGTCTGTTTTGGTCCGACATAAACATCTCATCCTTTCGAACGGATATCTGAGTTGGCAATCTTTTTTTCCTATCCACGTCACGCAAACCTTTCAATAAATCGCATACAAGTGTCCATCTATGGGGCAGGACTTTACTAGAATGGGGACTCGAACTTCTTTGCAGCTATAAGTTCACGACCTTGACCACTCAGCATCCGTAGTAACGTTATGTAGTAGAATATAATTTACAATGCAGTTTGAATTCAACTGCCCTCCAAAAGTTACCTTTGTTTCGTAATTTTTTGGTTTTATTGTTACGGTAGGCTTGACATCTGTTGATGAACGTTGCCCTGTCCCGGTCTGTTGAAAGCTGGAAGTCGAAGGTTGAATTTGAATTAACTGTCTATGATGCAAACATTACATAAAATTGCTTTTTGTTTTTTGAATTTTCATCTCATTAGTAAATACTATTCAAAATAGTGAAAAATGATTGGCTTAAAATAATGAATGTTTATCGATGTAGATGTCAGTGAGTTGGTATTTTTTAAAATTTTTTGTTTGAATAAACATTAAGAGGACTTGGTACCCTACAAATCACAAACCTATCGGTTTTTTTTATTTTCATTTAATCTTATTCTTTGCATTATTATCTTTCGATTGATATATCACTTGTGCATGTCGGAAAGTTAGAAGTTGAATAAAACTTCATTTGAAAACAAATTAGGCAATTCAGCCACACCCCTTTTTAGAAAAAAAAAGCTAAAAAAATGCGTTATGATAAAAAAAATCTATTTTATAAATAGAAATAATAACTATGAAAAAGAATGTGTAGTATATTAAAAGCAGAATATTTCCGAGGCAATACAATAATGTAATTTTTCTTCCTTGTGAAATGTGTGCATGTAAAATTTTTTAATTAAAGCATTTTATATTAATAATTTTATATAATTTCAGTTCTTATTCCTGATATATTCTTCATACAAATGTAATACTTTAATATTATAAGAAAAACAGCTAAAATTTCTGTCGTGACAGAAAAATATTTTTTTAAAGTTTTTCTTGAGTTTTCTTGTGCAGTGTTAGTACTCTCTAAAAGTTGATCATTTATAAAAATGTGTGGGTTGAAAACATATGAAAATGCAATTATTTTAAAGAAAAACGTATAAGCAATATCTTAAAGTGGTATTTTAAGTTTAATTAAGCTTATAATATTTATTTTTTCAGAATTATAAACTTTAAAGTAGTTTTTCTCAGTTTGTGTTTTTAGAAACCTTAGTGCATTCAAAATGCTACTCCTTCGACAATTATTTACCAATCACTTCAATTTTTTTCCTGCGTGTTAAAAATAAAGCATGTAATAAAATTAGGGATACGTTTTGCTATAAACTGAATACTTTTTTTTAAAAAAAAATAAGACATGTTGGCTTTTTCGTTGATTTTTAGCCTGTTTATCAACATTTTATTTTTTTTCTCGAAAACGAATGAAGTTATTCTAAAATCGATCCCTAAAGTTGTTAAGAACATCCATAAGAATATTATAAAAAAATTTCAGGTCAAAAAATTAATTTTTACAAAAGGAGTAGGATTTTAAAATTTTCCCAATTTTCTTCAAAAAATTTAAATTTTTAAAATTGTGTGAATAATATATGAAAATTTTCATCTGGTAACATTTTCTTGAATAGAAACACTGTATAAAATGTTAAAATATAGTTTTTAAATACGTAAATAAAGAAGTTTGCTCAAAGGGTGCCAAGTCCCCTTAAGATGAAAAATTTGATCGCAAAATTTACCAAATTTAATTAATTCTGAATAAATTACGGCGAGTTAAGTAACAAATGAAGTTAAACCATACTCGACTGTAATTGCGAAAATCATCCAATTAGTGTGTTTTCAGTGTGTTAGTTTCAGTTTTTTTTCCAGTCTTTGGAAAAGTTCAATTAAATATGACAAAGACGTTTTTAGATATCAACTAGCAAAAATAAAAGGAAGTTGGGACAAAAATTACGAAAAATTTCCTTTTTTTAGACAAGGCATTAAGAGGTCTCAAGGGTGTTAAATTTCTTTAGAGGTCTGAAAATATAAACAATTTTCAAACAGGTATAATTTCTTTAAATTTAAGTTAAATAATTCGAATCTTTTACACATTATTTATAAAGGAATGAGGCTTCAGAAAAGTATAAAGTGTTTAAAATATAATAAAAATTTTAAAAATTATAAGCATATGAAAATAAGAAACTTTCTTATAAGAAATATTTAAGTTTTACGTCGCGCATGCTATTTTCTAAAAGAGTAGGTTTAATTACTAGCTATAAGTTGATTTATAAAGACAAATGTATTCTTAATACTTTGTAGCTACTTTTATATAAATAGAATAATAACTTACATATTTTAATAAATAAAAAAATACATTTTTAAAAAATATTTAAAAAATTACAATATTTTACAAATATTTTGAAATACAAAAGATATATAATACTAAAATTAGGTAGGGTTTAAAGAGTATGATGCATTGTATAATTCTATAAAGTTTTATACACATCAGAGGCTAATATTTTAGAAAATAGCGTGCGCAAAGCAAAAAATACTTAATATTTATTATAGAATTTTCATATGCTTATGACTTTTAAAATTATTATTATATTTTAAACATTTTATACTTTTCTGAAGCCCCATTCTATTATAAATAACGTGTAATCATTTAATTTAAATTTAAAAGAATTATACCCGTTTGAAAATCGTTTATATTTTCAGACCTCTAGAGAAATCCCATTGAGAAATATATTTTCCTTAAACACATGTTCTGAAAGGCATTACAATATTTATAGCTGTTCGAGAAATAGTGTGCATTTTGCATGAATTTTCAACATAAAATTTAGCAGTCTTGCATAAATTTAGATTTTAACATCGAATCTGTTAATATGTTGATAAGTTGTTTGTTTTCCTTCATTATAGGTGTTTTTTTCCACAAACGCAAAAAGGTGCATTTTCCTTTAGAAAATTGTTTCGTATTACAAGAAATTGTGCTAACTAACGAGTATAAAATTATCTCGTGGAAGCCAAAATAGTAAACTACTCACACTCTAGTAGGAAGTCTATGTATAAAGATAAACAGTTTTAATATTCGTTTATTATATTATAATACAAGTTCAAAAAGCGTTGCAAAATAAAGTTATTATATATAAATAAAATTTTCAGTTTTAATTAATAGGATGAGCTTTAGATTCTAGTAATTACAGAAACTTCATGGAGAACGAGAATCCATTTTGCATTCATATTTATAGGTTTCTTTTCGATTTTTTTGTTGTGACTCGTGGAACCCCTGGGTATGCCTTGTAGACAGTGGCGTAACGGAGAACATTTGGGCCCCCCTGCAAAGTCAGGTTTTGGGTCCCCACATTGAATTTTACAAAGGGTTACTTGCGTCAGTCAGGCTTTGGGTCCCCCGCGATGAGGGGGTGCACGTTACGCCACTGCTTGTAGAACCCCAGGGTTCCGTGGAACATAGTTTGAAGACCACTGCCCTACACGAATACAATCATGTCGTAGGAATTCATTCAATACTTAAAACTAATGTAATTCATTAAGTTGATGTAATTACACGTAATTAAAGTCATGAATCCACTAAAGTAATCAATAATTGAATGGAAGCAGTTCAATTCATTATTATTATGAATAAAAGTTCTCTTTTCGCAAGACAGTTGAAGAATTCAAATTTGGCTCCGCATCAACCAAACTTCCAGGTCAGGGTCGAACAACCGGTTCCCGTAGCACCCAAGATATTTCTCCTTTCAACCGTACATGGGCTTTCGCAATTATTAGACCCAGATGCAAATACATCCATGCTCTGTTTCGCATATCGAAACGTAAAAAACTCCCACGTTTGTGCAATTTTGTTTCTGTAAGAGTAAAATAACTCAAAAACAATCTTAACGAAAAGAGAATTCCCCCCGTAGTATATGAATAGTGGAGTATTTTGAAAACAAACCACATACATTAAAAAGAGATTCAGTTAAATCCAAGACATAAAAATGCAAATTCGGATAAATTAATAATTTGGTTCTATTTTAATCAGGCAGAAATCTTGCATTTTCTTTTCTTTTTCATTAGCATTTCTTAAATACCTAAGAAATGTGAACTTGGTGTGTGATCACAGTTCTTCCCATAAATAAAACTGCTACTGCGAAATAAAAAAAATGAAGAACGCGAGGGTTTGCTTGTTTAAATGATTGTTTATTTACGCGGACATACCTCGTCTTTTGGTACAAGTAGGGATTGCAATATCGACTAAAAGTTCAATACCGATATTCGGTATTGTGTAGGTCTTACCGGTAGTAGAAATTTTAGAAAAAGAAAGAAAACACAGGTGTTTCTTTGTTTTATTTTCCTGTTTTATTAGAGAGAGTAAATATCACACACACACAAAAAAATAATGTATATTTTATTAATATTATAACAGTATATAAATAATCACACAAAAAAATAAAGAAATATCTTATTTATTTAACTCACACACACAAAAAAATAAATAAATACCACTATTCAGTCTGTGGTTTTCCTCATATAAATAATGAAATCAAACCGAAGCATTATCAACTAATATTTTATGTTCCTTAAAGTTATTCTTATTTCCTATTATGGGTTATTATTTATGAGTATATGTAATAAATCTGAAAAATATCTTGAACCTTAAAGTATGATATGCAAATACAATGTGAATAACAAACTCACCAAAAGGTATCCGACTACTTGCGACAAATTTTTTTGAAAAAATGGAGATATGGGGATTTTTTTTTGTGATTTTTAGATTTATTTAGTATATTTTAAGGGAAAAATCCTAAAATTGACAACAGAAAAAGATTTATTATTATTAAAATGGGAAAAAACTGATAAAAATGTACAAAAGATTACACAAACGGGGCCCGCTCTGTACACAAATTTTATGAACATATTCTCAATTTTTCAATTTTGATGTGTTACTTTGTTTAAAATTCATGTTTAAAATGACCATCAGGACAAGAGATATTTTAATTTTTACAAAAACTAGAGCACTTTATCTTAGTGATTAGATGAAATTGCTTAAGAAAACAGCGGTTATATTTACATAAAGGACTGTAAATTTTGAAACGAAACAGTGATTGATAAATCTGAAAGTCAAAACACTTCTACAGTTATATAGAACATACACAAAAAATATCAGCTAATTAGTTAAAAAACTTTTTGAGCAATCGCTGTCCCCGTTTGAGCTTTTCGAAAAAAAACTCATTTCGAATAAAACGCATTTTAATGTTTGACATCTTGTGTAAAGTTATGGTAACTGCTTTTTCTAAAACACTTGTAGCTTTTGTCCTAGTGAATGGAAAACAAAAAAACTTGGTATTTTTATTAATCTTATAAGATGACCTATAAAATAAAGTCATAAAAAAATTTGTCAATTTGTGAAAAAAATCGTGATTTTAGGGTTGTTGGATACCTTAAAAAATATCGAAATATTACGCACTTTCTTCACAGCTACAACCTTGTTTTTATAGATACAAATATCAGATTAGGAATCCTGTTCGTGTACAGTATCGCTCTGAGCTGCAATAGGATGGTTTTGCTCAGCCTTCTTGGATGATTCACATATTTTTCTTGATTGTTCGATGCAACTTTATATTCACAGTCTAGTTAATTTCGCCCGTCAGGGGGACATAAAAACAAAAACGTATACTATTTTGCTATGTTAGCGATTCCTGAACATATAGTGAAGACAATTTAAAAAATTCCTAGTAAATACTGAAAAAACGGAATTTAAACTTGTGAATACCGGTATTACAAACTTGTAGAAATGGCTCAAAATATCGGTATCTCGGTATTACAATCCCTAGTTATAAGTGACATCTGAGCTCCCATATTACCCTCCAAAATTATTCACCATTCCAGCGTGATGTATTTAACATGCATCAGTCCCTCAGCGGTCGTCTTTTGGGGACTCAAACCTACTACTCCACAATGAGTGGGTGTTTAGGAACGTCGCATTCAAAAGATTAGCAAAGGCTTCTAGCCACGGACCTCGTAATTTTGAACCATGGTCAAGTGCTTACATGACCTTTAATTGCTCTAATTGTCCCATCCACCGAATTTTTTTCCCTGCGATTCTAAGTTGCACTCAATTTTGAGAAGCACTAAAATTGGAAAAAAAATTGCGGTTTAGATTCGAGTAAATACGGTATTTATATGAAACACCAGCTAGACACTGGAGCTTTCACAATCAATGTGACCGTGTTTACTTAAGCAAATGATTCGATAAATGTGTAGATGTGACACATGTACCTTCATTGGAAATGCAGGATAACGCTTAACACGCGTTCACTGCCATTGTAGAGAGAGAAAAAAAGACCACTGCAATGTCAGCCGTAAAAATAAAATTTTCCCCTCACGCCGATTATAAGGTCGGATAAATGATGATTAGCTCTTCCCGCGATAGCACGGGATTGGCTATTGAGACATTATCCAACATCTCGCGCTTCCACGGTTTCTCGTGTTATGTCTTGCGAAGGAGCGGGACTCGGCAGCGAGCAAATTGAACACATACATCGGTTGACGTATGTTTCCTGTATTGAATACGTCCACACTCTGGCAGTCGATCATAGTTATTTGGCAATTTTGTGTCAAAATTAACTGTAATGTACAGAAAGAAATATAAATTTTGTAGGATATCGATGGAATTTAATTATTACATATAGTTTATAAAAATGTACTTACATTTTTATAAACTTCCGTTGCTAGCACCCCATATTGTAGACATCAGATAACAAGTTTTAGCTGACCAGATGTAAAATTTTACAAATATACACTAAAGACGGTCTTTCTTTCAACACACACCTCTCTTATAATCTCTTAAAAAGATATTAAATGTAAAAATATCTTCAAAAGCATCAACAAAATCAAATATTAGAGCTATAGTTAATTAAAATTATTATTTGGACAATATATAGGATTGCGAAAATCTCCTGGTCTTTTTGTTTTTTAGAAAAAATACTCGTCAAATTCTTTTCTCATTATTCCGAATTGTAAAAAATTCAAGGATTCCAGAAATTAATGCAACTATGAAGACTTTTTTTACTACTCCCTTTTAAATTGATATTTTGGATATGTTCTAAAGCAATTTGGGTGTACCCAAAAGAATGCAATTATTCATTGTTCAGTGATAAAATGATCTTAAGAACAATTAGTTAAAGCTAAATACTCAATTAATCTGTGAATTGCCATAATAGTTGCATCATAAGGGGAAAACTACATTTGCAAAAACAAACAAAAAATCTTTTAAATAAAAATGTATGGGTTTTTCCTCTGTTTGAATCTGCTTTTATTCCGCTTAACAGGTGATACAAATTTTCCTTTTCTTGATTTTTAATTTATGTCCTCTAAGCCAACTTGAAGATGGCCGCGGTAGTCGAGTGGAATAGGTATCGGGTCGTAGCTTGCCTTGCCACGAGTTCGAGCCCAGTACCACTAATCCGCGTGAAGTTCCCGCTGTCATACAAATGGCGAAAACAGCCTTAAAGAGAATTTAATACTAAATTCAATACAAAAAACAAAGTTCAATTATATTTGCAACTCAAAAAGAGTTAGGCTGCAATAACTATCGATATACAATCGATACAGATGACAGCAGTGCTTAGAGGGGTAGTCATTGTTTTTAATTATAGCTTCACATCGAAGTTTCATTGAGCTAAAAATAGTTTCAAGCTCTTCTTTCATTATTGCATGATGCCAAGAAACAATTATATCTTCAGATTCTTTTTATTTCACGCGTACCTCATTCAGACAAGAGTTTTCAAACAATGCCACAAGTTTTCGATAGGATAGAGGTCGGGACAACAGTGATATTTAGTCAAAAAGCAATAATATCAAATAAAAGAGTAGATTGGATACATGTGTGATGAGAAAGTGGTATTTCCTATGTTGAAATTACAAGACAAGGTCAGTGACTACATCTGGAGACTGAAAGTTTTGTTTAAGTTGTCAGGAGACGAATTTAATAAAAAGCAAAGCCGGAAAAGGCCGAAAAAGGTGTGCACCACATCTGTTGATGACAGAAGAACAAAAATACTACGTTTCCAAGATAAAAGAATGTCATTAACAGCCGTCAGAAGTGATCTGAGTGATGCTGGTGTTTCTGTCAGTTCAAAAACAATCAGGAGAAGATTAGCAGTTGTAAGACTAAAAGGTAGAATTCCACGAAAAAAGCCGTTTCGCAATTTACAGCAACGTTAAAAAAGACTACAGTGGGCAATGGAACACATTAATTAGACAAATGATTATTGGTCACAAGTTATATGAAGGGATGAAACTAAAATATCGTTATTCGGTAGTGATAGTCTAAAATATGTAAGACGTGAAACAGCAGAAATGATACATGCTGACAGCATCCAGGCAACTGCGAAGTACCCACATAGTTTTATTATTTAGTCATGCATATCAGCAGATGGTATCGGTCGCCTTCATATCATCGATGGGATACTGAATGTCAGAAAATACATTGGCACCATTCTAGAACCCAAACTTCTACTTTCCATCAGGGATCTATTTACCAACAATGCTTCATTTATTTTTCAACAAGATTATGCTCCTTGCCACACGATAAAGTGATTGAAAGACTAGTATCATTCTAAGATCATTCAGTTGCTGTCCTGGCCAAAAACATTCCTGACCTCAAACATATCGAAAACTTGTGGCACCGTTTGCAAACTGTGAAGCCCCCATGAAATAAAAAGGAGCTAATTGAGGACAAATTGTTTTCTGGCATCATGCAATAACGAATGAAGACCTTGAAACTACTTTTAGAGCATTGAAACATCTATGGGAAGCTGTAATTAAAAATAATGGCTATCCCACTAAGCACTGATAACTCAATGGTATCATCAGTATCTAATATATATCGATAGTTATTGATGCATAACTTTTTTTGAGTTGCAAAAATTTAAATTTTGTTTTTCTTTGTATTGAATTTTGTATTAAATTCTTCTTAAAATAATATAAAATCCTTTGCCTTTTGTGCAACGTAAAATTTCCTATAAGCATACAAATTTAAAAAAACATAACAATTTTGATAAGTGTCCACAATTTTGGCCACCACTGTATATATATATATATATAATAAGTGGTAAACAAAGTTTGAGTGTTTTGATTTTTTTATGTGTTATTTAAAATTTCTTTGTATTATAATTGTATTAAATTATTGGAAATGTAATAATTAAAAAAACTTTTCAAAACACGTTCACTAAGATTAATAAAAATATTGATAAAATATGCTTTTAGGAGTTTTTAAAAAGTTTTACATCTTAAGAAATCTTATTTCAGTTCTAAATTTCAATCTTATTAAGCAAGAATTTATTGGCAGAGTAATAAAAAAAAAGGAAACTATTTTTAAAGTAAAATCAATCATCAGATTCCGTAGTACATGAGAACAAAAGATAAAAAATGCAATAGATATTTAAACAATTATAATATTCTTAATTTCCTTCCACGGAAAATGAGTTTTTGTATTCTCAGTTTTATATTAAAGTGTTCATAGTATTCAAGTAAAAATGTTTTATGTATATATATATAAAACTCTGAGTACTATTTTATGTTTATAATTCATTTATTTACAAAAATTAATTTAAAATACCCGCGTTTTATATATTTCGATTATTTGCAAAATAAATTGTAAAATCCAGTATCACACAATATAAGTAATCAATTGAAACGAAATTGAATTCTATTTCATTGGTACTAGAACAAGTATTCCTTTAAAATTGTCTGTTCGTATTCATTCTCTTTTTCAGAAGAGAGGTGAAAGTCGACTCTTGCTTATGACTTCAAAGTAATGTTCCCTAGTTGCGTTTCGGGAATTCCCATTTAGTTCTATTTCCTTTGTAAAATAAATTCCGCTCCCCAAAATTTTCCTTTTCAAACTTCCATTCTGTATTTATTGAGTTGATTATGTTATTATTATCATCAAACTAATTACACAGTCATTAAAAAATAATTATAAATCTAAAGAATCAATGTGTGTGAGTAAAAAACGTCGATTATATAGATAAAAAAATTCTCAGACCAATTCCATAAAATTTAATTTGAATACACTTCCTTCTAATATTCATTAAAAATTAGCGAATCTGAAATTTGCACTGACGGTTAATTCCAAATAATAATCGAAGAGAGCAAGAGCAGCTTTGATGTGATTTTATTATTTATAAAAATTTAACTTGAACAACCTAATTTTACAGAAAATTATGCGAGTAGAGCATCACAATAACCAGTTTAAAATCTGGTGATATTTAAAAAAAGTAGGATAGAAACTAACAACGGATTCTAAGGTAAAATAGTAATGTAATTCAAATTTTAATGTTTAATTTAATAGTGATAAAAATGCGTTTTTTGTACAAAAGATAGGAGAATTGTAGATAATTGTTTCAAAATTGTCTGTGTTTGAAACTATAGATGTGATATGATAAATTGAATTGTTAAAACACCTTATTCCTATGGGATTAATTTAGAACTCTGCTCAGACGCCAGCGGAACTTTGCCGCATTTACTAATTATGTATGAGATTAAAAAAGAAATAAAGTAATCAGTTACTCAGCTTCATTTTACGATACTTGTCACGAAGAAATAACATTGTTTTTTGAGCAAATAAGAAACATTACTTCCATATTTTCTAGAATTCGGTTTTTTCGTTTGTCATAAAAATCCACTTGAAATCCAATTCAATAAGAATTTCAGCTTAATTATAAATTTTAAGCATTCCAAATGTAAGCAACATGTAACATTTTCTGGTGGTTATCTTTCGGTTAGAAGGAGCTCAATCAATACAATTTTTCTGACTGGGAAGTAATCTCATATTTAAATGGAACCAAATCTCTCAACGGAGTTATTTTTGATTTTTAAAAATTCTTTCATGGAAATTATCTCATTCTGTGATTTCTTCGCAAGTGAAAAGAGAAAGGGAATAAGACTCACCGAGTCGCAGATAACAAGACATCTTTGAAGGCGCTTCGCACAGGTGTCTGCCTCGAGAAAGTCGTCCATGACCGCAAAAAAAGTTTGCCCCCTCCCTCTCGCTTTGACGTCACTACAGCAGCCCCCACGACAGCTAATCAAGTGTAGGAAGAACGAACCACCGCTACCTCTGTGTGTGGAAACAGCTTTCGCGCGGAAACCTTTCAAGTTGTAAACAATTCACATTTCCCTGTTTCGCGCGAGGTGCTGCGGGCAGTAAATCAACAGCAATTGTGTGTCTCGGAGGATTGTAAATGAGCGGATTCGAATGAGTTCAGCAATGAGATGAGTAACCCACTCCAATGAGGAGGCAAACAACACGATGGGGATTCATCTCGAAACGCGGAGAGATGCCCAGAAGAAAATGTCCTACCCATATATCAGTGCAGTTTTGAGGATGAGAGAGGCAGAGAAAGGAAGATTATGCACAATGTTGACTGAAAAGGATGCTTTTTCCACTCACTCTCAATGAATAGGATCCAATTTTATAAATAATTTTTGGACGAAAAAAAATAACCTGCTATTAATTTTTTATTCGAGCACTTTTTATCTAGTACTATTCAACTAATCATCTCTGTTTGAATCATTTCCCTCCATCAAAACCGTTTTATACTTTGTCTCCCGCATCGAGATGTAAAATAAATTTCTAGCCTTGAGATGTAGAAGAGATAAAACCGCAGTATAGCAAATTTGAAAATTTTGAATGGACCTAATTATTTTCAAAAAGAAGTTGGAAATTGACAGCAATATATGAACTTGAACATGTGTTGAATCTCGAATTCGAGCCTTGTCGTGATTAAAAGCCAACCATGCACAGAGATCGATGCATGCTGAACCTATCAAAGTCGAGTTGCCGTGATAAGCACTTTGGAGAGGGGATCAAAATGACGAGATATTTGCTCTAGCCTCGCTTTGCAGGGAAACAACTCAAAGTTCAATTTAAAATAACACGAATCGACGGTCAGGTGAGGATACCTAACCTTCTTTTCCCCTCCAAACTTTCTGTCTGACTGAGCACATCCCAGTGCTGATTTAAGCTCATTTCGGGCCTAGACGCACTGGCGGATCGAAATTTATTACCGGAAAACCTGGTGAAGTCCAGATTATCCGGGCCGATCTTGAGTAACACTAAGATTAGAACTCACGACTTAATACTCAGTACAACTTCATTATTTGAAGAGGATTCGGTTCTACTTCAAATGCAGCCCACAATTCAACACAGAAAGCATCACGACCTCTTAACTATCTATGCCAATGGCGATTAAAGGGCATATGTGTTGCAATAATGGGAACTTTTTTATCTTTCTGAAAATATGTTTTGAGTCAGGATCTTTGATATTCGGCAGAGGGGGGTTCAATTTTATATCATTTTTGCTTTTACACACACCCCTCTTTAAAAAGAATCGTAGTTCATCTTAAAATTGAAATGAGTAAAAATGAATGAGAGAATGCCATAAAGAGTGGCATAAGCACGGGAGTGCAGTTAATTCTTTACATACCCCCGGTACTTATAAGTGCCACTTACTTTAAAATTACATAGAATAACCATTTTTACACATACTTGGACGATACTTATAGGAGTGATATTCTTTTAAATTCTCTATTTCAAGAAATATGACGGATCACGATATAGCATGGGTTCTATGATGAGTATTTTAGCGGGGAAGGTGAATAGTCTTATAGCACAAATTGAGTTTTGAGCTGACATTTAGATCGGATTGCAAAGATTGTCATTTTTGTTCCGAAAAATTAGTTAATGTCAAAAGGTGTCTTATTTTTTTATATGTTAAGGAAACATATAAAAAGAAAACGATAAGAATATTTCTTTTAAGTGAACAGTGTGTATAACTACTTTTACATTTGAATAACTTTGTGGTACTTTTAAGTACCGATAGCACACTGGGTGTTGGAGCAAGAATTTTTTCGTTGTGTTGTAGACTCATCACTATAGTGCGATAGACTTATACTTTTTTAGCATTTATTTTAGCTTAACTTATTTATTTTGCTTTTTTATTGTTTTATATTAACGTTTTCAAAAAATTTTGAACTTTGAATCTGAGCTTGTTTTTTTTGCCACACAATTAAATGCAATATCTATTCTTATTTAAAAAATTAACTACATTTTAATTTCTTGATGTGTCACTGAGATTTAACAATAATAGGAGATTTCCAAGGATTATTTTCTTTTCTTGAAATGTCTGGAAAAAAGAAACTCTGCCTTCAAGAGGCTTTGGACTGATTACAAAATCTTCCATCTGAAATCGAGGCTGTACTAACAGATGAACAAGTCCCAGCAAATTATCGGTTAGAATCTTTGTCAGATTCTCAGGATGGCGATCAAGAGATTGAACTCAAGATGCAGTAGTTCGTGTTAAGAAAATGCAGCATTTCTTTCCCCAGAATGCAGTGCTTTAAAAAACATTCAGCCTCACTCAAAATGCATAACGTGTAATGAATTTCTATGTATGAATGAAAAGAAAACTGTTATTTGAATATCATCCAATTAAGTTTATGTGTAATAACGTAAATAAATTTTAAAAATTTAATAATCTTTAAAAATAAATTTGTTGTGATGTAAAACATTAGTTATTCAGCATTTTTAAGAGTTAAAACTGAATTAAAAAATTCATTCGGTCTTTTCGTATTATGAGAATATTGGAGATCTTTATGGACTGACGGTACTTTTAAAGCACCGATTTAATGATAGTGAGCTCTAACGGATGAAATTTCCCAAAGTTGAGTATTTTATTTATGTATATCTCTTAATTTTCAATACAGTGATTCAAAACAAATATTGCATGAAAAAATTTGCAGTAAATCATAATGCGGTAGATAAAGGGTTAAGTTTGTACGCTATGCTTTTTATATGAATCAAACTCTTGTTCAGAAAAAATATTTTCTTTTTTGTTTTTTATTCGAGAAAGGCGAAAAGAAATAATACATTTCATGAAAGCCTTTTGTCGTAAGCTAATAATTATAAAGAGAGAGAGAGAATTAAAATTCTTTACAACAGAATCTTTTTTTAAAAAAAGTTTCGAAATTCTCTGAAATGTATCTTTTGTATCATTTTTAACTCAACTTCATTTGCCAGTTATAAATTTTTTCGGAAGCAATGTTTAATACCTATTTGAGATCCAAGTCATTTTACAACAATATTAATGATGATTATTTTTTTTGAAAGCTGAACGTAGATGGAAAATGGAATGTGGAGCGTTCTTCCATCCCGTATCTTGAAGTATAAGTGGCCTAATAGTGATGAATAACTTTTACACAAGTAATCCAATATAAAAGAAATTAGAGTGAATGCTGCCTATCAACCGATTGGGCCCCAATCAAAAATCGGCGTCGAATGCGTCAGCAGTGAAAGAATGACCCTCACATGTGCAAACGCACTAACTTATGTAATTTGGGTAAATCTTCGAAGGGTTTACTGATCGAAGGGCAAAAGTTCCAAGCAAATTTATGGAATACAATTAATTAATATCTTAATAAATCTTATTAACTTGAATAACCATAATAGTAGTTGTGAGACCTCTTTCCTGGGCACCTAGATATGTTGGAGGTAGGGTAGAAGCACTCGTCATGATCCAATCAATCTATTTATTGATCACACAATATAACGGCACAAATCCAATTAATAACATTTGGAGAATGTCTCAGTGTTAACCGCGAAAGTGGAACAACGATGAACTACACAAAAGATTAGGAGACTATCAAACTCAATTCTTACTTTATATAGGATATAAACTATTATCCGATTTAATCTATTATTAATTTAATCTCAGTGATCAATCGTCACCTTAAATATTTCTCCTAATAAGTATTTACTCACAATAATTCAATAACGATACCTGTCAGTAGCAATTTCACCTGATTTCTGGTTTGCATCGACTCCTACTCTATTCTAGATAGAAAACTTCGACTATATATAGTAAATTTAATTTGCATACCACTATTTCTTCTTCTGAAGGGTTGGTTGTAAATAATGCGAATTGGTAGCCCAAAGATTTCCCAAGATTATTAGTGGAAGGATCGCGAATAGAACCGTCACAATCCCCTCCGTGATGAAAACGTGATTTATTTGAGGGTCTTAACGACCCGAAAGAAATTACGTTAAAAAACTTGAATCCTTAATCAAAAATCTCAGACAAGAATTTAAATTTAACTCCACGTCATGCCTAGAATTTAGATACAAAAGAACACGCAAAAAACAACTAGCAAAAGTTTATATTCAATTTCAAGACATTCTCTTGTACGAAAAAAAAATCCCCTACAGTGCAACCCATTTGGGCGAGAACCAAAGGAAAAAAACCTGGTCGTACACATTAGTTAAATACTAGAATTCATTTAAAAATTTTAATATGTTACTTCATAAATTTTTCAAGACATCAGTATTCAGGGTCAACCACCCTGAAATGAAAACCAAATCAATATTTCTCAAAGAAAAAAAACATCAATTAACACTATGTATATATGCATTGACAACATTCAACTTTCGAACTTATATGCCTAGTACCAATCATTATATATATATATACTTTCATATAAATAAACACATCTTGTTTTTTTTACAGAACTCCCTTTCCAATCGCGTTGCGCTGTTAGTGCTAATATTAGTATTTCCTATTTACGCTGCGTCCCCTAACCAGATGTTAAATACCAACAATCAATACATGAATAAACATATAAATATATATAATTTTCAAACATACAATATTATAAACAAACAATACAAGAAATTCTCGCATAATAACCAAGTCTTAACGCGTAGCAAACAAATGTAAATAAACAAATGTTTTCCACCTTTATGGAATAAAATTTTATACAGAAAAGTTAATTTTTCAAATGGTAGGAAAAATGCACACACCGCAGTGGCAACTTTTGCATCTTTAAAATAATTTAAGAAAATACGACTCGTATTTTGCGAAAATTACCTGACTGCATGTCAGTAAGAAAATAAAAGGAATAATACAACTTGGCTGTGATTCTTTAAATTCTTTCTGATGTGTCTCCACATAGGACCTCCAGGCTGTCGGTTTTACGGCTTAGGCGATTTTTCGGTAGATCCTGGACACCTTGATCTTTCAGCTTAGGGTGGACCTCTTGGTGGGGAGTTCCATTGCTGCGTCGCATGTAGGGCTTGTCTTTGTAGATTCTGAATTGCTCCTGCCTTCCATTTAACTTGTGACGGCTTCGTAGGTTATAAGGGCTTGATCTCTCTGACTGGTCTTATCTGGATCGGATTGGTGTTTCTTCGGCTGCTACGGCTCCTCGTGAAAAACATGGACTGGTCTTGTCTGGACCGGACTGGTCTTTCTTCGGCTGCAACGGCTCCTCGTGAAGAACATGGGCTGGTCTTTCTGGATTGTTCTTGCCTTCTATTAAACTATCGTCATTTTCTTAGGTCATAAGGACTTGATCACCTTGGCTGGATTAGTCTGGACATGACTGATCTTTCCTCGGCTGCTACTGTTCCCCATGATGAACAGGGACTGGACAGTACGGGGACAGGACTGGTCTTTTCTCGGCTGTCACTGTTACCCGTGATGAACAGGGACTGGATAGCCTGGGCAGGACTGATCTTTCCTCTGCTACTACTGTTCCCCGTGATGAACAGGGACTGGATAGTATGGACAGGACGGATATTTCTTCGGCTGCTACTGCTCCCTGTGAGGAACAGGGACTGGACAGTATGGACTGGACTGGTCTTTCCTCGGCTGCTTTAGGCGAGCAGGGGCGGCCATCTTTCTTGTTGAGGGTCCGTAGGGAATAGAGGATGGTACTCTCTTCTTGCTCCCCTTGTGGTTCACAGTTTGTCTCTTCTTTGTGGGGTGATCATCCGATGCCATAGAGAAGGATCTTTTATTCCTGATTCATCTCCTGCATCCTTCGCTTTTGTTTATGAAGGCACTGATTCGATGAAGAATCAGTCGAAACAGCACTCCATCTTTGCTTTTCTCGCCATTGTTTCTTTCTCTATCCAGACTTTTACTGCCCTTAGTTTCTAACTGTGTTGACCTAGACTTGTTGTTATTGAATGATCCTGACTGTTCTGTTGTTATTTGATCTTTCTGACTGTGCACCCCTAGGTCTGTTATTATATGATCCTTCAGATAGAACAACACCCTCATCTCTTTCTCTTGGTTGATAAATCCGGACTTGATCTACGTTTTCACTTATCTTTTTACTCAATTTCAAAATAACACAATATTATTATTCTCTACCTCCAAAACTTCATATGGACCTTCAAATTTTGGTTTGAATTTGCCCACTATTTTGTTATTACAAGAACTTATGCAATGCGTTTGAACCAATACCAAATTTTTAACTTTGACGTTAACTTCCCGTCTTCTCTTATTATAATACCTTGCCCATTTTTCCAGTTGAATTTTAGTATTTCACCGCGCTTCCTCAAACTACACTCATGTCCATAGATTAATAATAATTCAGAATCACACAGAAATTGAACTCTAAAAAAATTTTTTTCACCTGTAGAATTATCACACACATCTTGAAGAATATGCAAATTACAAGAAACCACCAGATGGCGCGGATAGTACGACACAATGACGAGAGTATAAGAGAGGGGTATTCAAGGAATGGTGGCAAAGAAGTAAAATTGTTCACAAGCGCTTTAAAAGCCTTTCAGTGCAATAACCGCATAGTTATGGCACAAAGGAAGCATTTGGATGATTTTTTACGTGGTAGAATTATTGGACGACTGGAATGTGGACGTACCCAGCTGGAAGTATCCGAGAAATGTGGAATCTCCTAGAGTGTCATCTCCAGGCTTTGGCAACGATTAAAAGATGATAGTAATGTGAGTAGATATTACAGCCCAGGTCACCCCCGAGTTACAATGCCGAATGAGGACCGGTATATATTTGGCAGTTACTGCCAAAAGAAACAGACGGAGCACAGCATCAGACCTGTCTCGTCAGCTACCGGTACGACAGTTTCAAGGCAGACCGTGTACAGACGCTTAGGGCACATTGGTCTATATGCTCGTATCCCTGTCAGATGTGTTCCACTTACCGCAACGCACTGTCGCCTGTGATTAACCTGGAGTAGAGAGCATGCATTGTGGACACCACAACAGTGTTCTTGTGTGATGTTTTCCGACGAGTCCAGGTTTAGTTTGCAGTCTGATTCTCGCCGGACTTTAATATGGAGAGCGCCAGGTACCCGTTACCACCAAGAGAACACCATTGAACGACACCGTTACAGTGGTGCAGGATGGCTCGTTTGGGGAGGAATTATTCTTGGTTCCAGAACCGACCTGCATGTTCAGAGTGTAACGATGACAGGTCACATCTATCGGGATGTCATTCTGGAACAACAGGTACGTCTGTTTCGGGGCGCCATGGGTGCTGAATTTCTGTTTATGGATGATAACGTCCTCACCGTGCAAACATTGTAGACGAATGCCTTCAATCGGATGATATCAACCATATGGATTGGATCCGTCAACCCCCTCCCACCTGTCTACCGGAACTTCGGAGGGCATTGCTTGATGAGTGGTGTAATATTCCCCAAGATCAGATAGATAATTTGATACTCAGCATGCCTAGGCGTTCTAAGGCCTGTATTGCATCGTCCGGGAGACAAACTCCGTATTAACCATCATACTAACCATGTTATACTGTTTTTTGTAAATAGGTGCTTTTTTGAAATTTGCTCCGGGGAGTAAAAATCGGAATTTTGATTAATTATGTCAAACATATAGCATCTTTTTTGCTCTTTACCTTTTAATAAATAGACTTTAGAAATAAGTCAAATTTGTTTTGCTTTTTTGTCTCTTTCTTTGTCTGAACTTCATTATCCTTAATTTATGGACATGAGAATATATTGCGATATTACCACACAAATTTAGTCTCCATCTGTAACCATCATTAACTTCTGAAATGGGGTAATTAGTTTTCTGCCTAAAAATATTTCTGCCGATGTTTTTCCTGTAGTCTCATGAACAGCCGTTCTAATTGCCAAAGCAAATTCCTTGAGAAATTGATCCCATCTTTCAAGATTGTTTTCAACAAAACTCTAGAAATCATTTAGCAGTTTATATATGAGCAGTTTATTACATTCTAATATGTCTTTCCGTAATAATATAAGTCATGATTTTTGTATACTTTAAGCCCGGACACCCTGTATATATTAAAAAATAAGGCGTGACACGAAAAAACGAGACTAAGTGAATAGCTTGAAAAAAGAATAGAGTTGTCAACTACTGTTTTGGTGACATCATCCCACACCTCATCTATCCCTGTGACTAGTTGAGAGTACTATGTCATTGACTGAACACTTGCAACTGCATTCTGCCGGAAAAATGTCGAATCAACATCAAGTTTCTTGTAAAACTTCAGAAATCAGCCAGGAAAACAGTGTGTGTGTGTGAATGCCTATATCAAAATATATATGTGTCAATAAACATTGTGAAAATATAGGTTATACATAAAACTTTTTTTAGAAATTGTTTTGAAACATTTTTATACATTAGTGTCTTTACTTATAATAATTTTTCATGGCACGGAATAAAAGCCTGTGAAAAATTTCGTTCCTTTGAGTTTCTTTTTGAGTGCGTTATTTATCAATATTTTTTTTCATTCTTCACTGTACTTTTAAAAAAGCACCGAGACAACCAAGTTAAAAAGTATATGAAAAACACTAACTTGAAAAGAAGCGGAAATGTAGAAATATGAAAATAATGCATTGATCACTTATCATTCAAAAAAGGGTCATTACACTGAATGACGATGCTTGTTTGATTATATAATGACTATGTATGGGAATCAACAGAAAAGAATATTCTAGAAACCCTATTTTATACCATTAGCATACTGATGCTACTTTTCAGAATTTCCAGGAAGAAAAGAGTTGCCTGATCAAATAGAAATATTAAAAATATTTACCGAGCATTATGTTCTAGATTTCTATTTAGTTGAAACAGAATGTTTTTTTTTCTCTTGTTGGTGAAAAAACGTTTGAAATGAAATTAACGACAAATATAATGCTTTATTTTCAGAAACAATGCATCTTTAAATTTAACAACTGAAAAAGTTGCATTGAATAGAGAAGAAAAGAGCTCGAGAAAGAGAGCTTTTCTGAGTTATACTATACACTCCTATCTATAAATTAAGGATAATGCAAGTTCAGGCAAGGAAAGAGTCCGACGCAAAACAAATGTCACTTATTTGTAAAGCCTTTTTATTGAATAAAAGGTAAAGAGCAAAAATGAGGCTATATGTTTGGTATCATTAATAAAAATTGTGCTTTTTAGCTCCCTGGAACAAATTACCAAAAACTTATTTGCGAAAACCAATATTACATGCTTGGTATGTTGGTTAATACATAGTATATCTCCCAGACGATGCAATACAGTCCGTACAACGCTTAGGCATGCTGAGTATCAAACTATGGATCTGATCTTGCAGAATATTATACCACTCATCAAGCAATACTCTCCGAAGTTCCGGCAGACATGTAGAAGCTGGTTCATGGGCTGCAACTCATCGGCCAAGGATGTCCCACACATGCTCTACAGGATTCAAGTCCGGTGAGAATGCTGGCCAGTCCATACGGGTGATATACTCCGATTGAAGGCATTCGTTTACGATGTTTGCATGGTGAGGACGGGCGTTGGGATCCATAAGCACAAATTCTACGCCCCGAAACAAACGTAGATGTTGTTCCAGAATGACGTAAGGATAGATATGGCCTGCCATGGTTCTAATTTGAACATGCACAGGTCAGTTCTGGAACCCAGATGAGCAATTCTGCACTACCGAAACGGTGTCTTGGTGGAAACGGGTACCTAACATTCTCTATATGAATGTCCGGCGAGAATCAGACTGCAAGCTAAACCTGGTCAAAGCATCCCACAAGCCCATTATTACGATGTCCACAATGCATGCCCACTAATCCTGACTAACCGTAAGCGACAGTGAGTTGTAGTTAAGTGGAAGACATCTGACATCTATGAGCATATAGACCAGTCTGCCGTAAGTGTTTGTACATGGTCTGACTTGAAACTGTCGTATTATTGGCTGAACAGGGCTGACAAGATAGCCGTCTGTTTCTTACAGCAGTAACTGCCCAATACTGGTCCTCATTTGGCATTGTAACTCGGGGGCGAACTGTGCTGTAAGATTAACCACCTGACCAGAAGAACTGTTCATGCACCTCAGTGCCAAAGGTCACGAATACTGAGATAAGCACAATAGACCTCGGCCCGTCCTCATGGGCTGTTGCACCACTGAGAGAGAGAGAGAGAGAGAGAGAGAGAGTTTAGTTTTAAATAACTCCTGAAATGTTATATAGTATTCTATTGTATTTTTATAAAAATTTTAAATGTATTTAAAAGTAATTAAATAGTTAATTTGTAAGAGAATCATTTAATTAAAAAAACCCCCTAGATCAGGGGTGGCGAACCTTTACGGTTCAACGTGCCATTCTTTCTAAAGAAGTGTTTTAAGAGGTATAAAGTGATTATTAGAAAATAATAACACTTAATACTAACAGCTCTACTACGAAAAAATACTTTTTGTACTGTAGAGTTGTAAATATTTCAGTTAAACGTGTCATTCAAACTAAAGTAAAAATAGTGGGACTTCTGCTGTTGCAGAGTGAATGAAAAATATATTAGGATTATAAGATGTTACACTTATAGAAGAATGCGAATGGTTTCGTAATTAATTATTTTGCTGTATTATTATTTTTTTTTGACAAGAGGATTTGTTTCAGAATGCCGTTTTACAGACGATGTTATGCATATCACTGTTCCAGAATATAAAACACGTACCTCTTATATATATGTGTGTGTGTCGCCCTTAGTAATAATGCCATATTTCTAGATTATCTGTCACTCTTTTGCTGAACTACCCATATTAAATAAGTTAAAAATCGTCAATAAAGCAAAATTAAAATACAGTTCTGTCAACGAAATTGACTATGCTATGGGTAGACAAATTTTGCAACTGTAGTCCACGATGTAACTAAGGAAAGACAATAACAAACGAGGGGGTTCACCGCCGCCCGGAACTGATCACTCGTATTTCTTCATAGTGAACTTTGTTATTTAAAAATAAAATGAGGACCATTTTGATCACTGGCGTGCCCAAAATATTGTGTCGCGTGCCTTTGATGCCACTGGTTCGCCATCCCTGCCCTAGATACTATAAAAAAAGCCATCTGTACAGATAAAATGCACTCCTACATATCTAGCCGCGTTATCCAAACTTTTTTCCTCCTTTTGACGCTGTATGACTACATCTGTTGTTAGTCTTAGTATTCGCATTAGGCTTTCATCTGTATGAAGAAATCATTCTCTCGCCTTGGATTTCTAAAACGGAAGTATATTTATCTTTGACGTTTCCGCCAGTTGATTCAGATGTCGTCCTTGTCAATCGACCATAGGGCTGCGGTCAAGGGATCGGATCATGGCACGCATGTCATGAATTTTTCGAAATTTTTCAGATCTTCTCTGAGGGACGCGGAAATTATTCTACGAGCTGGACAAAGAATTATATCCGAAATCAATATCTTGGTTGAAAATAGTCAAGGATCCTCTCAGATTCCAAAGTCTAACCCACAGCTTTTAAATGCAGAAATAAAGAAAAAAATTGCTCGTCATGAAAACATAAAAAGTATGTCTTTTACTCGTAATGGAAAGATAAGGTTCTCTACGCTAGACCCAGTATGTGCAGCACAAATACTCTCTTGAGAAAATTTCAAATGTGTCTGTTAAAACGAATATTCTTTGGGAGGGAATTACGTCAAGATTCCTTATTTATGAAATACCACTTGATATATCTCTGAATGAGATAGCAAAAGAGCTACAAGAAACTAATAATTTTGAAATAATAGAGATGAGAAGATTTATTAAAACTGGTTCACAGCAACAATTCTCACCAGTATTAATTACAATACTCGGGACAACTCTACCAGAAACTGTGATTCATCAATCATCGAATTCAAAATTTTATCGATAAACCCAGACAATGTACAACATGTTTTAGTTTTCTTCATTCTACTAGATTTTGCCAAAAAAACTGCAATATGTATCAACTGTGGTGATTCACATTCTGGACAATGCTCTAATAACTCAAGATGCATATAAATTGCAAAGGTGATCACCCAGCTAACTCATTAAATTGCCCCGAATATATAAAAGAAAAAAAGATATTAGAATTGAAATGTGAGCAACATCTTACATTGGGAGAAGCGCGCAGAAGGTTCCGGGACAATAAAAGGACATCTTATTCTGCAGTAATCCAGACTAATACAGTTAATCTAGATATGCAAGACTATCTGGAAAAAAAACTTGAAAACATGCTAACATCTTTTCAAGCAATATTAGAAAAGCAAACCACTTTAATTATGGAAGCTTTTCAGAAAACAATGGAGTCTGTACTTTCTCACCTTAGCAAGATTTTTGAAATGGGGAAATCAAGTCACTCCCCATTGCGGAAAAAAAAAGCTGTTGATAATAAATCCTCAATCCGTAAAACACGCGCTTCTAGTGAAAGCGACGCATCCAATAACATGGACAGGGGATAATTACGGAAGTAAGATGAGTTTTTGTAAATGTCTCTTTTATTCAAGTTTTTGTTTTGGGGGCTAATTATTTTCTTCATTAGTTTGGTTTTCTTTCCTCAAAGGGAGGATAGTTCGTTCTAGTTAATTTTTTTTTCTTCAGTTTTTATGAATATAATTCAATGGAATTGTAGAGGCCTCAAAAATAAATTCATTTGGTTAAATATCCCTCCCTTTTCTGAAGCAGATATCTGGGTTCTCCAAGAAACTTTTTTATCAATTCACGATAATATAAATCTTCCAAATAAAATCATTTTTAGAAAAGATAGAGAAGACAGATCAGGTGGTGGTTTATTAATTGCTGTTCCTTCCAATATTTCTGCACAACAGATTCCTATACAGATTCAACAAACCAGAGAATTAGAAATCCTCGCAATTAAAATACATGTTCGAAATATTTCATTTTATACTGTAAATATTTACGCTCCACGGGGATTTATTATATTAATCAAATCTTTTCTCGAATCCCTGATGGCTCCTATGATTATTTTTGGTGATTTTAACCTTCATCACCCGATGTGGGGATCGGGTCACATTTCAAGGTATAGTAATGAATTCGTTGAATGGATTACAGATTCTAATTTGGTTCTTCTTAACACGACTGTTCCCACCTATAGAACTTCAGCAGATGCAACATCATTGCTAGATCTCACAGTTTGTTCTTCAAGCATATCTGTGTGGATACTGCAATAGTTATGTTTTAGATTGCTCCTTTGAAAGTGATCATAGTCCAATTATATTAGAGCTTTCTCTCCTCAATTCAAATAAACGAATTTTTAAAAAGTAAACTGGCAAGTAGTTATGAACCAAACGCATTTTATTTTTAATAACCCTGAAGTTGATTCTGAGAATCTTTCTGATAAGATATCGCACGTCATTGCTAATAATATTAGGGAAATTAAAGTCTCGAATAGATCCTTCCCACCATGGTGGAATAGTACGTGTTATAAATTCTATAAGCTTAAAAAAATGTTTAGGAAAAGAGCTATTAAAGAAATTTCATCTGAATTATGGATCAGATATAAACAATATGCGAGCAAGCTTAGATTCTACATTAAAAATGCCAAAAGAATGTACTGGGACAAGATATGCAATAATATTTCTAATCCCAAGATGTTTTTTAATATTCTGAAAAATTTTTCCACAGTTACTGACACGGATCAAAAACTTAATATTCTTCAGCTTAATAATAGGTTTATCACTCATCCTCAATTGCAAGCAGATTTGTTTGCATCTAAAAATGCCTATCATGAACGCTTCCTTTGGATTTTCTCTACGACAAAAATAACCTTCTTAATAAACCATTCCATATTCTTGAATTGCATAGTGCAATAAAAAATTCAAAAAATACAACTCCTGGGGCGGATCATGTTACAGCAATTTTCTTTAAAAATCTTGATCAGGGTCAACGGGATGTAATTTTAAGATATTTCCAAAGATTATTTGATAATGCAATCGTTCCAGATCTTACTATTTAACTAAAGAAAGAAAACTTCATCCCCAACATTATGGTTTCGTTCCTTTCAAAGATAGCAGAAGTGCTACTTATCTGGTACATAAAGCAATAATGAATGCAAAATTACAGAAATTTTTTTTTTGTAGGAATAAGTTTAGACATTAAAAGTGCATACGACTCTGTTTATGTGGATGGTCTTATTTATAAATGTTTACAAATTGGTATAACAGGAAATATAGCAAATTGGATTCATAATTTTCTCACATCTCGATCCTTCCAAATAAAATGGAGGGGTTATTTTTCTCCCAAAAAACTTGTTCCGCAAGGCCTAGCCCAAGGCAGTGTCCTATCTCCTATTTTATATACTATCTACATGCATGATATTTTTGAAACCTTAGAATCGGAAGTTGAATGCCTGGTTTATGCTGACGACATTTTTACATTTTGCTCTCATAAATCCCTTGCTGTTATTTGCAAAAAACTACAAAATACTCTGGAAAGAATTTTCCAGTGGTGTAAATATTGGAAATTAAATTTAAGCCCAGAGAAATGTACAATAGCTGAATTATCAAATAAAAGAAATTATAATCTTCCTAATATTTTGCTGGCTGGATTTCCCCTACAATGGCAAACTTCTATTAAATATCTAGGAGTTTTTTTTTCTAAACGTTGTCAAAATTTATATATTAAAAATCAACTAAGCAGTAAAGCCTTGAAAAGGATCAATGCACTAAAAAGTATGGCATATAAACACTATGGGCCCAGATCAAGAGATCTCATTAATTTAGTCAATAACAGCATATGCAGTGTTTTTTATTATATCTGTCACGTAATAAATAAATGGTCTGAAAATCAATTAAAACCCTTTAATGTTATCTAAACAAAAGCCCTCCGAATAGCATTAGGTCTCCCTCAATGGACCCCAAATATTGTGCTACTAAAGTTGGCTGGTCAAGAGATTTTGTCAGATAAAATTAGAAGATTGGCAAACAAGTTCTTTATTACACAAATATCCAATAGTGATTTATCTCCTCTTTACTGCAACAGCCCAGAGGCAATGAATCTTAATGTTTTGGAAGATAAAAATTATATCATTAGTGTGCTGCAAGATTTAAATATTGGTGGTGATCAAATTATTTCAATTCCCAGATTAATTACCTTTTTCGACCTTCCATGTACAATTTATACCAATAGGTTTAAATTTCAAGATAAAAATCTACCAATTCCTGCCATAAGTGTTTTATTTGATGAAACGGTCGAACGGGAATTTCAGAAGTTTTTCATTATAGCTACTGATGCTTCAAAAAATGACCAAATTACATCGATAGCAGGTATATCAAAAAAATCTTCATTTGCTTACAGGATCAACCATTATAACTCCATTTTTTCTGCAGAAACTTTGGCCATTTGTCAAGCTTTAGATGATCTGGTGGAATCTAATGTAAATTTATTTGTTTTATCGGATAGTCTTTCGGTTCTTTCTGCACTTCAAAATTTCTCGATCAAATCCACAATAAGGTAATTCATAGACTTGCTAACAAAATTTATATACTAACTACGTTAACCAGTTAATTCTGCTTTGGACTCCGGGACACTCGAAAATTGTTTGGAATGAGCAGGCGGATAATCTCGCAAGATCGGTCACGGAGTCCAATGTTTACATTGACTGGATTGCTTCAGACGACATTCATAAAAATATATATCGAAATAGAATTCAAAAAATCAATGAAACATTTTACTCAAGCAAATATTTTGAAAAATTGGGAAATATTCCAACCATTGATATCATTTCAAAGTGGACAGAGAATCGAAGAGAAGAAATCTTAAGCACTCGAATCTTCAGTAAAATGATTATTACTCCAGGCCTTCTACATAGATTTAATTTACAGGATAATGCAATGTGTATTACATGTAAACGTATAAATGATTTGGACCACATTATATTAAATTGTATTAGATATACTACGCATCGTAATAATCTCTGGTCTATTCTTCGTATTGATCCACAATCCACTATTACATTTAGAGATGTTTTGGAAAGGGCAATGAATAATAAATCAACTTTCAGAGTTTTTTTTAAAGGAAATGAAATTTTTCAATATCTACTAATCTATTAGGATTTCTCTTGTCTTGTCTTTTTTTTTTTTTTTTTTTTTGAGGGATCATAGCCTGTGTTGCTCTATATCCCCTTCAACCTTTCAATCAATCAATCAACCAAAAACCGTCTGATTTTGTGTATGATTTGTTGAAGATTCACAATATCTTATAACTCGAAATGGCGGAGGAAAAATTGATCGATCATATTATTAGTAGGTTAGAACCTCAGATTTTAGATTATGTAGAGATTAGGAACCCGCAAGCCACATCTAACCTTCTACAAATAATTGATAAGTATGAGGTACGGTTTCTAAATAGAAAGATCAGAGGTTCGAGTTGGGAATCCCGAGATATAAAATCAAACGAGAACAATCGTTTCCCTAACAGGAATCGACAGGAAAATAGGAGGGAAACGAGTGAGTGAGTGAGTTAGTGAGTTAATATTAACGTCGCACTGTTCAGCTACACGAGGGCTTTTGGCGACGGACCACGTAATTTTGAACCATGGTCAAGTGACGTAGGAGGGAAACGAGAGGTAACAATAGATACGCGGACAATAGTAGACCACGGAGAGAGATCAATAGATTTGAGAGTCAAGGCGTTGCGGATAATCAGAGATTCGATGGTCGACGCCGAGGTGGTCAATCGGATCATAGATTCCACAATCAAGGCGGTTCGAGGAATAGTGCTTTCGGGGGTCAGAATGATCGAAACAGATATTTAAACTTTTAAGCGATCGATGCAAGTATGGAGGTGATCGATCGCGATGTACGGAAAATCCTCCAGATACAGAACGCCAAACTATTAGGATATCCTCATTACGAATGAATCCAGTAGATTTACCGTATGTCCCTATTCTTTTAGATAAGACATTCATTACAGCCCTTTGGGACACGGGGGCGGAGAGATCTTTCATATCGGAAGAGGTCTATCGCAAATATTTTTCGTACCGACCTCGACGAAAGAGAGTAGTGACGGCCCAGAAGCCCCATGTTGTCACTTAGGTCGGGTCGAATTACAGATTCGGATCCGAGAATTCCAGAAAACCTGGGAATTTCACATTCTTAACAATATGCAGTACCAGTGCATTTTAGGAATTTATTTTTTGAAAGAGTCCAAATTAACTTTAGATTTCGATCAGAAATCGCTGATCATTCCAGATAACTAAATTAAGCAGTTGCAGAAAATAGGCAAGCCGGTCGAGATTGATCTATCAGATACAAAGCTTGGTGAAGGGCAAAAGAAAAAAATTAAGGAATTTATTTAATGGTTTTAAAGGGCTATTTTCAGATCAGCCGGGGTTAACTCATGTTTTATGCCATGAAATCGATACTGGGGACAAGGGACCGGTTGTGTCGAGACCCTACCGATATGATAGGGTCAAACAAGAAATAATCGATTATCACATTGAGAAAATGTTGCAAGAGGGTGCGATTCGTCCTATTCAATCCCCATACGCGTCACCAGCAGTTTTAACGCGCAAGAATAATGGCCTTCCTCCGAATTCTTCTGAGGCGTATCGATTCGCGAATGATTATCGCAAACTTAATGCAATAACTAAATACCCCCGATATCCATTACCGGTGATTGATGATCTAATCACAAACATTCCGCATACCGGAGTGATGTCCACATTAGATTTAAAAAGTGGTTATTTTCAATTGGCGATTAGTCCAAAAGATATTGAGAAAACCGCGTTTATAACCCGCAATGGCACATTTGCATTCCTCAGAATGGCTTTCGACCTTTCAGGGGCGGCGCCAAATTTTCAAAAAGCCATTGATGTCGGTATATATGGATGATGTTATCATCACATCTCCATCGTTTAATGAACATTTAGATCATTTGAATCAGGTATTTACATTGTTGAGAGACGCAGGGATAACATTAAATAAGGATAAATGCCACTTCGCAAGTGACAAATTGAAGTATTTAGGTCTCGTAATTAATAAAGAAGGGATCGAAACAGACAATAGTAAAGTGAAGGCAATCACAGAAATGAAACCTCCTAAAAATTGCAAGGAAGTGTCGAAATTTTTAGGGATGGCATCAGAAATTTATACCCAAGTATGCACATATATGTGAACCATTATATCGGTTGAAGAAAAAGGGGGCTAAATTTAATTGGTCGACAGAAGCACAGGATTCTTTTGATAAGATAAAACGAGCATTAACAGAGACACTAGTTTTACAGTTGCCGAATTTTACAGAACAGTTTAACTTATTTACTGATGCTAGTGGGGTCGGAATTGGTGCTGTGCTTAATCAAAACCACAGACCTATGGCATTCGCGTCTAGAACCTTCAATAAAGCGGAACGAAACTATACTGTTACTGAACGTGAATGTTTGGCGGTGATATGGGCATTAAATAAGTTTAAAACTTATTTCGGATCCCTGCCGGTGAAGGTAATCACAGATCACGCGGCATTAACAAAGCTAACGAATGGGAAACACTTATCTAGTCGAATGATCAGATGGGCACTCCAGTTATCAGAGTTCAACATTGAATGGGAACATCGATCCGGGGGTCCAAAACGTTGTCACGGACGTTTTGTCTAGGAATCCTGTAGGCAATATGGATGGATCACAAATTTCCTGCGCAGCTCTTCGAGCCCTCGCCTTAAACTCCCGAGAACAACTCATTCGAGAGCAAAGGGAAGATCCTGAGTTAGGACACATCTATCGTTATTTAGAAAACCCAGACGACGGTACCGTTAATGCGAGGGTTGGTCCCGGGATTTTAAACTTATAGATGGTCTACTCTTTTACGCGAAATATTCTACAACTCTTGGAGAACTAAGAGTATATATTGCTAGATCGCTTCGCGAAGCAATAATGAAAGAATTTCATGATCTGCCATTGGCAAGCCATCTAGGAAAGAGGAAGACCTATTTAAAATTACGCGACACATGTTATTTTCCATATATGAGGAAATATATATTTGAATATGTATTAACCTGTGTCAAAAATTTAATTACAAAAACGCGCTACCAGCTGGTCGTTTAATTCCGATAGTATCGAATTACCCCAATGAAATTGTAAAGTTAGACCTATTAGGCCCCTACCCCGCATCCCGACCCGAAAGATATAGATTTTTATTAGTAATAATTGATCATTTTACTAACTGGAGTGAGCTTATTCCTTTACGAAAAGCTTCGGCCAAGGCCATAGCTAACGCCCTTTTTGAGAATTATATTTCACGTTACGGAGCTCCAATTTCTTTAATTAGTGATAATGGCCCCCAATTTATATCAGAGGTATTTAAACACTTAAGTCACAGGTTGGACATAAAACATATGAAAACGGTAACATACAGGCCGCAGGCGAATTTAACGGAAAGAGTTAATCGCAATTTAGTCCAGATGATAGCCTGTTTTGTAAAAGAAAATCACGAAAACTGGGACCGATTTCTTCATGAATTCGCTTTTGCGCTGCGCACTTCAGTGAACGAAACAACAAAACTCCGGCTGAGTTATTCTTAGGTAGAAAGATTATAGCACCTTTTAGCAAATTAATAAATGTCACAGAGGGTGCTGAATATGTAGGAAGAAACATTGAGAAATTATTCGATGAAGCAAGGCAGAATATGCGGAAACACAAACATTGGGAAAAACATTATAATCGGAAAAGGAGGGAAGTTAACATCAAAGTAAATGATTTGGTGTTGGTACAAACTCATTTTATAAGTGCTGCGGGTAGGAGAGTGGTTGGAAAGTTTATGCCTAAGTTTGAAGGGCCATATAGAGTGTTGGAGGTCCGGAATAACAATTTAAATTGAAAGAGGGGTAAAAGGGTAACAGTTAATATCGACCAGGTGCGAGTGTACCGTCCACGACAATCCGACACGATTAGTTCGGACAGTCATGTTGAGACACTATATGAAGGATAGAGGTCGAGTGATAGGTCAAGTAGAGAGAGAGAGAGATCGCAACCAGGAAAATTCAAAGGATCTAGGAAAACCTCGAGTGAGCAGAGTAACGGTCATAAATCAAGTAAGGGTAATGCCGGATGGGAGGATCCAAGATTGAAACGTAAAGTAGAGTCGAATGGATCAGGGGACAGGAAGGATTTAAAGAGGTTCAAAATTTGCAGAAAACGTTCTTTGCAGGGGTGCGAACATAGGAACCAGAAAAGACTAACCCCTGAACCAAAACAGGGGATAAAAAGAGCAATTCCGTCCTCGGTTTCATCTCGAAATTATAAATATAGAAAACCTAATAACCCCTCCCAGGGATCACAGTCCATTGCAGGTCCCTCTCATCAACAAGATTCCAGGCAGGACAAGCCACCTACAGAAGGGAGTAGGCACGAAGGAAGTGGCCAATACAACAAGGCCCGGGAGACAAAGACAACGAAAAACGGAACCAACAGGGCAGCGGACAGGGGGCCTGTCCGGTCTAAACAGGCCGAGTAAGACAACCCGAAGGATTTCCAGAGGAGCGGAGGAATATCGAAATGGAAAATATCCCACAGAATAACATCAGGAGAAGGAGCCTCATATGGAAGCCTTAGACGGAGATCCAGTGGATAGGAGTGAATAAAGGACAAAAAAAATATCAGGTTGTATCGTTTCTTTCTTTTCTCCTTTCGAACAAGTGGTCGGGAGAATTATTGCAATGAAGCAAGTCACGGGCGGATTTTTAATTTAAGAATCCAAGCAAAAGTGGACACTACAATGAGTGTCTTTTCTTGATGAGAAAAATCAGCTTTTGTATTAATTTTTTTTTTGGTATAAATATGGAGAAAACATTTGTAAGAATGCATTTTTTTACTTCTATGTATGACTTCGCTAAGATGCGACAATTCCTTTGGTTGTTTGTTTTATTGTTTTTTTAAAAAAAATGTTTGAAATTGTATGTATATATATGTGTATATTTTATCTCACATCTGGTGACTTGGGATGTGGCTAACAAGCGCAGCATGTACGGAATGGGAATGTTAAGGAACCAGAGGCTTCAATTGATGTACATGAAAATGTTATGTAAAAAATGAAGGAATCTGTATGTACTATAGATGTTTGTTTTTTCACACAAAGAAATTCTCATTTCAGGGTAGCTGACCCTGAGCATTGTATATTCAACAAAAGAAGCAAGATGCAAATCCGAATATGTTTTATAATATTTAAGTAGATTTTTAAGTAGTTAAGTAAACCACGCAGGCAAGTTTTTTACCACTTCGGTGGTTTTTCCCTCGCCTCAGAGCCAAATGGGCATGGTGTAGGGAAATCTAATTCTGTAAATGTTACGTCCTTTAAAGTGTAGTTTTAGGTCGTAATATTTTTTTTCTTTCCCTTAAGGAAGGAGAACTTTTAGTATCCGATTGGTAGATATATATATTAAAGTCGTCGGGACTATAAATCAAGTCTAGGAATTGGTTACGTAATTTATTTTCAGGCCGTTTGTGACCTTCGAATAAATCGTTTTCTTTTTGGAGGGATTGTGACGAATCTGTACGGAACCTTTCCACTAATCTTCTTAGGCGTCTTTCTGGGGAATATAAATTCGCGTTTATTTCCAATCAACTCCAAAAAGAGGTAAGGGATATTTAAATTAGATAAGGTATTTAAGTCGAAAGTTGCGAGATAGCAAGAGAGATGATGGTAGGCTATTGAGCCAGTATCTTTAAACGTATTACTAGAAGATTCAAGGAGATTAGATTCGTGAAGACGTCGTGCTGCGAGACGTACCAGAAAGCTGATATAGCCAGCGGTAAATATAATTTACGTACGCTTAAAGTAAGCGTCAGTTTGAGCGACTTAGTTAAAGTTAATGAAAGTTAAGAATTCGAATACGTGTTTCTCGGATCTCCTATTTCGGTAAACCTTACTTGATCTTGAGCTTAATTATTAATTAATTACATTCTTAGTAATTTAATTTAATATAAAGGCAAATCCCTTTAAGCGACGTAACATTATCCTATTATATGTTGTCAGATTTTTGAGAAAATTATAATAATAAATAAATATTATTATTATCCAAAATGGCTCTTAGTGGTTCTTTGCCTCAAATTAATCTTGGTGTTCAAGGTGTGACCCGGGGGGGGGTCATCACAAGGCTAAGAGAGAAACATTAATATGGAGTTAATTTTAAAATTAATTTGTACATAAAATGCCTTTTGGCTAAAGCTGTGTGAGACCTCTCGCTACCCAGAAATGATGTACTGTGAGGTGATCAATGTCATGAGTGAGAACAAAACTCGAGGGGGAATTTATGCTCCAATATGGCTTTTTGCTTGAAGAAAGTCAGATTGGGTCTGAAGCATCCAAATTTTCGCGTGTACAGCTCAGCTCCAACTGGTGAGATAGCGTCTGTGTAACAAATGTTATCAGCTCATTCCCAGGTCGTATTATTTGTCTGACTGTCTCGATTGGAAGGGAAAAATGCCCTTTGTAGAATGATTCATTATTATTACTTTTGTGTTATTTACATTTTAATAGATTTAATTAAATTAAAAACTCTTGGGAGACTTTCAAGATTTTGGTACCTATTTGATTCGGAAGTTGTTTTTTCTTAGTCAGTGAACTGCCGAGTTGTAAATGAGTGGAAAAAAGAAAGAAAGAAACACAGTCTGCTTGAAATGCCTTTATTTCTGCTGCTGCCTTCACTCGCTTTGACGACGAATGGAAATCTTTCGCAATGTCCTGGGTTGAAGAGATCTGCCTCTTTTTCGGCAACCGCCGTGTGAATTGGTGGTCATCCATTTCTTTTGGGAGAAACTTTTAGGTATGGAAGCTGTCAAATATCCCGAAATTAATAATTAGCTGCCAAAGAAGGAGAAAAATGCATATACTAGGATTCTTTCAACCCAAAAAAGAATTTTTTTCATTGAGTTTTGTTTGTTAGTATATCTATGTTTCTATTATAATGGAAAACGCGAAGGATTCAATCACATCTTTTTCACTTATTTCTAATATAAAGATTAATTACAAGTTTGTTTTTGAGCTACTTACCAGAGTAAGAGAAACTATACACTTTTTTGTTTTAATTGTGTTAATTGTTCGTTTTAATATTTATAATATACGAGTCTGGATTACTGACCTAACCAATGTAAGTATAGGTTTCTCATATATTTTTTAACCTACAAAAACTTATGTACAAAATATTATAATAAGTATATTTATTTACAATGAAAAAAAATACTAAACTCTTTCCGATTGAATAGAGTAAATGCTGATAATATTTTTGTCGTGTGCATCTCTCGCTTTTTACTTAGGGTAATTCCATGTGATGCCAATTTGCAAAAGAACTTTATATTTAGTTATGTTTTTAGACCATGGTGTCTTAATTTCTAGTTAATAAATACATTCTAAGTTTATTCTAATCATTCTAAAACAAGACGCAATTATTGGCAACAACAGCACAGATCATTATTGAAGCAGAAAAGAATGAAAACACAGTGATTCCTGAAATGTATATACATTTAGTTTCCACAATTATTCAACATTTTCTTTACAAAAGGAATTTTTTTTGTTCCTTGAACTTATACAGTCAAGTATCCTTCAAGACATTTATTACTAAAACCAATGAGTACAAATAAATGGTAGTATAATGCATTTCACTTTTGACTAGCAATAATTTAAATATGCATTGCAGCACTTTAAATAAAATTGAGAAATCAAATATTTTATCAAAATCCACACTGGAGGATTTTGTGAATTATTGATCTCAGCTATTTTGTGGAAAATTTCTTAATTCACTTCTTGTTATATGGGGAGGAGAAATGATAACTCTAAACCACAGTTAGAGAAAAAGAGTAACAATGGGCTATCTGCGAGGTCTATTCTCTCTAACTCGCCATCCGATCAAATTGGCACTTTGAGATGGAACAAATCAATTCCGCGAACGTACGTCACCTGAATAGAATACAAATAGCCAAAATGTCATAGATAATAGATTTTATACAGACAATATGTCAACGATAGTACTGCCGGAATTATTGCTGCTTTTTTCTTGAATTACAGTGGTTTTAGTAGAAGATTTCTCTGAGACAAGTTCAGAGGTTGTATCTCTATAAAGATTCGTTCCCATTATTTATTAGCAGATTGTCTTGTCTACATGTCAGGTTGAACGTTAGATTGAATTACTGTGGATATCTCTATTGGTCAGTGGCGCAACGGATATTATTAGGGCTCCCCTGCAAAATCAGGTTTTGGGCCCCAAGCCAAATCTTACAACGGGAATATACTTGGCGTCAGTTAGAGATTCGGCGCCCTAGAGCCCTGGCTTCACCGCAGCGGGGGGTTGAGGGGGTCTACATTACACCACCACTATTGGTCATCATTTCATATCTGAATGACATCTCAATCACTACTGCGTTCGGATCTGGTCACTTACACCCCAAACAATATTAGCAGGAGATTAAAAAAAAACTTCACCTCTCATAAGTTGTTTTCCTCGTCCGCATCCTCGTTGTCTGGAGGAACGGTGTTGGAGTACCTGGAGCGAGCCTCCTGGACAGCCTGTTGCTGGAGCAGTTTCTGCCGTTTCTCCTCCATGAGGCCGGAGCGGTTTTTGTGGATGTAGTCGTCTACATTGGGTAGCCCCTGCACCACGCACGCTGCCAGGGCGGAGCGATACGTGTTCATGTCGGTTGCCTCATACCACTCCTCGGTGCGTTCGTCGAAACACTCCACGTGGAAGATAGTGGTAACGCCATTAAAACCACCTATCACGAAGATCATGTCGTCCATCACCTGAAAACATCAATGAATTAGGATGCTTTATACCTCTCGTACACCCCCTAAGTGACGCCAAGATGGCGTCACTTCGCATAATTCGGGTAAACCGTATTCTTACTGATCTCCAACAAAGCACCCTTCACAGCCTTTTTTCAATTATTGCTGTTTCAGTTACTAAATGATATTTTGTTTACTATAAGAATTGCAGTTTTTAATACATGTTTTCTTTTACGATTTAAGGATTTGCAAAAAAAGTATTTCCTCACGGTACTTTATTTTCTTAATTAACTGACGGACGAGCAAAAAATCACTGTAAAAACTTCTTTTCCAGTTGCCTTTTTTTTTTTGGAGGGGGGTGGACTTAAGATATTGGCAAACTGTGACACGTTTCCCGGTACCATTACAGAATTTAAAAAAGCAAATAATACATATTTTGGAAATAGATCAATAGTTTACATTAATAATTAAACTTTTATTATTAATGTAAAATATTTTATTATAAACTAACCAGGACATCGGGTCCTGTGCCCCCCGAATGGCTGGAAAGAAACCTTATGTTTACACATGCAGCCCATTTCAGAAAGAATTTTAATAAATATTAAAGCAAAAAATCTCAATCATTTATTTGTTTAAATTTAACATTCAAGTAAAAAAACAAAAACTTAAAACGACAACTTGCACCTAAAATATGTAAAAATGAATATATTTGTTACAGGATTATTCCGAGACCACTTGATCGATAAAACTTTTATGAAAATAAGTTTATTTTCCATAAAGTAAAAGAAGTTTTATTTAAAATTTCAAGCCTCATATGTTCAATATTTTGAGAATAAAAAATTTGAGTCAACAGTGTAGTCGTTCCTATTTTTTCAATACAATGTTCAATTATTAATGGATCAATAAAGATAAATTACCTACTTCCAAATAATTTACAACCCATTTCTTTCATGCATATTGAATAAAAACGAATCACATGACAAATATTTTTACAAAAGAGTGACAAGGGATCGATACTATCATCAACAAAAAAATATCAATTCCTCCGGTAATATATTTATTAAATTAGCTGTTCAAAGAATAACTTGAAATATAAAAGATTCTATTCAAGGATTTTCATTGTTAATCTATATAAAAAAATAGTTTTTTTACTTGTTAGCTTTAGTCAAATTCTAATAAACTAAATGCTCTGTTCAGCTTTTTTTATAACGCCTGTCGGAAGGATTCCCAAAATGAATTTTTACTTTATTTTGTGGCAATTTATTTTGCAGGAAAAATTCGTGATAGTAACACGGTTTTAATTATCGAGGAATAATTTTATTTTCAGAAAGATCTACTCGGTACTTCTAAAGACATGTCAAAGATAATTCGTCACAATCGTCACAATTGATTTAAGGCAGTACGCATCAATGTCACTGCAATTTACTGAAGTTTGTGTTTTCTTGTTCTGGAAACACACTTGAATTGCGATTATTATCGCCACTACCAACTTGTATAAACATTGAACGATTTCAAACTATTATTAACTTAAAATTCCGAAAACAGTTTCTTCAAGATTTAAGTACCTGAAATTGAACTGCATACGAAATGAAAATGTCACCAGACGTCAGAAATTATAAAAGTAAAAAAATTATAAAATCTTTTCATTGCCATCGCATCGAGGACATCAGACCTCCACCTGCATGGAGGCCGCTGCTTTATGGTTTAATGGTCATCGGACTTTCGGTACCCTCAGATTCAGCACTCAAGCGAATGCTACTGCGAGTGAGTCAAAGCATTTGGCGTCTTGTCCTCCTGTTTTTATTCATAGATAACACTTACGAAGTTCTAACCATGTTGGAAAGGAAACGTATTATATTACTTGTCGACACACTATTTTTGATTTTGCTTGTGTATTTTATGGACCGCAACTTGTGGAAATTGGTCAAGTATTTCGAAAGAATGGAAAGCCGTGCTCACGCTTGGGAGAATAGTTTTAAACCATGGTCGTGGATTTCCTGTTTCTTCGTCATTGCTTACAACGTAGCGTCTTTTACTAATGTATTAATATTTATCATGAATAAAGGTTATAACTGTCCAGCATTGACGGATTTGTTATTTCTTATCAGAGGATGGCCACTGGGGATAAAAGTAGTCAACATACTATTCCAAATTGCGATCATTAGCCGAACTTTTCTCGCCAATTATGCACCAACAATGATAGCTCTAGTGTGCTGTTTCACTTTAAAAATGGAGAGGAAAGTCCTCCAGCATCAAAACTCGAGAATTATCCAAAGTTTGGGAAAAAGTTTGTCGGACGATTCATTTGCTGAAGCAGCTCGAATGATCCACGAGACCTCTTCCCTCCTTCAGTCCGTCACTCAGTCTATGTCTCTGGTGATATTAATTCTCATTAGTTATTGGATCAGCAACATATTCGTCTGCATCACCAACATCTTGCAAAGAAACACGTTCGGGCTGCAGATACAAGTTTTTCTGACTTGCGTTGTGCTCATTTTCTCCTCCATGTTTGCCTACCTCGCCCACCTGGCTTCGAATGTTCGACACGAGTACCTGAGTCTCAAGGACCAACTTTTGGCTGTAGTGGAATCAGATTCGAGACTGTTCGAAAAAATCTCGGTCGCAGCGAACTTGGAATTACTCGGTCGGATTCACGAAGGAATGGCAGTCAAAACTCTCGTGACGCCTTTAGAAATGTTTACTGTCGACTCAAAACTGATCCTGACGGTTTTAGGAACAGTCATTACTTATAGTGTTCTCATATTCTGATTTGAAATTTGGGTCAAGAGCTCAATTTCTTAATACACCTTAATTGAGCAAGTTTCACAAACTAAAAATATCAAATTCTGGAATGATATGAGATGCTTCCTTACAATAACGTAAAGGGTAACAAAATGCATTGTTCCACTCATTCTCAGTTTCATAATTTTTAAGCTATAAATTCATCATAAATTAGATTAATCAAAGATACTTATCGATTATAGCAATCATGAGTCAAAAACAGGCAACATATACCAAAATAACTTAATTCTGATTTATACCGTTTAATAAGTAGCACTGTTTTAAAAAATAGCAGCATATACCGGTTGTTGATATTTTAAATAAGTGAAGCTTAAATATAAGCTTTTTTGAATACCATCAATCTGTTAATAACAATTCGTTTGGATTTCGTGTCATTTCTTTTCGGTTATACTGTTTATTGGATTCCAAATTGAAATGTGTCTTTACACATTCGATTTGAACTTTACCTAAAAAAAACCCCTTAGTGTCCTTCAATATTAATTGATGGATCGTTTATTAACGCCGTACTCAAAAGCAGTGGCTATTGGAGAAGTGATTTTGGATCGCGGTCAAATAACGAGAACGACACATTTAGAGTGCTTCAGCTCCTTTACAGTGAGGGTCGTCAGAGGAAACAAGCGTTTGTGACCCCCTCGGTTGCCGTATTCATCAGTAACAGACAATGCCCCGGACAGCAAGGAATAGGTAGAGATTCTATTCCCTTTTTCAAAAAAAAAAAAAAAAAAAAAAAACTTTTGGAGGCAGTAGCAGTAAAAATAATCTATGTTTCTTATTCAGATTATAAAGTTGATTATAAAGTTGATTCTGAAATTAAATAGTGACTTTGACCAGCCATTATTTAACAATTTCAAAAAAATTACGAATTTTTCAAGTTATTCATTTTAAGGGATTTATGTTTCTAAAATTAATGCAAACAAAATTTAGTATGAATTTGTTCCTTTGATTTTTAATAATTATTTTTCGAGCTAAACCTGGAAAAAAAAACATGTAAATTTTTAAAATATTAAATTTAGCATTTTTTTAAAAATAACTTGTGTGATCTAAATCCATTCTAACTTTTATAGAACATACGTTTTGCAGTTTGCACAAAAAATTTCAAGACCCTATCTTGAACAGAAAAAAAGCCTTGGGGCTTAGAAAGTACTTATATTTTCAAAATTAAAAGACAGAGAAAAACGCATTTAAAGTTTGTAAAGGTATAAAACAAATACTTATAACAATCGTAAAGCTCTAATTTTTTAGTATGTTTTGTTACAATGTATTTTCTACCTTAAAACGCTACTTTAATTAAATATGACTGAAAACATTTTTTTTAAATTCAAAAAATATTTTTGCATAATATTGTTTTCGTTTGTTACGACGACAGGTTATTAAGCTTATAATCGTAGCCTAATATGTATTATCACAAATTTTTTGAAACACAAAGCTTTTATGTACAAAATAATAAGAATATTTACTATATACATATATAACTTAAGCTAAAAATCCCCAAGTTTATTCATAAAGTTTTATTTTTTAGATTTAAATTGGGGCAGTTTAGCAAGTTTGAGTTTTTTGTTGCACAACTTTAAAATACTAAATTATAGTACTACAATATGTTTACTGTAATGTAGTTTAGTACATGATGGAAATATTCAGCTTTATCTGCAGTACTTGAATTCAAAATACTTGTATTCGGAAGTCTAATTGTAGTATCAGCTGCGAACTGATTTTTAGACACATCATTTTCAGTAGTATTCCACATCTTCGAAATATTATTTCTCATAGCAACCTGAGAACGTTTTGGTCATGATTCTCAACAGGAAAAATTAATGATAAAACTTCTAAGCTGTACAAACTACTTTTTTAAACAAAAATTTGGTCTTGAAATCAATCTTAATCAACACTAGAAAGACTGAGTACAGACCTAGATTGCCCAAAAGCAAAATGACTGCATTGGGAAAGAATAACTAATGTGTAGAAAAAATTAATTTTCAATATTTTTTATATTATTTATAGTCATATAACAAGTCATTAGTAAATATTAACAATAAAAAAAATTTACTTCACTTGGATATATTCTAAAAAATTCTAAGAAATTGTGTCATTATATACATAATTTTTTTTTAATTGAAATTCATAAGTAGCCAAAATGACTTCCTTGGGCAATCTAGTGTTAAGTAACTATGAAAAATGAAGAAACTCAAAATATAATCAAGCAGAAATTATTTTAATAATGAAAGTTGAGATTAATAACCATTTCACACTGAAAGAGTTGATTGTGTGCTCAAAAATATTTTTAATTCATTGAGTTTAAGAGCAGAAAAATGCTTTAAAATGAAACCGAAACCAAAACATACGCTTAAAAACTAATTTGTTAACAGATCTAAAATTTGGTGGTAAGCTACCCAATGATATGGGTCACAAGAAAAAAAGCAAAAATATTTTTTTCAGTTATTTTTTTTTAAATTTGTAGGGTTACTGTGGGAAGGAGAAGGTTCTATACCCGCGGCACGGCGGAGTTGTAACAGTAGCACGCGAAGACTTCATAATTTTTTAAAAAAAAAATTGAAATAATGAATAATTTTTTAAATTTTTTTTGTTAAAATGAGGTTGTGTCAGACAAAACCTCAAAATTTATTTTAAATACATTGAAATGAGTTAGTGTAGATAATGCACCTGCATTGTGGGCTGTGTGCGAGCTGGATTTCCAAAGCTCTTTTCACTCGCGAGATGTTGGAATTTTAAAATACTTGAAAGACTGTTCAGTAAGTGCTTGCTATTCTAGAATGAACATTAATACATGGTTTTTCTTACCGATATTACGATGCATTAAAATAATTTAAATTTAGGATTGTAGAGAAAAGATTGTATATTTCCTACCCTCGTTGGTCATATACTTTTTGTTTGCTTTTTTTTTTTTGGTCTTGATTTTGGAGAAAATAAAATAACATATTACATGTTAATGTAGGAACAATCCAAAGTTAATAATGCTCCAAGATGTGATAGATTGAAATATTTAACACCCCTTTTTGTAGTATTCTTTAAGTGCTAGGTATGAGGATTTTCAAGAAAATAAAAAAATATCTTTTCACAAATCCTTTTTCAATGTCCCCGGAAAACGTTAATTGTTACCCATCTGAAATCAAAATCGAAATTATTGTCTACAGCACCATATTATACTAAAAAGCAAATATAAGGAATTATATCCAAGTTTGGAAATTTGTACTAACAAGCAAATTTTCAAATGTACACCATTCGGCTGTCTGATATTGTAGTAGATTTGAAGCAACATACGTTTGTGAACGAATGTTTCCAATTATTATGAATGTAATAAAATCAAAATATCGTTTAAAATTAACTAATTATTAACAATAAAATCTAACTTTGGGCTTTGGTTTATTGTATTATGTTTAAATTTCCACTACTTAGACTTGCATTAAAAATGTACTCTTTGCGTAAAAATTAAGTACTATAAGCTTGTAAGTAAACTTTTTTCACCTTTTCATTTATTCGAAAAGTTGGAAGTGGCACACATAATTATTTTTATCTGAAAGTGGCACTCTTTCTAGAGAGGTTAGCCCCATCCCCCTTCTATATTATTAAGGCCACAACTTGATTAGAATGTTGACAATTCTAAACATAATGAATCAAAGTATTGGGTTTGTCTCATTTATATATAATATGTGTTGCACGTATATATATTTTAAAACTAATATAATTTTAAAATATCATTGTGTTGAAAGCACATGTTTTCTTGAAAAGTCATTACTGCGATAAACCTTGTATGGAATCCAAATGTTTTAGAAATTGATTGAAATTACTCTTCGATGCTGAATAGATTCTGTGCTAGTTGGAATAGCCGTTCTCTGCTAAACAAATAAACTCCAAAAGTATTCTTTTTGTATTTAAGATAATCTTGAGAGTTTTGATGGATATTTTCTTCTATACAGTAGCACCAAAAATTGTGAATACACTTTAATTGATAAATTTCACATTCAATAAAAAAAAAAACGCAATGCCGAGAAGTGCGAACTTGTTTTATTTTTACACATAACAAATGGTTAATTTCAGCGACACTCAACGTGCGACCAGTGGGCCGCATGTGACCCAGCGGACCTTTCTGAGTGCCCGTTGTACAGAGTGTTTTTTTTTTCCAGGTATGGAAGTTTAAGTTGGCATTACTTTCCAAGATGGCGACCGATTTAACAGTCGTCAAGTGATTTATTCTCAGTTTGATTTGGCAATTCATCATGAATAGACTCACGCCTGAACAAAGTTTTCAAATTGTGCAATTTTATTTCGAAAATAATGGTCGATTTTCATAAGCGAATTTTCTTTAGCGATGAAGAGCACTTCTGGTTGAATGGCTACGTCAACAAACAAAACTGCCGCATTTGGAGTGAAGCTAATCCACAAGTGTATGTCGAAACACCGTTACATCTAGAAAAACTGACTGTCTGTTTGGTGCACTTTATGGGCTGGTGGAATCCTTCAAAAACGATGAAGGCCACAACGTTACAGTCAATGGTGATCGGTATAGAGCCATGATTACTAACTTTTTCATTCCTGAATTGAACAATCATGATGTCCAGGAGCTGTGGTTCCAACAAGACGGCGCAATATGTCACACAGCTCGTGCCGCAATCGATTTATTGAAAGGCACGTTTGGTGACCGCCTAATTTCACGTTTTGGACCTGTGAATTGGCCTCCAAAATCTTGTAATTTAACACCGCTAGACTATTTTCTGTGGGGCTATGTAAAGTCATTGGTCTATGCGGAAAAGCCACAAACGCTTGACCATTTGGAAGACAACATTTGCCGTGTTATTGCCGATATACGGCTACAAATGTTGGAAAAAGTCATCGAAAATTGGACGTCCAGATCGGACTACATTCGAGCCAGCCGTGGCAGTCCTATGCCAGAAATCATATTTAAAATGTAATGCCACAAGATTATCTTTCGAATAAAAAAAAATTCATGTCAATCGAATCGGCATCGTTGTTTTATTGCAATTTAAAGTTCTATACCTCTCAAAAAACACCCTTTACTAACCAATTCAATTATTTAAGAGCAATGCATTAAAAGTTTAATGAGAAATTCTATCAATCTATTTATTAATTTTTCTATCGATGTCGTGCCGGTACGAATTGCGAGATAATTGTAACGGTTAGTGATAACAAATAACATTGGAGTAGCTACCATTTAATGGGTGAATCTATTTTTTAATTAACCCTCATGCTTCCCAAGCAGAAAATACCTGAAGAATATATGTTGCTTCAAGATCTTGACTATTTCGTAGAGAAAAACAAACATGGATCAACAACTAGTTTCAATTGTGTAAAAATGTTATATTTAAAAAATATATAATTTTATTCGTTACTATACCACTAAACATAAATCTTTCAATGGCTCTTTTTCTTGAGAAATTCTTTCAAGACGATATAAAAATTGACTTTCTTAAAAAAATCTTTGCAACAACAAAAAGATATTTGGGAAGGGGGCTTGGGATCATTGAAGAAAGAAAATCGAAATTACCTCATAACTAGGTAAAAAAAGCATAAAACCTATTTTTTGTGTGAGTTTGCTAGTTTACTGTAAAATCCAAAATTTTGAGTTTTAATTTGTTGATCAATTTTCCGCATTTTAAATGTCCTTGATTTTATAGCATCTCCCCCCTCCTATTAATCCTCATGTTGTGGCCTGTGTGAAATTGTTTTCGTGTGTATGTGGCCCGGAGGAAAAAAGGTTAAGTACCCCTGGTTTAATATAAAGTAAAAATACTGGAAAGTTTCAGAAGCCTTTTACATAAACAAATGGATATTTTTGTCTAAAACAATTGAGAATACACTTGTGAAAAATATATTTAACTACCACTAATTATTTTCTACTTGACTGCTATTTTAATCCAATTTTGCATAATTTTATCATAGACTTTTTCAACGAACATTTTTGTATGATTAAGTGTGTCAGATGAATTTGAAAGGCAAAAATTTTAATTGGAAAATGGTTCCTTGATGAGATACCAGTATTGACGTAAGGAAATTTGTATTAAGATTATTTAAAAAAAAAAGGAAACTCTTATCGTGAAATAGCTGAAATTGTTGGTAAAAAGCCTACTTGTGTTCAGAAAATCATTATAAAATTTTAAAATGATGTATTGATTGAAAACAAATCTGGAAGAGGAGAAGAACATATATTCTGAAGGATGTCACAAAAAGGAAAATTCTAAAAGATATCAAGATTCATTCTAAAGAAAGTGCAGACAAACTTGCTGCCGAAACTTCTTAAATTACTAGCAGAATTATAAGTGCTGAAATTGTGTGAAATGTACACTGCTTGACAATTGCTAAGGAACAAGTGATTTATGCAGAATTATGTCTCAGACAGCTGACCAATAAAAGTAAATTCAAGTTCAGAGGGCGTAGTAGACTAGGACTTGTTATATCTGTAAAAGAAAGGGAGTACAAGATCATGATTAATACGAAATATCATGCTGTTTGACGAAAATAGTGTTGGATGTTATAAAAGCTTTTGGTTCTTGCAATAGCTACGAGCAAAATATCAGCAAGACATCATTTGAGTGACTACGATCACGGACGAGCAGTTGGACGACTGGAAGAAGGTCAAAGTGTCACCACTGTAACTGCTGCAATGGATGGATTAAAGAGTGTCATCTCGCGATTAAAGAAGGCCGCTGAAGGTGTGGAAATTCTTTGCGAAAGCATGCCGGGGGTCGTGGTAGGAACACCGCACCTTTAGAGGATCGCTTTATAGACCACGTGACAAAAACAACAGAAATTTCACTCCTGACCAGATAGCTGCAAATCTTGCAACCACCACCGGTACGCATACTTCAGAAATAACCATTTCATGGCGATTAAATCAAGTTGGTTTGTGTACAAAGAAGCACGTTCGTTGCATCCCACTTCAAACATGTCATCGTCGAGAGAGATTACGCTAGTGTAAGGAACATGTTGAATGGAATTCCAAAAATTGGTCTAGAGTGATCTTCTCCGACGAATCTGGTTTCCGTGTGACAAGTGATTCCGGCCACCAATAACTATGGAGAGTGCGTAGAACACATTCGGCACAAAATATTGTTTGTGAACTTGATCGGTACGGCCCAGGCGCGATGGTGTGGGCAGGCATCATGCACAATGGCAGAACACCGCTCCACAACTTTGAGCGAGGAAGTGTTACATCGTAATGGTTATTGCAGAGAGATTATTCAGGATCCTGTTGGTATTTTCAGGGGTGCTATAGGTCCAGACTTTCTGCGTATGAACGAAAATGCGCGACCACACAAAAGCGTTGAGGTATTGGACACATCACGAAGTGAAAATAGTCTTATGAAATGGCCCGCTTACTCTCCTGACTTAAATCCTTTTGAAAATGCATGGGATGCTCTTGACAGACGTGTTGCACAAAGAACCATCCCTCCACGTCGGTGCAAGAGCAGAAAGCTGCCTTGAGAGAGGAGTGGGACAATATCCCTTAAGGACTTCTCGATAGTTTAGTGAAGAGCATGGAGAACAGATGTAAAATGTGCATTAGTGTCCGTGGTCAACACACATCTTTCTAAGGTACTCATATCTGCATCATTCTGAAGATGAATTTTTTTAGTCTATTTGGAAATCACCCAAGGATTTATTTTTATGTTTTCAATTCTTCGATGTAGTGATATCTGTACCATTTTGCATAATACTAAATGCACATCGTCCCTACTAAATATGTACTTCATTTCATTTCTTCAGTCGTTTTGTATTCTAAATTATTCAGAAGAACAGAACTTCCTTAGCAATTGTCAAGCTGTATTAAAGTCCAGTTGTTAGAGAGAAACCGTTCATGAGATTGGAAAATCAGGAAAAACGTTTGGAGTTTGCAAAAACTCATTAATTGAAGACCAATAACATTGTGAAGAAAGTTATATTTAGCGATGGAAGTAAATTCAACGTTTTTGGCACCCTATAGAGCAGGGATGGAGAACTAATGGCACGCGACACAATATTTTGGACACACCACCGATCAAAGAGGTTTGTATTTTAATTCAAAACAACGAAGTTTAATATGAAGTCTTAAGAACGAACGCGAGGGATCGGTCGCAGTTTTCAGCGAGATTTTCTCAGTTCAAAGAATTATTGGAAACGCTCTTCTTTATATACCATGATGTTATTTCATTTAATAAACTGCACTTTTCCCAATTTGATTTCCAGTCTAGTTTAATATGGATTAAAAAATTTGTTGAAAAAAGGAGAAAGTTGGAAGATTGACAAACAATACAAGTAAAAATGCTGATATTGAAGCATGGAATTCAATTTCAAACACATTTAACTGTTCAAAGAAGCCGAATCATGCTATTTAACTCTATTTTCGTCTACCAACGCCCGAGATTGCTTATTTTCATAGATGAACAGCATTAAAGACTCGCTTAGAAACCGTTCGGCAGATGACCCATTCAGCATGCATTCTGCTAAAAGTAAAATCTTACAATCCTAATATAAGTTAATTGTCACCTAATTTGCAACAACAGAAGTCACGTTAATGTTACTTTAATTTGAATTACACGTAGAACGAAAAGATTTGCTATTATAAAGTACAAAATGTATTTTTTAGAAATAAAAAGTTTTGAGTTGTTAGTGTTTAGTTTTATTATTTTCACAATAATCACAAGTCAAAATTATCTGACGGCACGTCTATACCTCATTAAACATCAGCTTATCTCTCTGGCCCCAGCGCATGCGCGCCCCTTCAAACAGAGATGGTTCTGTCATGGTTTGGGGCTTCCTCCGGAGTAGGAAACTCACAGTTTCTATCGATGGAATTATGAACCATATGGTTTTCTTGAATATACTTCGCAACAATCAAAAAGAAAGTGCAAAAAATTTGGGTTCAGATGGAAATTTATTTTTCCAGCAGGACAACGACTTCAAACACACGGCATGCAACGTCAAATGTGGTGTTTTTGCGCATTCCTCCAACATGAATGCCATTGAAAATCTGAGGGCCACAGTCGAAATAGTGGTTTGAAAACACAAAATAAGAAATAAAGCCCATTTAAAACAAGTTCGCAAGAGAATGGTGTCGAAAATCTTAAGATATCTTCAAAAGATGGTCGGTACCACGACGTTTTATAAAAGCCAAAGGACATGCAACTAAATATTGGCACTTTCTATAAATGCAAGATGTTACAAAAATATCATTGCTTCATTCAAAAATAAATGCTTCAGAAACTTTTCATTTTAGAAGTTTCTGTTGATAATTCATTATTTTGACTTTAAATTAAACCTTTTGTTATGTGTAAAAATATGTTTTCATTTCTTGATAATGTATTATTTATATTGAAAGTTGAAATGAAGTAAAAGTAAGCTGTACTCATCAATTGTTTGAGACACTAGGTAATACAAAAACTATAATATGAATTGGGAAGTATGAGAGCTCTAATTACTTTTATTTTCAAAAAAGGTTCAAAGTTCATACTTCTAAAAATTATAAATTTGTTCGGTATTCTATATTTTGTGTGTACAAAAATTATTATTAAAACTCAACAAAGAGTTATGTTTTCAATCCCATTATAAATTTTAGTTGCAATAATCCAAGAAACATACAAATCTGATGAAATAGTTGAAAAAATTATTGATTCTAAAGTTAAAAAAATACAAGTTTTTGAAGATTTAAAACAATTAGAAGACGATGGTTAGCCAAAAAATAGAGTTTTTCAGAGCCAATTTGATAATTTGGCCAGAAAAAAAATTAAAATCTTTTAATATTAATATCTCTATTTTTTAATAAAGGGAAAAAACCCCGGCACTGTGTAGCTTTAAAATCAAAATTAAAACAACAATTGTCCTTTTTTAGTGCTATTTTCAAAAATTCGCCAAGTTATAAATGAATCGTAGTGTTCCGCCACTTCATATTCGAGGGAGCCAGACAGCAAAGTACAATACTAAAAATGTTCCATTATTGAAATAAAAATATCAAGGGAATTTCGGAAGTATATTAACCACTAAATGTACAACATCCCCACCGTATTTTATGCGAACCAAATTTTGAATATACTTTTCGTTACGCGCTACAAATAGGAAGAATATGCCTTTCATTAAAACTGATTTCTGAAGAATAAATATATACTGTTTCTTACTAGGAATCACAAATTAATCATTCAACAGAACAAAAGGCCTCACCAACTCTTCTTAAGCTTACCTATTGGAGAACAAAGTATTATTTCAGTTTTCGTCTTTGTGTGTGCGTGTGGGGGGGGGGGCCTGACTCTAGTCTTTATTACATTTGTTCATTTGAGTAAGCGTGACACTCAAACGAACAACTATTGGCTAATTTTAAAACAAAATCAAGTGATGAGGATGACTCTTGAGCCAGCACCTAACTCCAGTGTTTCTCAAAGTATGGGGGGCGCGATAACCCTACAAGGGTGACGCGAGCATATGGAAAATTTAAAGATTTTTTTAAAAAAAAATAACCGGAAAGAGAAGTAAAACAAAATACTTTCTTCAATAATAAAAAAAAATACACAATAACACTGATATAATTTATGTTTATCATCTGACGTTTTTCGTCATCAAATAGCTATCTTTGATCCCAAAACCAAATTAAAGGGAAAAAAAACATTTTGTATAATTTGCTGTATTTCCTCAATGAGAGTTTTAATTACGTTTTAACATAAAATATTACTCGTTAAAAGAAAAAACGAAACCCAGACAAAGAGAAAAATTCTGAGAAGATAAAAAATCCATTACTGTAATTATTATTGAAATACTGTACATTAGTTGTAGAAAGAAAAGGAAGACATGATTCACATTTCAGGCAGGCAGCATAATACATTTGCTGATCATTTCATTGACCTTCAAACTTACTGGTATGGTTAGTTCTACATTAGTTCCATCCCATCTTTTATGTGTTTGTTTTTCTCTTAGAGAAATTGTAAATAATAAAGAGTTTTATGATATTTGGAAAAGAATTGATTGATTTGAAGGATTATTTGGCCAAGATTTATATTTTTTTACGAGTATTCTCAAACGTCATAATCCGTTTTACATCATCCGTATTTTTTTCTGAATACACTTTTAACACGGGAGTGGTGGCGCGAGGCATCTGTGATCTCTATTGAAGGAAGTTGAAACTAATCAAGCAAAAGAAGAACCTGCTGAAAGAATGCATATTATTCATGATTGAGAAACGCGATGAACATGAAACAAAAGGAAAATTTTCAAATGGTTCCTAAAGAACTCCATCAACTTAAAATATGAAGCCATAAGTGTACCACAAAATTCAGTTCGCCTTATCAAAAAGACACAAGAAAGAAAAGGTTCAACTTGCTATTTGTTGATCACCAAAGGTGTCACGAGTTCGAGCCCTGTACCACTAAAGACCCGCTGTGTAGGGGTGAGATGCACATTAAATCTGTAGAGAGCTCAAACATCCTCTTGTTGGAGTATTGTGGTAGTTAAAAGAGGCCAGCTCAAGTATCGTCCTCATCACTTGACCATGGTTCAAAATTACGAGGTCCGTCTCCAAAAGCCCTCGTGTAGCTGAACACAGAGCGACGTTAATGTTCCCTCACTCGATCATGAAAGCTCATTAAAACTACAATAACTTGAACAAAATGTGGCAGCTTTGCCAGCAAATAACATTTCTGTAATATTAGTGAAGAGTGTCTCTGATTTGCGTCCTTTATTAAGGTCTTGCACTTTTGAATAATTTTAGTCCAATTTTATTGGATTTTTCTCAAATCATCTAAGAAAAATTGAATAGTCCTTGAAAGCCGGTAAGTATACTTTCTCTTGATTAAATTATTCCCTGGAATTCCAATTTGTATCGTGTACAGTAAAAATTATAAACAAATGATAGGGGTGACTGAGTCCCCCCGCACTACCATTAGCGTTTGTATCGAGTGCGCGCCTGCTCCCGGGGTTTAATACATTTTGAAATCTTCTCGCTTTAAATATTAAAAAGTAACACAATTATTCTTCATCGGAATTTTATATTCTTTTAAATTATTTAGCATTAATTCTAAATGCTAATTGCGTGATGTTTAAAATTACAGTTCTTTTAAACAGTGGTTTACAATTATAGCATTTATCTAAAAAAATCATTTTACATTTTTGTATACAATGTCGTGCACGCAGTTTTACTCTCTTTATAGTTCAGCTATTATATCAAGAATAATGTTATATTTTTTTAAAATATGAACTCGTGCGAAGAGCTGGTGTTTCTGCCAGTATTCGTTTAATGTATCAGTACTCTGAAGAAGGTATTTTATAAATAATTTCTTAATACTAAATTAAGAACAAGTTTAATAATTATTAGGGACTTCCATGGGCTTGTCTTGTAGAGCAAAGTTTTTCAAAGGAAGGTTTAATTTCAAAAATTGACACTGAGTTTTTTTTTCTATATTTAGCTGAGATCTATATTTTGTCTTCAAAGCAGCCACCGCAGAATCTGGTTTAACAAAAGTAGGATGTTGAAAATGGTAATAGTATACGAAGTGTTTTTGTTTTCAGTACAGAAAATTCATCATCCACCTCTACACAAAATTCAAAGAGTGATTTATTACAAAATTGCCTTTTAATTTTTCACTGGATGTGAAATCTATGATAATTTCTTCTTCGGAAGTTGAGAGCCCTCCTGAAGTATCTTGAAATAGATCCCTTATCCACTTGTAATTTGCTACCAAGTTGTCCTCATCCAGAAAATACTTTTTAAAATTCTTTGCCAACATGGCTAAAAGATTTTACATGGTTTTAAAAACAACTTTCATATGTTGTTCTTCAGATTTGTAAGTTTTAACACATAACACAAGCTGGGGCTTTTTTCCCCATCATTTACTTCGGTAGTGGGAAATCCAAAATTTAAATATTTTTGAGAATATTGCATTGATTTAATTTTCGGAACCATGTTCGTCTTTTACTTGTTGATCCTTTATTATTGTCGAATGTTTGCTTGTGACTTAAAAATATATGTATGATTTTGTTTTAATCTACTGCCGTAAACACTTAATTACCGTGAATTACAATCAACGTGCAAATTTAAAAAAAATGTACATTCAAGCTAGATTCGGTAGCTATAGAAGTATCAAGTCGACCAAAACTGACTGGAATTGTACGAGGAAAAGCATTTTTACATGTTTTGCGCAGTCGTCCGATAGGTTGTCCAGACTCACGCAAACGTCCCCGATAATACCAGATGTGATGGATATGATAGAGAGCAACATAGACAAGACTATTTTTCTAATGACATACTTTGAGAAATGGATGCTGAAGGAAATAAATCTTAAATATATCATTTTGCGATCTGTTCCAATTTAAAAATTAGAAAAAGAAAAATAACATAATAATAAGTAAGTAATATATATTTTAAGTAAAAAAAAAATTCTTAAAATATATACTACTTAGAAGTAACATATACAAAATTTAGTATACTTATCGTATTAATTTGTACGGTATATAATTAAGATCGTATTGTAACTTTAGCGTCTCTCTCTTAAAGTGCATTTTTATTGCAGTAAATACTTTGTTGTGCAGGAGGGGGGCGACAAAAATTATGATTGAAAATTGGGTCGCGAGTATTGAAAGTTTGAAAAACACTGCCTTACTCTCCACATTTACACTAATCTGTCGAGAGGGGCTTTGAGCCTCGAAAGATTTAGTGCGTATCCTATCGCTGTGTATAGACATATACCAGAGGAGGGGAACCCGCAGCCTCCGTGAGTTTCTTGCGTGGCATTTATAAAATATTTAATTATGTAGTTCACAACAGAAATAAAGAATGGCATGAATGTGTTTCAATGACAGCTCGTGGGAATAGCCAATTTTACATTTCAAATGTTCAAAAGCCGCCAAATACAACACTTTCTCATTTAGAGCAGTGATCCGCAGCCCCCGGTCCGTGGATCAAAGGGTGCCGGGCCATTTACAGAACTTTAAACTATTGCCATTTTTTTTAAAGTGGTGCGTTTCTCTCGGATTTGCGGAACTTTCCACATTAAATCACTTTTACTCATTTTTGTTGTAACTATATTTTATTCTGAAGGCATATTTAAATGTAACTAAATTGAAATTATTAAAGCGAAACAATATACAATCAAAATCTAAACTTTTAATAGCCCACCCTCAGCGGGCCGCGTAAAATTATCAAACGTTGACCGGTCCGCAGCGATAAAAAGGTTGGGGAGCACTGATTTAGAGGATCAATTAAGGTTTCACGTTATGAAGCTAGACCCAAATATATATATCTGCCTGCGAAAAATTTACGTTTTCATTAGAGGTGATTAAGTGGTCGTTTGCCGAAAAATTAAAGAGGCTTGTTCGTGATATTTATTCGAGCTTATTTCTCGTACGGTGCTAAAATACAAGAGAGGGAATTATTCAAACATCATATTTTTATATTCAGGGAAAGAACAGAGGAAAACGCTTTGTAAGCGGAGGAAATAATTAGTTATTTATAGAAATAACCCCTTTGTTCAGGGAATATTAATCCCAGTTTGTAAGGCATATGAAAGCAATTAATGATTAGAATCGCCAATAAATCTATCAAAAATCCAAGATCTAAGAATCAGTAATAAATGTATAACATAATATTTTTAATGTTTTAGAAAAAGATAAATTTAGACGAGTATCGAAATAGGATATATGAATTGGATGTTATAAATAAAAATGATATTCGAATTATGAGTATAGGTATCAATTTAAGTTATTACACATACGTGTGCGCACACACACACACACACACATGCTTGCAAAAATAAAAATATCAACAGTGAAACATAGAAAGCTACAACGGTATCTATGAGTTTTATAATTCTATAAAAAATAGTAACGAATGATTAAATGTTATAAGAAGTTTTCCCCTTATGTGAATACAAAATTATTTTATATTGTAACTTTTTATGACATAATAAATAAATAAGGATTTAAATTTTTTATACTATTTCTATACAAAAGCTATAATAAGTCCCATTTATAGGTACATCAACCTATGCGCCGCCCTCCTATAGTATTATTTAATTTACATGCAGCCTTAGATGGTAAAAAGGTTTCCCAATTCTGTTATATACTGTTGAAACAGATCGTATCAGTTTTAACCAGAGTTGCGTAATGAGGATGACACTTGAGCTGGTATTTTAGTTCCTCGTGTTCAAAACGAATGTTCACATTTTGGGTAAGAAATAGATGTATGTGTATCGGTCACAGGTTTGATCAAATATTAAACCTTTTGCAGAAAAAAGTTATCATTAATTGTAACAATACATTGATATTGCGAAGTATCTCACCTCTATAGCGAAGTTGCTTCTAGGATTGAACATGTCGGGGATGGAAGACCACTGGTCAGTTTCCGGGTCATATTTCTCTCCATTCACGAGCCTCGAGATGCCGTTGAAGCCTCCGAGCGCGTAGATGCGTCCATGGTGACTGATGACGGACACACCAGAGCGGCGTTGTTTCATGGAAGGGGTCACCGTCCACTGGTCAGTGTGAGGGTTGTAGAATTCGGCGGAGGCGAGGCATTCACTGCCATTGAAGCCTCCTACGATGTAGATGCGCCCGTTCAAAGTGGTGGCACTGGCGTCGCTGCGCTGCACATTCATAGGCGTTATGTATGTCCACTACGGCAAAGGAAAAATAAAGAAAATAATAAACTATTTCTATATATATGTAAAAAAGTAACCAGAATAAGGGAATGCGAGTCGATGAATAATCAAGATAATTATACTAAGTGGTACCTGATTAGTACGTTGATCGTATCTCTCAACGGTGTTCTGTCGATGGTGCCCGTCGTACCCTCCCATGGCGTACACCAAATCGTCCAGGGTGGCAACGCTAACGTAACACCTGGGGATTAGAACAGTTGTCTTAATGAGTTTTGGGAATAAAATAAAAATATCTAAAATCAGTCTAATCTAACAAATTAATATAATTTCTAAAAATCTTCCAGTATGTAGTTTTCAGGAAATTACAAGCATCTTTTCAGCAATTTTTAAATCTGTGGATAATTTTTAGAAATGTGTGATGAAAATATTTAAGTATAAGGAATTAATTATATATAAATAAGGTATAAGTTTATGAATATTAAAACACATACCCATTGTTTTATAAGAAAACAGAAGAAAATATTGTACTAACTTACATTCTAAATTGTAGGAGTATTTACGTCAAAAGTTAGCACTAGCAAATAACATAAAACACAGATTTATTCCGTTTGGGAATTCACGTGTAGCCTTGAGCACACAGCTCGAAACCAAACAAGTGGTGTAGCCAGATACAGACAGAATCCATTTTAATTTCGTTAGTACATTTTTACATTTGAAAAATGATAAAACGTAAACACTCAGATTAACAATTTCATGAAATTAACGAAATACAAAATTTATAACACTAATATGCTACAGAGTCAGTCGCCACAAACCTGAAGCTGGGTCAGGTGTAACTGCTGAAACGTTTGAAAGAATAATGGTAGCGTATTCTTGGTTAATTTAAATATTTAATTTATATACATCACAACTATTGAATATTATTTATTAAATTATACATTATAGTTATTAAACTTAAAGATTGTTAGAGTCCAATAATTTGTGAGAGAAGGAATCGTCTGGCCACAGCTCCCGAGTAAGTTCAAAGCATCTCTCCATCTTCCGGTCGACGGGGTTCGATTCCTCGGGGGGTCAAAAAAGAGGTTGCGAGGTCGGCCACGCCGAAACATTATATCTGAAGCTGCAAGATGCACGTGGGAGTGTCGGGTCCACCAAAGACGCCGATCCCCGTTGGGAGTTACGACGTTACACTGTCATTCAAATAACGCGTAAGGCAACCCTGAATTTTTCAAGAACTATTGACATTTTTGAACGAATAAAAGTTGAGCCTAAAGTAAGTCCTAGATAAGTAATGAAGTTATCCTTGATTACAAAAGATACCATTGTTCTTAAGTTCGCTTCTTCCGCAAACAGTGGCTACCTGAGATGAACAAATTCCAGAATACGTGGCTAGAATAAGTCCTCCTTTCATTACATTTCTCATGGTGCCCCTTTCCTTCACCACAAGATCACCGCATGTGGGACGCCCTATTCAGCTACTCGAGGGGCGACCGCAGAGATGCATTACCGATCGTCCTGTAGTTTCGAAATGCCTCTTATTATGGTATCAGCTGTTTTGAAAATGCACTTCGTTATGGAGCGCTGTTGTTACTGAATATTTCATGTTGATAGTAATAAATCCCTTCTTGAAATGAATTAACAGTAAGTTTCTCTCAACCACTGAAACATCATCGATGTTCCTTTTAATACTGGCCTTAATTAGGATTACAACTAAATATTTAAAGCTCGCACCATCTCCAATAGATGGCGATATATATATACTAGTCAAACTCTTACAGAACAATCAATGTGTATGCATTTAAAACGATTAAAGAATGCTCCAGGAAGAAAATACAAACAGTACTTCACACATTTTGGTTTTTTTAATTAAAAGTATGCTAAGTTTCTGAAATCTAACAAAGTTACTGCAGAATATAGAAATACTGTTATTATAGCAACATGTAACTAAATGGTGTTATTAAAAATTTGAAGGTTAGCGTCTTGGATGAAGAAAAAGAATAAAAAAAAATATATATATATGACAACCTCAAAATTTGGCAGGTTGAGTTAATGAGATTTTGATCGAGCGATACAACAAACACATGATTGATTTTTTACAGAATTTTTGAAACAATTTTATCTTTCAAATGGCCCTATATGAAACATTGTTTATAAATATATTGATCATAACACGCAAAATCTATTGGATTCCTGGCAACGGGGAATTCAGGTATTATATCCTTCCTCTAATCCTTATTTGGGGAGCCATCAAACTTTCTTTAATTCCCAAAACACATCTGAAGACAACACTCTTTTTTTGGATAATGATGTTGAAGAAGCTGAAGCAATAATGATGATGCGAAAAAATTGGTTTTCTTGTCAACATAAATCTTTTACAATTCTCTGATCTACCAGTACGATAATACCCCAGAATACAAGGCAATTATGCGGACAGAACGCTTTGTGCGTTAAACTTTTTAGGTTGGAATCTTCGAAGTTAAAAATTAAAAATACCTCTGTGAACTTTACTTTCTAATACCCCTTTCTTTTTGTGTCTAGAATCATTCTCTTTTAAGAAGTTGAATTATAATTTATCAAAAGGTTTTTTCTCAAGTTTTTATAATATACTAATAATTTGTCTTAAATAGCAAAAAAAAAAAATGATTTGAAAAGAAATAAAACATCCCACATTTATTTATAAAATCTCTTCAATAAGTAATCAGTATCAAACTTTATTCTCAAGAGATTCTTTCTTCTCACCATTAAAAATATTCACGAATTGTGAAAAGAGTTATTTGTCCTCCTAAGTCCCTAAGCGCCAGTGGTATCCCTATTAATAACAGAAATTTTCAACGCACATGTTTAAACACCACTTTATTGTCTCCAGTTAAACTTAAGAAAATGAATTTTTAATCACAATTGTAAAATTAAACTGAATATGATAAGAATATCACAAAAAAAATTTAAAAATTAAATAATTACGTCAACAATCAAACTTAATAAAAAAGCTTGAGTGCAAAGTTGTATTAAGGTATCCGACTACGTTGGGAACCGTGATTTTAAAAAAGCACATAAATGGATAATTTTCCTGATATTTAGTGTCACTCAGATTAGAATACATGCATAAAATTGTTTTAATGACATTTTGACAAAAAAATTTAAATATAATATTTTGGCAAAAAATTAACTAAGAATATTCTTTTTTCCAAATGCTCTCCTTTTGTGAAAAAAAACTTTGGTTCACTCCTAGGAGAGCCCCCACCCTTAGCGCGAATTACTTTGGTTGGCGATAATTGCGCCGTCATGGTAACCTTGCTTTTAAATACAACATATGGCAACCCTAACTTTTTCTAGAATTTTCGTCATTTGTGGGCGCGCATTTCAAATTTCATTTTGTTGTTGTGCACCGGGTTGAAAGTATGGCTGCGCTTGTAAGTGAATACACATTAGAATTTTTTACGTTATTGAATGCAAGAAAGAATTGATTGAATAGTGTATGAAAGAAGGATTAATTGCTTCAAGTTATGAATGTCCTAAATGTAATGAGCAAATGGGATTAAATGAACGAAAGAGTGTTGTTTTGGATGGATTTGAATGGAGATGTCGAAAAAAAGGTGTGAATACGCATGTTTGCAGAAGTATAAGAAAGAATTCATGGTTTTCCAATAGTAAGTTAATCGGCAATAAAATGTTTTCTCCGTAATCACACCAGCCACGCAGAAGGCATGTTGCGCCATTACCTTGCTGAGTATTTATGGCGTCTCGCGCGCGATCACTCACTCAGCGACGAGACTTTCCAGAATTTTTTAAAAGCAGTTGTTACACTTTACCCTCCACTTGGGAAGGATCAACAATAAGAAAGTAAGTGCTGTTGTTATATTTTTATCTTAAATGTTAAATTTCTGTATTGTTTACATGTATTTTCATTGCGCATCCATCTTATACTGCTATATTTACTTGTCACCGTTATCGGGTTTGCTTGGCGCCATTTCGTTTTTGCTTGGCGCTTTTTCCGGTTTGGTGCCAAGGGTGGGGGCTCTCCTAGGAGTTTACCAAAACGGTTATTATAATACTATTTTGCTAGTTCAGACCTCGGTTCAGAGGCTCAACTAGAACTTTTGAAAAATTCACATTTTCAGAGTTACCACCAATTGAAATAATTATTCGCGTTTTTTCTCTTAAAATTGCTCCCCTCTGTTGTCGTAAAATATGAATAACCCACTTCTAAGTTATATATTTCAAAAATTCTAGTTGAGCCTCTGAATAGAGGTCTGAGCTATATACAGGAAAAATATTATTCTAATAGAATTTTTCACAAAAGGAGAATATTTGGAAAAAAAAGATTATTCTAAGTTAATTTTTTGCCAAAATATTGTATTTAAATAATTTTTTTTGTCAAAATGTCCTTAAAACAATTTTATGCATATATTCTAATCTAAGTGACACTAAATGTCATGAAAATTATCCAATTATGAGCTTTTGAAAATCACGGTTCCGAACGTAGTCGGATAACTTAAGCAATTTTCTTGTTTATCGCTTTATTATTTTACTTGTTAAAGACATATCATTAGTTAGATCTGAATGTTTTAACTGACAGCATTGCATCACTCAACAGCTAAGATTACTATATAATCAACACAAGTAATAGAAAAAAAAAACTTTAAGGCAATTCCTACTTTGAATGCATCAATAGAAAGTATTTTATTAACGATTGAAAATTTGTACAAAGATATATATATATATATATACTAGTTGCAAGTACCCGGCTTTGTCCGGGTTTAAAATAAGGTTTTCTGTAGAAGCTTACAAAACTGTTTATTTGCATGCAATAAAAGGGTACATTTATCTTAAAGCAATGTGATAGACAACATTTTTGGCAGTTCCATTTGGAGTGTGTACAAAAAGATTTTCCTCTCTGCCCACTCTAGAGCACGCCACATACAACTGCCCATGAGAAAAGCCTAGTGTCTGCAAGTCTATACTCTCCCCCTTTTTCTCATAGGCATGACTTTAGCAAAAAATGACAATGCATTCCTATGAATGAAGGAATGGAATGGAATGTAGTAAGTAATGTGATATTTGCTTGCAGTAAAGTAAATATAACAAAGCAGTATTGCAAATTACTTTTACCGCATTTGTTTAGTAAAGTTTTCTCTAAAATGAATCCATGGCTCAGAACATGCACATGGAGCACTCTTTTTGGTTGAAGGAGGCCAGAGTGAGGTTGGGATGGAACGAAACCTGTTTAAGAACCTTCCCCATGTAATTTTGTGAATGTGTACCAAATTTCACGTTATTTGGTTGTCTGGATCTTCAGTTATAAGGAAACAGACAGACAACAAATGCGTCTTATATGTATATATAGACATAGATATAAATTTATTTGAATTCTTGTGTATTATTACTTTTGTAAGCTTCATGGCATATTTTATGGTGTACCAGTCTTTTAAAGCTGACTGAGCCACAGCAACATTTAGCTAGGTATACCTAGTTATAACATAAAATTAAATCTTAAAAAGATATCAAATATAAAAGACTTAATATTTTGATTAAATCAGTATAAACATTTTCGTACAAACACAATATACATACTGTGAAATATTTATTTTACTATTTGCCTTTCAGACAGACATCAAACAAAATTTTAAAAATTGTCAAAAACAGATAAAAAAAAAACATATTTAAGAAAAATACCACTGATTAATTTTGCCAAAGACATCGCAATGTGCAAAAAAATATTTGCAGTACATAATAACCAAAAAAAAAATGTAAGTACCAAAATATAAAAAAACAAACAAAAATTATATATTGAATTAATTAAGGATTAGTGGAGGGAAAGATAAAACAGGCTAAGATAACACTCATAATATTAATTTCATATTGGTTGGCTACTCATTTTTTGCATGATTTTGAAATCACGCCAAATTGGTATGTTGCGACCAGTCTAATGTTATAGTAATGTACAGAATTAGAGGTACTTATGTATTATCGCAAACTATTGGTGACATTATACAAAAGGAAGCACATGATTGCTAATTCAACACACACAAAGTTGGGATTGCCAAAGTGGCGAGTTGTCTTGAACGTTTGGCGATTGTGCAATAATACGTAAGTACTAAATAAAAAAATTATCCAAAGTATATATATCTCGAGCATAAAAATAAATTGAAAAATGAAGTACAATACTAACATTAACTGACATAAAAAGAAGAACTGAACTAACTCTATCAATGCAAAAGCGTAATTTAAAAAATAAGGTACTTACATGTAACCGCAACCTATTGGCGACATTATATGAAACGAAGCACATGACTCACAATTCAGCCTATATATGACATGCGAAATCGGGGTTGCCAACTTGGCAAGTTATTTTGAACGTTGGCGATTGTTAGGATAGTACATAAGTACCAAAAATAATTTATATTACGACTACCTGCTTCCTCAACAGGTATTTAAGCCATTTGTCAGTTTTGCTCATTCTCTGATGCCTATTCCAGTTTGATATGTAATTACTACCAACACTGCTTTTGCTTGGGCAGTATAATTAACCAAGTTTGATTTTCTGTAAGGCAATTTTATGCACTGAAACCAATAGTATACCCTTAAAGGTTAAAATAAAGACACATAAAATTGAAAAATATTATTAATTTCATACTATCTAAAACAGATAACGAAAACGGAAATACTATACTAATGTTAATCATAGTAATAAGAACTGAAATACCATTATCAATAAGAAGTTTTAGTTTGTCAAAATTATAACCTTCGCATTCTAAAGAATAAATAAATTCTCCGAAAAAATACTGAAATAGTAAGTTGTAATTTGTAAGCAAAATCACACACTTAAACATCCCGCGATAATACCTAAATGTTGCCAAAACAACAAAATAAAATTTTAGTTATTAAAAGAAAAATTCTTAAAAAAAAAACGATTTATTCGAAAAATAATTCTAATTAAATGTCAAAGAATAGAAAAATTGAATAAATATTCCAACTGATTAACATAGCTACAGTAAAAATATGTAATCTTGAAAAACTGCATGTAAAGTATAAATTGTCCACTTAGTGAGAAACGTGACATCATATGACGTCATAACACTGGAAAATCACTTAAAAATTAAATTTTAAAAAAATTAGAAGGAATTATGAACGGCAAACCTATTCAAGAACCTTTCTCTTGTAATTTTGTGTACGTGTACCAAGTTTCACGTTATTTGGTTGTCTGGATCTTGAGTTATAAGGGAACAGACAACAAATGCGTCTTATATATATATATATATATATATATATATATATATATATATATATCGGCTAGTCCGAAATCCCTGCCCCCTCCCATTCTATCCAATCAGAACTACTATTACGTAATAATCATGCACTTACACTGCTGGTATAAAAGCAAAAATCTTGTGTAATCGCTCTCTACACTGCCGTTCTACGTCCAATTTTGACTTATGGATCACCTGTGTGGGGTTATGCCGCAGATTCTAATATTAAAATTCTCGAGGTTGCTCAGAACTCGTTAATAAGAAATATAGTTAAAGCTGATAGATATACCAGAAATATTAAAATTTATGAAGATATTAAAATTCCACCTTTCAAAGCCTACATTCAAAAGCTGGCTATCTCCTTTTTTAACAATTTACCCAATATCAATAATGAAAATGTTAAAATGCTTAATAGTTATATCCCAGTGCCAGATCTCAAAAGACCTAGGAGAATCCTCCTAGACTCGTATAATCCCCCCTAACAATTTGCCGCGTTGCGTGGTTAGACATTCTTCACTACAACACGGGTGAGTTCAGTCACACCAAATACAAATTTAGAGATATTTAGTTTTAAACCATGTGAGCTCAGTCTTTGGAATATAGTTCTTAAGTGAGAACGATGCTCCTCAGCATTTTCTGAGTAACACAAAATATCATCCAAGTAGACAAAACAAAAAGGAAGTCCTCTTAGTACTTCATGCATGAATCGCATAAAGGTTTGTGGTGCATTCACAAGGCCAAAACACAAATGGGTATATTCGTAAAGACCCCATGGAGTTGTTACAGCTGTCTTAGGAATATCACACTCAGCTATTGGGATTTGGTGGAATGCCTTAAAAATGTCTATTTTGGAAAATATCCTCTTGCCATGTAGTGCATGAGCAAAGTCATTCAAATAAGGCATGGGGTAGCTGTCGAACTCAGTAACAGAATTCATCTGCCTGTAATCCCCAACAGGTCTAACTGTAGAGTCAGATTTGGGCACAACATGAAGAGGAGAACTCCAGGGACTTTTGGAAGGTCTAATAATGCCTTGAGCAAGAAGAAATTCAAATTCTAACTTCACTGCATCATACAGTTTAGGGTGTAGCCTTCTAGGCCTGGCAGTGACTGGTGGGCCAGTAGTAATAATATGGTGGACTGTGCCATGTGATGCTGATTTGGAAATTAAAGAAGGGTTGCTGAGGTCTGGATATTCCGATAAGATGTTTTTAAAACTAATGTTTGCATCTACAGTGAGGATTGAGGGCTGTACAATATTTGAAGAAACACAAGGAGTGAAAAGAGAAGTTTCCACATCCACCAACCTTTTTTCTTAAGGTCAATTAAAGGTTGAAGTGCTTTAGAAAATCAGCACCAATTATAGGAGATGATACATCAGCAATTATGAAAGTCCAGATAAAAGGTCGCCTCAGACCCAGGTTCAGTTCTTTACGGACCATACCATAGGCTGGAATTTCGGTATTATTAGCAGCAAATAAGGAGAAGTTAGACTGAGGTGATTTATTCATAGTTGGAGAAGGTGGGATGACACAGATTTCACTTCCAGAGTCTATGAGGAATTTCTGGCCAGACTTGCGGTCTAATAAAAATAACCGGCTGGTATGTTGCGAGGGCTCTGCCATTCCAGCTATGACAGAGCTTACTCGTTTTTTTGCACAAATGCACAAGGTGAAACACACTTGCGGGCCTGCTCTTTATAACGGCGATGATAGTAGCAGATGCCACTTCCTCTATTGACACTCCAAGAGCGTGAATGTGATCTCCGGCGGCCAGAACTATATCGTTGGTGGCGAGAGGAATTGCGCTCTCTTGTCAGTTCAGCAACTTGTAGAGACAGCTCTTGGATCTGCCTGGCGAGAGAGTCCATGGTTGGTTGAGCACTGCATGAAGATGACTGGGATGGTGGAGGAACAGTTGTGGCCGCACAGATAGTCGAGGACGCACCAACAACCTCAGAAACCTTATCAGCGATGATAGCCAGTTTATCCAAAGGCTCTGAGGATGCAGACAAAACAGTCTGGATATGTGGTGGCATTCTTTGAAGCCACAAACTTTGCAGAAAGTCATCCTGGAGTTGGCCATTAGACAGCTCTTTCATTTTTCGCAACAGGTGGCTGGGCTTCTCATCTAGCTGAAGGTCAGTAAGCAGTTTCTTAATTTTTTGAGTCTCCGAGTCGCTAAATTGGGTGATGAGCCGCTGCGAGAGAGTGTGATATTTGTCACTGTTCGGAGGGCTTAACACAATGTCCGACACGTAGGAGAGAGTTTCAGCATCCAGGTTCGCAACCAAAGCAGAATACTTAGTATCATCACTGGGGATACCACTGAATGTGAATGCATGGTCGCATTGCGCAATCCATAGACGAACGTTCGATTTCCAAAACGGCGGCAGCCGCAAAGCAATACGAGCGACTTCAACGGTTTCACTAGTCATATTGTTGAATAAGCACGAAGCGAAATGAATCTCCGAGCAGATGCTTCAAGTGGCCTTGAGGAGAAGGAGAAAAAAATCTTTCGCTACGTACTGATCATCCGTAGTAGAAGAATTTGTATTGCATTCGCCAGTAGAACAGAATAGCTTACGTGTTTTTAAGTCCAAAAGGAGTCACCACTGCCGCGTTGCGTGGTTAAACATTCTTCACTACAACACTGTTGAATTAAATAACAATAAACATTTATTAACTTTAAAGATAAAAGATTAAATGAGCAATTAAGAGGTAAGCTTCCAAAAACTACAACACATGGTGAACCAGGCACGCTACAAGAATAACAGATCAATTCAGTTCAGTTTTGGAGTCGTTTTGTTGAGCTGTAAGGTCGCTTCAAATTAATTTAGTCACTCATCGGGTGGAGAGTGACATCTATCATTGCTAAATTTTCATTTTTTATTAAATTTTTCATCTGCAATTTAATTTAATTTAATTCCTTTTTAACTTCTTAACTTTTTTACTTAATTGCAACCCCCACACAGGCTAGATTACTAGACCTCCCTTTTGACTTGTTCCAACGTATCAGTGCAACCAATAGAGTGGCTACTCTCACAGTGCCATTCACCAACCACAGCAGTGCTACTCAGACACATCAGGACATTCCCGCCGAAACTGTATCCAAGAACAACTCTGTTCCTGTAACCACGCCTTCTTGCCACGTTCGATCTACCAATCAGGACACTCTCTACCAGGCAGGCCCAATCACATCAGGCCACATTTACAAACTAGATATGGGATGGAGGAACGCTTCGCGTTCCGTTTCCCAGAGACGCCCAGCATCCTAATCGCTCTCTTTGTCTGCTTGCCGTCAGCATGTAAACGTCCACGTAAGAATGTAAATAACTGCGGCTCTCTTTGTCTTTATGTTGTGTCCATCAAGATGTCGCTTCTGTAATATGTGTCTGTTTTCGTGTTTTTAACAAATAGATGGACTTATAAAAGTGATTGACTAGCTATGCTATGTGTGCTTCAAAATAAAAAGATGAAAATTAATTCTGAAGATGTTTTCACTAAAAACCAGATATGACAAACCAACAACGGCCAACGCTACTAGAATACTTAACACACACACACACACACATACACATAAGACGCATTTGTTGTCTGTTTGTCTGTTCCCTCATAACTCGAGATCCAGACACCCAAATAACGTGAAACTTGGTACACGTACACAAAATTACAAGAGAAAGGTTCTTGAATAGGTTTGCCGTTCATAATTCCTTCTAATTTTTTTAAAATTTAATTTTTAAGTGAGTTTTCAGTGTTATGACGTCATATGTAGTCACGTTTCTGACTAAGTGGACAATTTACACTTTACATGCAGTTTTTCAAGATTATTACATATTTTTACTGTAGCTATGTTTATCGGTTGGAATATTTATTCAATTTTTCTATTCTTTGATATTTAATTAGGATTACTTTTCGAATAAATCATTTTTTTAAGAATTATTCTTTAACAACTAAAATTTTGTTTTGTTGTTTTGGCAACATTTAGGTATTATCGCGGGGTGTTTATGTGTGTGATTTTGCTTGCAAATTACAACTTACTTATTTATTTCTTTAGAATGCGAAGATTATAATTTTGACAAACTAAAACTTCTCATTGATAAGGGTTATATTTCAGTTCGGTTCAAATGTAGTATAGGGGGGCCACTTTGGATTTGGCGATTTTTCTTCGGATTTTTCGATTTTTATCAAAATGTCATGGTAAGATATCGAATTCATTCTAAATAAATAATACCGAAAAAAAGTACCTTGGAGACCACTTTTAGTAACCAAAATAAAGGACTGCGCCAAGTAGCCCCCTATACTACACTTGATCAAATAATATGGTTCTTTGCAATTTCATGTGTCTTTATTTTAACCTTTAAGGGCTAACCTTTCTATTGGCTTCAGTGCATAAAATTGCCATGCAGAAAATCATACTTGGGTAATCATACTGCCCAAGCAAAAGCAGTGTTGGTAGTAATTACATATCAAACTGGAATAGGCATCAGAGAATAAGCAAAACAGACAAATGGCTTAAATACCTGTTGAGGAAGCAGGTGGTCGTAAGATAAATTATTTTTGGAGCTTATGTACTATACTGAAAATCGCCAACATTCAAAGTAACTTGCCAAATTGGCAACCCTGATTTTGCATGTCATATATATGCTGAATTGTGAGTCATGTGCTTTGTTTCATATAATGTCGCCAAAAGGTTGGGGTTATATGTAAATACCTTATTTTTTCAAATTATGCTTTTGCATTGATAAAGTTAGTTCAGTTCTTTTTATATCGGTTAATGTTAGTATTGTACTTCAATTTTCAATTTATTTTTATGCTCTGGATATATATACTTTGGATAATTTATGTAGCACTTGCGTATTATTGCACGATCGCCAACGTTCAAGACATCTCGCCACTTTGGCAATTCCAACTTTGAGTGAGATGAATTAGCAATCATGTGCTTCATTTTGTATAATGTCACCAATAGTTTGCGATAATACATAAGTACCTCTAATTCTGTACATTACTATAACATTAGACTGGTCGCAACATACCAATTTGACGTGATTTCAGAATTATGCCAAAAAGGAGTATGTTGAGGAAGCAGGTAGTGGTAAATTTTTGGCACACATGTGCTATCCTAACAATCGCCAACATTCAAGATAACTTGCCAAGTTGGCAACCCTGATTTCGCATGTTATATATATGCTGAATTGTGAGTCATGTGCTTAGTTTCATATAATGTCGCCAAAAGGTTGGGGTTATATGTAAGTACCTTATTTTTTCAAATTATGCTTTTGAATTGATAAAGTTAGTTCAGTTCTTTTTATGTGGGTTAATGTTAGTATTGTACTTCATTTTTCAATTTATTTTTATGCTCAGGATATATATACTTTGGATAATTTTTGTAGTATTTGCGTATTATTGCACAATCGCCAACGTTCAAGACAACTCGCCACTTTGGCAAACCCAACTTTGTGTGTGTTGAATTAGCAATCATGTGCTTCATTTTGTATAATGTCACCAAAAGTTTGCGATAATACATAAGTACCTCTAATTCTGTACATTACTATAACATTAGACTGGCCGCAACATACCAATTTGGCGTGATTTCAAAATCATGCCAAAAATGAATAGCCAACCAATATGAAATTAATATTATGAGTACTATCTTAGCCTGTTTTATCTTTCCCTCCAGTAATCCTTAATTAATTCAATATATAATTTTTTTATATATATATTAGTACTTACATTTTTTTTGGTTATTGTGTACTACAAATAATTTTTAGCATTGCGATGTCTTTGGAAAAATTAATCAGTGGTATTTTTCTTAAATATGTTTTTTTTATCTGTTTTTGACAATTTTTAAAATTTTGTTTGATGTCTGTCTGAATTGCAAGTAGCAAAATAAATATTTTACAATATATATTTTGTGTTTGTATGAAAATGTTTATAATGATTTATTCAAAATATTGAGTAGACTTTTATTTTTGATATCTTTTTAAGATTTAATTTTATGTTATAACTAGCTATACCCAGCTCTAAATGTTGCTGTGGCTCAGTCAGCTTTAAAATACTGGTACACCATAACGTATTGCATGAAGCTTAGAAATGTAATAATACACAAGAATTCAAACAAATCTATATGCATATAAGACACATTTGTTGTCTGTCTGAATAAACTTTCTCTTTCACACTACATCATTTGGACAAATTTTCAAAATTTGTTTGTGTGGTTAGTAATTAATTATAATGCTATAATTTTAATTGAATAGGCAGATATTGCATTTCTAAGTATAAAAATAGTTATAACTACTGTACTGTATTTTTTCCAGTGAGTGAATATTAACGTCACACTGTTCAGCTACATGAGGGCTTTTGGTGACGGACCACATAATTTTGAACCATGGTCAAGTGACGTGGACGACACCTGAGCTGGCACTCCCTTCTCCTAACTACCATACCACACCAATTTAGCAGGAATATATTCTACCAATACTTAGCTGGAATATTCTTTGAAATCTCCACTCTTCCAAGATTTATGACAGCACGGGTTCTATGATGAGTATTTTAGCGGGGAAGGCAAATAGTTTTGTAGCAGATATTACATTTTCAGCTGGCAGCGTTTTCAGCGGATTGCAAAGATTACCATTTTTTTACCCCAAAATAGTTAATGTCAAAATTTAAGTGTGTTATGTTTTTGTATGTTTATGGAGACCTTAGAAAACGATTTGACTATTTATTTTAAGTGAATAGTGTACATAATTAATTTTACAGTGGAATATATTTCATTAATTAGCTCTAACCGATTAAATTTCCCTAAGTGGAGTATTTTGTTTCTATATGTCCCTTAATTTTTAATGTAGTGACCTAAAAAACATATTGCATGAAAAAAATTGCAGTTAATCATAATGCGGTACATAAAGCATTAACGTGCATCGTTCTCCTACACGGCGGGTCTTACAGCTCTAATAAAGTTTGAGCTATGAAAGTAGCTAGACATTTGCCAACTTGACTCTATTGTCAACATTTCGCTATTTTTTCCATTGAATCGCCATTGTTATTTAGGAAACTGCGTTGCTTGCGAGTATTACTATTTTAACATAAAATAAATTCAACAGAAAGTTATATTAATGTATGACACTTTCAGTTATAAATTATTTAAAATATTTTAAGCGTCACAAAACTTTTAACAATGTGTTACTTTTGCTGAGCAGAGATCAGCTTAGGGAAGTATTTTCAAAAATCAACCCTCAAGAGTGTTACGGGGAGATATAAATATAAAAAAAAAAATCCTTTTTATCAGCTATTAGATCTACAGACTTAAAATTTAACAAAGGTATTTTTTTCTTTCTTTTTTTTCTTCAGCTGAGATATGTGAAAAGCTTTTTTTGTTTAATTTGCAATTCACTTAAAATTAACTCATTAAAAATTTCTTTATCCTTCAATCTGTGTTGTTTAACTTTTCAGTTCACCCGTACGAAGAACGGGTATACCAGCTAGTGTATATATATATATATATATACGTATATATATATATAAGGATAATTAAATTAGGGAATTTAATTTTTAATCCAATTCCCTATCTAGCACTTAACTCATATTTGTCATTTCATCTTCAAGTATCAAACTAATCACCCATTTATTTCTTCCGAACATATGACCTAGCCAATAAACATGTCTAATTCCAGATTGTTAGATTTAATAGTTCTATATGTCAGCATTAACTTTCAAGTACAATCATAAAATCCATGATACACCAACTTCCCATCGGTATTTTAAGTGCTAACCCCCACCTAAAACACACCGTGGCGTGTTTTTCTCTTTCTGCCTCTTAGCGTCAGATGATGTCGAGAATTCATTGAAGCTCCTTTTTAAAACGAAGTCTGATTCCGACTCGAAACATGTCAAATACATGGAAAGAGTGAACTAAAATAGTAGGTATTGAAGAAAGTGCATGATTTGCCTGCATTGTAGTAGCAATGCACACCCGGTTTGACTAGTTTGGCTGAAAAACCGGTATTCGACGCAAATTTTTGTCTTTGTTTTAACAGTTACATTGTTACAGCCATGGAGATGAATGAAAAACCGGTATTCGACGCAAAAAAAATATATATATATATAAAAATATATATATATTTGATATATATATACACTGCTGGACAATTGCTAAGGACGGATAACACTATCATCCATAGCAACCACAAAATGAAAGGAAGCAAAATGTGGAAAATTAGAATAAGTGCGGGATATTAGTAAGAAGTATGAGTATGCAAATTTTTTCCCCACGTCTGTTCATCACGTGATAGCGTTCATAAGAGCTTTAAAAATTTTGACGCGTGTGGACAGTTGTTGTTTCAAGTCAAAGTGTTACAGGAAAGATTTAATAGACGAACTTAAAATTTTTGGCATGTCTTCCCGACATCACATAGATGATTTTATGCGTGGCCGAATTATTGGAAAGATCGAAGAAGGGCGAAAAATAACAGATGTTGCCAGGGAGTTCGACATCGCTCACAGCGTTGTTTCACGGCTGTGGAAGTCATTTAAAACTACTGGAATGTGTAGTAGACGGCACGGGGGAGGTCGTGTTAGAAGTACGACGCCCGCAGAAGACATATATATCGTCCTATCGGCAAAAAGAAACAGACGCACCACAGCTCAGCAGGTGGCAAATCAGTTTCTTGCTGCCTCAGGAAAGCAGATCTCCCGAAAAACTGTTGCCAGACGTTTGAGGGGAGGACTATACGCACGCAGACCTGTTGTGTGTGTCCCATTGACCAGACAGTACCGTACTGCCCATTTGCAATGGTGTCGTGAGCATCACAATTGGACTGAACAGGACGGGGTATGCGTACTATTCTCAGACGAGAGTAGGTTCTGTCTGTCATCGGATTGTACACGCCAACTGATCTGGCGCGAGAGTGGTACTGCTTATCGTCCAGAAAATATCCAGGAAAAGGACCGATATCCGACATGCAGTATCATGGTGTGGGCCGGCATCATGATCAATGGCCGCACGCGCCTACATGCGGTTGCGAATGGGACTATGACGGGCCAAAGATACATTGATGAAGTTCTACTTCCTCATGTTCGTCTTTTCCGTGGTGCTGTCGGTGATAAATTTGTTTTTATGGACGACAACGCAACATGTCATCGAACACTCTCTGTTCAGGATTGTCTAGACAGCGAGGGTATTCAACGTCTCGTATGGCCAGCGCGTTCTCCAGATCTAAACCCCATTGAAAATGTGTGGGATGCTTTGGGGAGGCAAGTTGCTGGTCGAAACTATCCTCCGACAAACAAGAACACCCTCATCCGTGCACTCACAGAGGAATGGGATAAATTGTCTCAACAGCTGCTGGATAATGTTGTGCAAAGTATGGTACGACGTGTGGAATGTTGCATCACACTCCACGGTGGACATATCCCGTACTGATACCTTTCTTTAAGGTGCCTGCTGACTTTTAGATGCATTGTTCCATTTCTCCGTACGCAGATCAAATGAACATTTTTTTTCTTTCAGATGTTTCACAGCTTTTGTACTTTCCAGAACAATAAACTTTCCAGAACAATAAATATTCTTTATTCTAATGTCTGAACAGTGTGGCAACAATATTTTATCCTACTAGGCCTCATGTCTCGCTTAATGTTATGCTACATAGCAATTTGTGATCCGTCCTTAGCAATTGTACGGCAGTGTATATATATATATATATATATATATATATATATATATATATATATATATATATATATATATATAGAGAGAGAGAGAGAGAGAGAGAGAGAGAGAGAGAGAGAGCTAATTGTAGGAATTGAAAAAAGAGCGTGAATAAGTAAGTATAAATCGAAAAAAAATGTATTAAGCAATCGACAGTACTTCTTAGATCCAAGAATAGAATTTCAGACCTTTGTTCGTACTTAAGTTCTACATGCAAAGGGGTAGAGTACCTCTTGGAATGCATGGGCGCTATATCTCTCCATTGCTTGGTGACAGCATTGAAGCATCTGCAGCTGTTGAAGTAGTCGTTGCCGTCAAATCCTCCAATCACAAAGATGTCAAAACCTATCACTGCCAGCTTGTGGTAAGCCCTCGGTCCGGCAGGATCCATTTCTTCCACCTGTAGAATGAATTAATAGAGATCATGGATGGGCTGACAACGAATGACAGAAGTCTGAAATGGCACCAACAAACCAAAGTTGAATAAAATGGCAAATTGTGAATGAATTCGATAATTTTCTCTACACTTTGATTAGGTGAAACATAATAGCAACCATTAGAATTATTTGTCCATTTTCTTCTCTACATTTTGCCGCACAAATTTCTCCGATACATGACTCATTAAACCCAAATGATTCTGCAGTATTTGATGCTATAGATCTATTTCTGAAGTGACATAAGTTATCGTATCTTGCTTATTTTTATACACAGTAACTCCATCAGCTCTGTGATTGTGTCTTTAGAATTTAGCAATACAATGAAATTTTGGAGCATCTATGTTTTCTTCATTATTTATCCAAGCTTCTGTTAAAAGTAATGCAGTTACATGTTACACAACACTGTCTTCGAGATCCAAAGCACGTGCACGCAAATTTTGATAATTCAAAGAATATACTGATATTCCCTTTTTTTGTGGAAGTGAAGTTCGTGAAGATATCTGTGATTGTGTTTTAAGTTTGTTTCGTGATAACATTTTAGATTCATTTTGTAGATCTCTGTGAGATGTAGATTCTGTAATTCTTTGAATATTTAGTTTTAATCAATTAATGTTTATTAATTATAATTAAACTACTGTATAGTCATCCAAAATAATTATGTGTATAAAATTTCAGCTCAATTGAGCTCTTTAAAATGTATTTTATGAGCGATTGAAAATTCCACGAAGATAAATAAATAAATAAATATATAAAGAGTGTGAGCTAATAGTAGGAATTGAAAAATTTTACTCGAAACGTCGTACATTCCAACCACAGAAATTAAGAGCTATGTAAAGATCGTTAATTTATTACAAATTTGAGGACACTACTCTTGTCATAAAAATACAAAAATACCTTGATCCATCGGTCCGCTTTTGTGTCATAGGTCTCGACGAGGTTCGTGGGCGAGCCCCCGCTCCAACCCCCGATGGTAAAAAGGATGGAGTAGGGAATGCGAGGTGTGGCCAAGAAGGGGGTCTCCACGACATCTTTCTTTTGACCGATCATCTCCAGATCCCACAGGAATCGTAGCGTCTCGATCACAATAGGTTTGCAAGAATCGTTGTTCTCCACGTACCTGACACAGAAATTATATGTGGAAGCATTTTAAAGATTTTTTTCATCCATCCATTACACTCAATAAGAATTCTGTTTAATTAATTAACGCTAAATAATTATTTGGTACATTAGCATTAGAGATTATTAATGAAAGGAATTGGACTAATTTTAAAAGGGCAGTTGGTCTTAAAACTCTGTATTAGCTGATAATATATGATTTTATTATTTTAATTTTTTTTGAAAACTTTCATTTTTCCATTTCTTTGTTCTTTTTGTTGCCGTAGTATTGTGCTATAAATATGTATTAAAATAACAAGTGACGAGAATAAAAAAACTGATCAGTGCTTGGGATAACTACATAAAACTAGAGCAAACATTTTAAATATAAGCAAAACGTTAATTTAGGAATTTTACATTTCATGGAAGAAAACAAAATTTTCCAAAACTTAAGTGCCATTTCCATAAACTGGATGCATATTACAAAAGGACACACAACTGGTTCTGAGCGCATCTGACCTATTTCTGTATAAGATGTAGATCCAAGAGACAAAAAGGAAAATTCTATTTTAAAAAGCTATGCACGATAATCTGAACATTTCCAAAGCGACTGCAACACGTCAGAAGTGCAAGTTAAGAGGAACTACCAATCTCTTTTGGAACTTTATCTATTCTTTTATATCAATTTCTAAGTGACAAGGGTTTATTATCCCCGTGAATAATAAACTACAACATCTTTTTTCTTTCCCTTTGAAATCCTCACATAATATTCATTTTTAACTCACTTATGCACCTTGACCTTTTCCATGAAGTACTGTGTGTCCATGAGTCCAAGTCTGACGCACCGCATAATGGAATCCACGTGCTTCTTCCTTTCGTAAGGTTTTTGGTCGATCCAACGAAGCCCAGCTTCCCACACCAGTTCCTCGTTTCGAACGTTGATACGATCGTGGTTGAGAAGCCACACAACTGATTCCAGGGACATGTCCAAGAATTCCTCACTTTGCGTTACCACATCCACGAAGTGACTCAGCAGATACCTGTCAGAAAAAATGCAATAAGTGCAACAAGTAGCCCAATTAAAATGATCTACACTGGTGTGCAAAAATTAAGGACGAGATGGTTTTTTCAATATAACTTTGTACAAAAGCTTTCCAAATCAACACATTTAATACCGTAAGATCCCCAATACGTAAGGACATGTGTAATATGTAAGCAACACTTACTAAAAGAGAAATCAGAGGGATAAAAAGAAGCTTGATTGAAAAAGTAGCATGGAGCGCAATGCGACTGAAGGCCGAAACATCCCTGTGATGGGTGTCCAGCAAGAAACATCCGGTCTTTAGTAGGGGATATGATCTCCCCTGACTGCTAGGCAGGTTTCACAGCGTCTGTCCATGCTGAGAATGAGGGTGTCAATGACTTATTGAGGCATTGCTGCCCATTCGTCTTGCAGCGCCAATCGAAGCTTCCGAATCGTTACTGGTGGTAAGGTACGAGCTGCCAAGAGTCTGCCTAGAAAATCCCATACATGCTCGATGGGATTGAGATCCGGAGATCGTGCCGGCCAATCCATACGTTCAATATCCTCACTCTCTAAGAGCTGTTCGGCAGCTACTGTGCGATGACATGGTGCATTGTAGTCCATGAAAAGGAACTGCAGACCCATAGCGCCTCTAAAAAGACGCACATATGGAAGAAGAATCTCGTTACAATAACGGGTCCCGTTGACCGAACCTGCGTCGAAGATGTGAAGGTCTGTACGACTACCAAGCATGATGCCTCCCCAAACGAGAACACCGCGACCTCCATACCTGTCCCTTTCAATGATGTTCGAGGGATGATTGCGGCTTCCCCGCTCTCTCCAGATGAGTATACGATGAGAATCGCTACTCAAACTGAATCTGCTCTTATCTGTAAAGAGTACTCGTCCCCATTCATTGTCTCTCCAATTCCGGTGTTCCCGGCACCACAGAGAACGCCTTCTCCGATGGGCAGGCGTTAAAGGTACACACCGTACAGGGCGTCGTGCAAACAGACCACCACCGTGCAGTCTTTTGGCCACGGTAAAACGCGATATCGGTCGTCCAGTCGCCTGTGTCTAGTGATTTCTCCCGCTATCTGCCGCCTGTTTCTTCTGGCCTGTAAGACAATGTACCGGTCATCTGTGGGTGTGGTTCCTCGTGGACGACCACTACTGAACCCCCGGATAGCTGTTCCTGTAGTTTGAAATTGTCTCCAAAGTCGTGAAACGATGCTGTGAGCAATTCCGAACTCTGCAGCCACACTTGTCACACTGCGGCCTTCCTCCAACTTCCCAATGATTCGACCTCGGGTAAAAGCATCCAGATGTCATCTAACAGATTGATTATTCGCCATTTCTCGCTGAGGCAGCAACTCGGTGTGATTTTAACTGCTATACGGCGTGCAATCTCTTTGCCAGAAATACTGATCTTACACCGACAACATGCTTTATACTACTCAGACACTCCCCCATTACGTCTACCTGCATATCTGCGCATGTGCTACCGTACATCACCTTACTTAATCTCCTGATTGGTCTTTCTGTCCGCTCTGCCTCTTCGTTCAGCTGATATGCTAATTTTTCGACTTCGTCCTTAATTTTTGCACACCAGTGTATATACGGATATAAATAACAACTATTCTTTGGAAATTATGCAAATCAGAATCAGGATGTCTTCCTTGGGTCAACCTTAGGTTTTTCAGATTTTCCACCCTATGTAGAATTATGTTGAAGATCTGCCATCTTTTCTGGGATTCAAATCAGACTTAAATGTCCTGTCTAATCAGTGTAATTAAAAAGAACAACTTTTGAAAGAGCATAATTCCAATTATTAACACATCACTTATCAATCTCCTTCGTGTTATCTTCAATGAATCAAAATGAAACAGAATTCGAGTGAACTGTTAGAAGAGGGGTAAAAATTGTTTATTTTGAATAACTTGGGTTAGAACACGTGTCGTTTGTCCGCCCGATAGATAGTTCGAAATCTGCAAAAAACATTAAAAATCGTGAAAACTATCATCGAAGTAATAATCCAGAGTTATAAAAGTAATAGCCAACACATCTCACCTAACAGAACAAATTGAATATACTTCTCTCGAATTACCTCGAAGTGCACCTAAAGTACACCCACAAATCCCAATTAGCAATATTAATGGATATGGAGCATTTACTGTGTGAATATACTTGCAATCTCAATCAAAAATCATCGATGACGTCAACGGAACGTTTTCACTACGTGCAATGTGACAGAGGACGCATGTTAATTACAGTGATAGTTGGAAAAAACAACTTTCTCTAAAAGATTCTCATTCGAGAAATTTTAACAAAAAAACTTTCCGCCCAATGGTTAGTGTATATTACAGCTTCTTTTCCACGATTCTCAAACTAGCAATAACAGCCGCTATAGAGCGAATTCTTTCCTGCATTTGTTATCTATAGTACCTATATGCACCGCGGATGAGCAGCAAACCAGTCCCAAATATAAATATTTACAGCAGTTGTTGAAGTATGATAGACGAGGTCTGTTAAACAGAAAGGATAAAACTTTTCAAAACGTAGAGATATCAGTTGTTATTTAATCAACACAAAGAGCAGTTGCTGAAAATATTTACTTTTCTGCTGCCTTCTCGAGATCCAATAGAAAAAAGCAACGTGCAAATTCTGCGAATCCGATGCAATTCTCACAGTCCATCTTCTGCAACAGGAAGTTGGTACAATCTCGCAACATGCCCAGTATGTTGAACTGATCGGCAGCAGGCAGAAGATGGACCACGTTGTCCTCCGTCACCTGGGTGCAGCCGCTGTATGCAAAATGGACGATCAGCTGCAGCATGGGTGAGCTGACTCCGGGAATTAGAAACTTGGACCGAGATCGACGAGAAATCTTGGAGGTGAACAGGGCTCGGAAGTAGGGACTGCACACAGCCATGATGGACCTGCAAGGAGTGAACGATTTTATTTAGTCTCTAATCGATTTGTAAAGACAATTTTTGGAGACTAGAGTAATATGAGACATTCATCGATTCACATTAATAGAAACGTTTTAATCTAGTCTTTCTTTTCATACTTTAAGAAAATGAATTTTGTTTAGAGTGTAAGGAACTCTCAGTAAGAAATTATCAATTAATTAATGAGGTTGTGAAGCAGTTAAAATCATTTAAAGAAACCATAGATTTTTGGCCTAGCAGAATTGATAAATTTGATAAAATTTGGATATAATTTCTGTAAAACAATTTCATAATTAGCATGAATTTGAATTTCATATTTACTTTCCATGTACTTGCTTTAAATGCTCGAACAGGATAGGTTTCGAATAACTAATTCCTACTTATCACATTTATACGAAACATGCACAGACTAAAAAACTTAATCCCACGCGATGGATGGATTCCTCCTCTAAACATTAATCCTTAACATTACACTCGAAATGCGAGTGGTGCTGATTGCACCCTCAGCGTCGAAGCTACACAAAGAGCAAAGCACTGACTTATGAACGGCGAACGCCCCACCGTCTTCTGTCTGCAAAATGACATCGCAGCACTTTTTGTAGTCCTTCAGGTCTGTCCACACTTTAAGGCGATCCGATTTCATTTCGGAAAGGGTCTCTTCGCTCGAGCTCAGCACCACACTTGCTCCCATAACAGAAGTCAGATCCTGGTCTTCCTCCTTACCATAGCGTGCTGCAACGAAAGGTTCTTTCAATTATCTCGAACGAATAGTGTACGTAAGATTGGGTCAGATAAAGAACAACCATTTCTGCGGTTCTTTCCTTTTATCTAACGACTAGAATGAAAATATAAATTTCAGGATTTATGTGCAACACTACTTATATATATTAACCTATTCTCCGCCCAGGAAAATTTACGCACTCTCCAGTGCCACCGTTTTTCTCACAACCGTGCGTAGTTATGCGGTCGATTGAGGAATGAGTGATTGAGTTTATGGCACAAGAGCCAATTTTGGCTGAACTGCGCCGAGCATTTGTTAAATTATTATAACAATTGATGAAATATGTAAATGCAATTGAGACAAGAAAGTTTCGGTACAAGTTAGATAAATTTCAAATCACATAAAAATCGTATCCTAATGATAAAAGCAAACAAGTTTTGGTGGTGGGGTTTCCCCCAAAATAACATCTCAAAATAACGGAAAAAGTTAAAACAACTGAATGAAAAAAACGAAATGAAATCGGGATACGACGACATTTAAGGTAATTCGTCAGAGAAGTATAAAAAATTATTAAGAACTAGACAAAAGTTTAAAAGCAATGTGTTTTATAAAAGTAAAAGAAAAAAATGACTTCCAACTGTTCTTATTGTGGGTTGGAGTTATCATGTTTGTGGAGTTTCACTGTATTTTATTTTGCCAATCCTCCTCCAATAAAAAGCACTTATCTGCCTGGTATTCGATCATTTCCTTGTCTTGTTGAGGTGCACTCTTACGCGGTTTGTAGAGCGCCATTTTTATTTCTATTTTAGATTTATTTTTCGATTTTACTAAAAAAAATTTTCTCACACGATTTTTAAAGTTTTGCTTGAAATCCTGAATTATAACAGAAGAAGGGGAAGGTTGAATCTTACATGTGGGGATGTAGCATTGGTTGCAAGAACAGATGACAGGGTTTCAGTTGGTAGTGCTGTAAATTTGGAAGTCGATAATGAAAAAAGTGTTCGAATTGATGACATTGACTATTGGATGCGGAGTCAGTGAGTGAATATTAATATTGCACTGTGTTCAGCTTTCACACGAGGGCTTTTGGCGACGGACCTCGTCATTTTGAACCATGGTCAAGTGATGAGATGAGACCTGAGCTGGCATCTACCTCTCCTAACTACCACACCACACGAACGAGAGAACGTTTGAGCTCTCGGCAGATTCAACGAGCATCGCACCCCTTCATGGTAAGTCTTTAGTGGTACCGGGCTCGAACTCATGACAAGCCAGTCACAATCCGATACCTTGACCACTAGGCTATCGCGGCCTTCTATTGGATGCGGAATATGTGGGAACTGAAGGAATAGATGAAGATATTTTTGGTTTCGGAAGTGAAGAAGCTTGTTGAAGTAATTTTAATGCTGGTTATTTTATTGTGATATTTTCCTGTCTGTGTAGAAGAGGATATTTTTGAAGATTTAGCAGCCTGGGAGTATGTTTGTGATATAAGTGGGTCTATCAACTTTCGGGATTCTAAGTAAGTTACATTTTTATTAGTTTTAATTTCTTGTATTTATTTTTCCGTTTTGGGAAAAGTTTGAAATTGGTGGAATGAGACTGGGAACAGTTAATGCATTTTGGTTCTAGGCTGCAATCTGTAGAAGAATGATCCACAGATGCACATCTAGAGAATGTTAGTTCTCTTTGGCAGGGAAATTTGTAAATGTCCAAACCTCTAACCCTTGAAGCAACGCAGCAGATTCTGAATGTATGGGCGTATTTTAAAGTTTAAATAACCAGCTTTTATTGTATATGGTAGTTTGGGGGTATTGAAAGTTAATATTAAACACTTCGTAGTAAAAAGTGCCTTTTTTATTGGAATTCTTCTGACCCTGGTCAAAAAGTCCCTCCAAGATTTCAATTACGTGGTCCGTCGCCAAAATCCCTCGTGTAGCTAAACAGTGCGACGTTAATATTCAATCAATCAACCCTCCAAGATTTCTACTTCGGAAGCACACTAAAGGTCTGCTTCAGATATGACACCACGATGGGATTTTGATGATCTATGAGGATTTGCTGTTAACGGACAATCTAAAAACATTTTGGCCAGCAAGAAGGTTGTAGTTTCTAAGGCAGATGATGTTTAAATGAGCAAGTCACCGGATCGTAATTTCTTGACTGATTTCGGTTCTCGGCCTATTCCTTGAATAGCTATCTGAATTGTAAACGGCCTTAGATTTTATAGACATTTTATTATTGGGTAGAGATAAAATTAAAAAACGAGAATGTGTGGACACTTTATCAATGTTGAGAGTGGGTAAAATAAGACTTTTACCCGGGCAAAGATGATTTGGATCCATTAGCGCAAAAAGCACTTCATCCTGGTGTGCCTCAACCCACCACGGAGTCCAACAAGAGAGGCAGATCAACTGACAATAGTCAGGCTCGTCACTTACCTGGAGTACACCCAGGATATAGCACTACAGAATCAGTGGTGAGAATCCAACGGGTAAACCCCACACCCCTTATCTGCAGCACTAGCCCTATAGGTATGTCTCAGAAGAGACTTATCCCCAGCTGATTGACGACAGGATCGGGCTCACTCCTTCCCGTCTACAGCGAAGCCTGGGCCAAAGGGAACGTAAAAGATATCCCCAGGACACTATTTACTCCTCAAGGGACTCTGCACACGGCAAACATGCGGGTTGGGAAACCAACAGTGTTAGTAAAAAACAAATTAGCAATATAAAAGTCGAAATAGGAAAAAAATTAAGTATTGTACAAATGAAAATAATTTAGAACAATACAAAATGAAAACGAATATGTTATTGATAACGGATAAGTAATTAAGTAAAACAAATTAATTTGAAATTTTAAACACGTATATTTAATATCTTTTTAAACTGTGATCTAGACCAGAAAAGAAAGGAGGAAATGTATGACAAGAAAAGGGGTCGAAAATATGAAAGGATCACTTGGGTACTCCAGGTTCGTGAAACCCATGTTTACCAAAGACAGACAGTAAACCCCTTGGGAAATGACCACAAGAACACCTCAGGATTGTGACACTCGTACTCATCTAAAGATGAACCCTCTCCGAGGGGGTCTGTTGGGGGAAAAAGAAAAACATACATAAGTAAATCCTTTGGAACCACTGTTATTTTATTGCATTCCAAAGCCTGGGAATAGTTTTACGGATAGCAGTACAATGAAAATAATCGTACATAGGAAACGTGTATATATTTTCTAAGCGAGGCGTATATTTACACAAGCGGCGGTTAAGGGTTAAACGGTAATATTCCACTTGAGTGGTTCTTAAACTGTGGTCTTGAAAAATTGGAAGATTTGATCACTAAATTAGACTAGATCATTAAATTACTCCCAGTGAGAGAAAAAACTCTACTAGAACATGTATTTCAATCATGAGTTTTAATTCCGTTTTTTTGTTTGTAACTCCATATCTATTACTACAATGTAAAAATAGTAGAAACATTTGAGCAAAGATTGAATAACGAGTGCATCAATCCCGATTTTCTAATCGAATTTTTTATCTTAGAAATAAGTATAGAAAGCGAGGAAACGAGAATTGTGCAGATTTCAAATGATATAATAGCACTTGTGAAAGAAATGCACCATTAAAAGTTTTAATCAATACAGTTATTTATTTGAAATTAGTATTTTGTAATATTTTAATACATAGTTAGATGTTTACTTATAGAGGGGAGCAAGTTTTAAAAGACAAGTCTATAATTAGTGGAAGTAGTCTTAAGAGTATCAACTCCCTCCACCATGTAATGGGGTGGGCTGTTTAAAATCTTGGGGGGCCGCAATGTCAGGCTGATAAGCGAAGGAGAATCGCGATAATCAAAAATTTAAGAACCATTGTTCTAGCTTTTCTAAAAAAATGCAAGCAAATACATTATCTTTTTTTCTCCTTCACTGTAGTTTGCCCATTTCTCCTAAGTTAAAAAAAAAGAAATTTTTAATATATTTCACAATTTCTTCACATTTGAACAAATTTCTTCTTATTGCGAATGAATCAGAGGCAAATAAATTATGATTTTAATGGAATTTACTTAATAATTAGCATAATTAAATAACAGAACTTTTCATGACGGATGCACTTTTTGCTTGCTATTTTTATTATGAAACTTTGATTTGATTTAAAATTTCGAAAAATTATATATATCAAAGTTTGGTACGCGTAAGCATTATATCGTACCCCCATTTCATCAAATCAAAAAACGTCACCCAATGCCAAGATATGCAGCTAATAGAGGAAACCATTCCCGCTCACGCTTGAACGTAATAATACTAAGAATGACAGCGTTTGGCGGCATTTTTTGAACACATTAGCTGCCAGTAAAATTGGTACATCCATCCTCAGAAGCCGAATTACAATAAAGCATTTAACTTATCATAGTCGATCGTCATCCCAGAGATGCGTCGGCATAAGAGGTAGCAGTATACTGACGCATCAGCAACAGTAAACGTGCTAATTGGTAATGTCTTTTCGTTTGGCGAAATGGATCTACGTTATAATACGTGAAAATCAAAAACTCTTATGGGATTTTAAGAATTTGCCAAGTAATGTTAATGTGTCAGGATTGTTTTAGGTCTGACTGTAAAGATTTTTCCCTCAATGCTTCACAAAAACTTTTACGTTTACTTGTCGTATAATAAATACACTGCTGGACAATTGCTAAGGACGGATAACACTATCATCCATAGCAACCACAAAATGAAAGGAAGCAAAATGTGGAAAATTAGAATAAGTGCGGGATATTAGTAAGAAGAAGTATGAGTAGGCAAAATTTTTTTCCACGTCTGTTCATCACGTGATAGCGTTCATAAGAGCTTTAAAAATTTTGACGCGTGTGGACAGTTGTTGTTTCAAGTCAAAGTGTTACAGGAAAGATTTAATAGACGAACTTAAAATTTTTGGCATGTCTTCCCGACATCACATAGATGATTTTATGCGTGGCCGAATTATTGGAAAGATCGAAGAAGGGCGAAAAATAACAGATGTTGCCAGGGAGTTCGACATCGCTCACAGCGTTGTTTCACGGCTGTGGAAGTCATTTAAAACTACTGGAATGTGTAGTAGACGGCACGGGGGAGGTCGTGTTAGAAGTACGACGCCTGCAGAAGACAGATATATCGTCCTATCAGCAAAAAGGAACAGGCGCACCACAGCTCAGCAGGTGGCAAATCAGTTTCTTGCTGCCTCAGGAAAGCAGATCTCCCGAAAACTGTTGCCAGACGTTTGAGGGGAGGAGGACTATACGCACGCAGACCTGTTGTGTGTGTCCCATTGACCAGACAGCACCGTACTGCCCGTTTTCAATGGTGTCGTGAGCATCACAATTGGACTGAACAGGACTGGGCATGCGTACTATTATCAGATGAGAGTAGGTTCAGTCTGTCATCGGATTGTAGACGCCAACTGATCTGGCGCGAGAGTGGTACTGCTTATCGTCCAGAAAATATCCAGGAAAAGGACCGATATCCGACATGCAGTAATATGGTGTGGGCCGGCATCATGATCAATGGCCGCACGCGCCTACATGTGGTTGCGAATGGGACTATGACGGGCCAACGATACATTGATGAAGTTCTACTTCCTCATGTTCGTCTTTTCCGTGGTGCTGTCGGTGATAAATTTGTTTTTATGGACGACAACGCAACATGTCATCGAACACTCTCTGTTCAGGATTGTCTAGACAGCGAGGGTATTCAACGTCTCGTATGGCCAGCGCGTTCTCCAGATCTAAACCCCATTGAAAATGTGTGGGATGCTTTGGGGAGGCAAGTTGCTGGTCGAAACTATCCTCCGACAAACAAGAACACCCTCATCCGTGCACTCACAGAGGAATGGGATAAATTGTCTCAACAGCTGCTGGATAATGTTGTGCAAAGTATGGTACGACGTGTGGAATGTTGCATCACACTCCACGGTGGACATATCCCGTACTGATACCTTTCTTTAAGGTGCCTGCTGACTTTTAGATGCATTGTTCCATTTCTCCGTACGCAGATTAAATGAACATTTTTTTTTCTTTCAGATGTTTCACAGCTTTTGTACTTTCCAGAACAATAAATATTCTTTATTCTAATGTCTGAACAGTGTGGCAACTATATTTTATCCTACTAGGCCTCATGTCTCGCTTAATGTTATGCTACATAGCAATTTGTGATCCGTCCTTAGCAATTGTCCAGCAGTGTAATAATACAAATATAAGAATTAGAAAATTAAAATATGACATACTAGAATTAAAATATTCCAGAATTTTGAAGATAAATCTTTCTTATGAATTAATCACCGGATATTTTTCTATCTAATGATCAGACTTGAATGAGATTTGTAACAAAAGGTATTTAGAAGTTTTTCTACCTGATTCAACACGCACAGAGACAAAAAAGCGAAATAAGTTAACTTTTTAAAAATCAACGCTGATCAGTTAACATGAATTGGTTTCTATTGAGCTGTCAACAACAGAGGTCCAGATGCGGTAAAAAATGGGAGTGTTATTAAGGACACCTTTTTCTGACGACTGTCAATTATATCTTTTTCTTTCACCAAAAAGAACTAAAACCTCAAAGCTAAAATAAATACGATTAATTATGGTCAAATTCACATTTCGAATTTGACACCAAAGGGTTTTCAGTCAGTTTAAATCAATGCAATTAACTGCAAAAAATGTAGAACCGCATTATCAATGTAACCTTAATACATGCGAAGAACTTTCCAATGGTGGTTTTCGTGGCGGCCTCTTTACACCACTTTCTAAGAAAAACTGTGTTCCCCTGACCTCCTTAATCAATTAGCCCTGGAGATCAATAAAATTCCTCCAAATAGCATCACAATCTGCACCGATGGCAGTAAAATAGATTAAGGAGCAGGCAGTGTAATATATTCAAACACCTCAGGAGAAACACTCCATAAGACAACGTAAACCAGATTTATGTTCCGTTTTTCGAAGCGTATTAATTGCAATTGACTTGGGACTAGAGAAAACCATGAGCAAAAGTAGCTACTGGACTATTAAAAGACCTCTGGATTCTACCTTACAGCAGTTATTCAATTCAACATTTTAAAAACTGGGTCCACATAAGAGATAAAATCAGTTAATCTATCTAACGAAAAGTTAGCTCCTCTTTCACCCTCACCAAGTACATTTTTAAAGGATCCCGTCCTATGTCTATATCTACGGAAATAAATTAGCTGACTTGCAAAGGAGGCACCAGACCATCCTGTCCCTTCTACCTGAGAGCCCTCTATTTAGAATTATTCTCAAGGTAAAAGGATCAAAATAAAAAAGTTTAAACCTCCATTTCATAAATGGTTTAAAGGCAAAAGATCAGGGCTTTTTTTTATCTCTTTCTTATGACAGACAGTCCAATACTTGTCTGTCCTGACTTTTGTCAGTGGGCACTTAAAATATCTCACTTTTTCAGGAGGCAATAAGATGTTTCCTGTTTGCCTTAAATGGCAGCTGGAACAATTTTCACCTCAGAACATCTTGGACTGGACTGAGAGGATATTCATGATAATCCACTTCTAGTATCTGACTTCATTAAGGCTGTCTTTGGCTAATGTTAAAGAATAGGATCCAAATTTGGAATATTTTTTCAGATATAAAAGTACTCAAAAACGTTAATATTTCACTACTGGCCATTAAAATTGCTACAACAAAAAGGCGACATGCTACAGAAGTGAAATTTAAACGACAGAAAGATAGTGCTGTGATATGCAAATGATTAGCTTTTCAGCACATTCTGACAAAGTAGGCGAAGACAGCGCCACTTACAATGTGTTTAAGTGAGGACATTGTTCAGCTGGTTTCTCATACACAAATTGCATTAGAACGTTGTTGCCTGGTGAAAAGTTGTTGTGATGCCTCCTATAAAAAGCAGAAATGTGTACCAGCACGCTTAGGACTTTGATAAAGGTTGAATTGTAGAACACTGTGATTGCGGTTTATCGTTATCGCAGTATTGCTGCTTGCGTCGATCGAGATTCAATGACTGTTAGCAGAATATGGAATCGATGGTTTCAAGATGGTAATACGGAACGCCGTGCTGGATCTCAAAGGCCCCCTATCACTAGCATCCGAGAAGACAGGCATTTTACCCTCATGGTTTTAATGAATCGTGCAGTCACGTCACGAGCACTGAAGAATTGGGAGTCTTTGCAAGACAACAAATGTCTGCACGAACACTTAATGACGTTAGCAACAGTATGACTCTTTGCTCGTTGACCATGGCTGTGGCTACTCTTGACGCTGCCTCACAGACAGGAACGTCTTCAATGGTGTAATCTGGGTGCACGAATGGAGAGACGTCATTTTTTCAGATAAATCCAGATTATGTTTACAGCATCAAGATGGTCGCACCCGTGTTTGGCAGCATCGTGGTGAACGCACATTGGCAAGCGTGCATTCGTCTTCATCATACTGGCCCATCAACTGGCGTGATAGTATGGGGGTGCTATTGGATACACGTATCGGTCACTTCTTGTTTGCATTGACGGCACTTTGAACAATGAACGTTACATATCTAGTGTGTTACGACCCGTGGGCTTACACTTTATTCGAGCCCTGTAAAAACCTACGTTTCAGCGGAATAATGCACGACCGCATGTTACCGGTATTGTACGGACCTTGCCTTATACTGAAAACGTTCGGTTGTTTCCCTTGCCTGCATGTGTTCACCAGATCTCTCACTAATAGAAAACGTTTTGTCCATGATTGCCGAGCGACTGGCTTGTCACCATACGCCAGTCACTACGGTTGATGAGCTGTGGCATCGTGTTGAAGCTGCATGGGCATCTGTACCTGTACATGCCATTCAATCTCTATTTGACTCAATGCCCAGGTATATAAATGCTGTTATTATTGCCAGAGGTGGTTGTTCTGAGTACTGATTTCTAAGGATCTATGCATCCCAATTTCTTGAAAATTTAATCACTTGTTATTTCCAGTATAATATATTTGTCCAACAAATATCATTTTGTTATCTGCATTTCTTCTCAGTGTAGCAATTTTAATGGTCAGTAGTGTATATTCTGGCTTAGCTATCCTGTAGTGAATCACTTATTTTATCATACTACTCATTCTTATCCGAGTTGACACGTTTTCTTTTATAAAATGTGTTTCGCATTTTTTCCCTGTTCCATAATGCTAAACGAGCTGTCCCTTTACATGATAAAAGAAAAAACTAATTATTTATGAAATATTTTTTGAAATTTTAAAAATATTATAAACAAATGCTTTAATTACAATGTCATAAAATTTTTGTAAAAAATTGTGGCCTTTTTTTGTCCGAAAATGTGCTCCGTGTTGAGTTGATGCTCTCATACAAAAGACGAAAATAACCTTAAAGTCAACGCTTCCACTGATCTGGTCTGTGGGACGAGACGAGAGACTAGTAACAATGCCAAAGATGTTCTGATAAAATAATGGAAAGTAAAAAGTGCACAGGTGTATTATCTAGAATTTGTAGGATTTATTTTAGTCCGATTTATCTGAATACTACTTGTAAACAGATATTACATAAATATTTATTTTATAATGTTGTAATTATGTCTGAATTTATGTTCTAAAATAAATATTGCAAAATTAAAAAAAAAAGATAAAAGAATAACTTTTTTTTAGTTGGCACTTTTAATTAAAAAAAATTATCCAATTCCTGAAAATTCATTCCACTGTCATGTTACTATCATCATTAATATGAAAAGAGAACAAATTTTTAAATTATAATATATATATATATATATATATATATATATATATATATATTGATTTGCAATAAAACAGGAAAATATGCACACATTACCTATTTTTTTTAGTATATTTCCGTCGGAGGTTTATTGAATTATATATTGAATTTGAGCCAGAAACACCGTGAAACTTTACTTTGTTCAAAGTAACTATCAAGACGGCTTTATTTACACCTAAGAAAAAAGATTAGAAAAATAACTATTAACTATATTGGGATATTGCAATGATTTTATAGAAATAAAATTCATTAAAATATTCAACAGCAGAATATCAGCAGGTTTGATTCTTTTTTTTAAATCGTAATTTTAGCTGACTTTTTTGAATTTCTACTAAATCCTCATGAAAATGTGCAAACAACGGATAAAAAAAAATTCACGACACACACTTCCAGGTACTCCCTCCCCACGCACGCGGCAGCCTTGAGGTCGCGGATTTGTGGCTGGTGTGTCAAGAGTTCGAGACCTTAGTATCACCGTCTCCAGAGGCTGATACATCTGTAGAGGTTCAAAGTCCTTACGCTGGTGTGTGTGTGGGGAGGATACTATTCTGAGTATCATTCCCGTCATTTGACCGTTGTCCAGATGATGAGGTCCCCTACTAATAGCCCTCGTGTTGCTTTATAGGGCGACGTTAATCAGCCCTCCCTCACACTCGATAGAAATATTTGTGTAAGTAAAGGATCCTCTCCATTCTAACATCACCTAATACAGCGGTTGCCAACCTTTAGAATTCCTTGGACAACGAAATTTATAATTTAAGGGCCATTTAATGGTGGGCCACTATAGTCACTTATTTCCATCCAACTTTACGAAAAACGAACAAACTCAAGTGCTGATTCACCACGGCAGCCAACTCTCACTTTTAAATGTCACTAGATACACTTGAAAGGGTAGCAAAAAATTCCAAACATTTAGAAGAAATTCCACTAAAAGTTTTAAGAAAAGTATTATCCAAATCCCATAAGTTTTGTTTCTCGTCATTGTTGAAGCTGAATCTTCATAAAAATATAAATAATGTCCCAGTTTTTTTCCAGACTATCAAAACTTTTTCACGGACAACCGGTTGGAGACCTTAAATCTAATATACAAATCGTTTTATACAGAACTTTAATTGATGCATGTGTTTTAGTTAAATAAATCAGCCGTATAATAAGTATAATGTTAAATACGAATAAAGTAGTAACTGTGAAATAAATATATTTTTTTTACAACCAAAACTATTACTACCAACTTAGTTGCCAGAGAACTCGGGGTACTTGTGTATTATCGCAACCTATTGGCAACATTATATGAAACGAAGCGCATGGTTGTCAATTCAGCGCGTACGACACACGCAAAATCGGGGTTGCCAACTTGGTAGGTTATCTTGAACGTTGGCATAGTTGCGATAATACGAAAGTACCGAACTCAGTTCCAATTTATTTTGATGAATATTATACAGTTGCCAAACAGCTGTCTTTCCGCCCTGTGGAGAAGTTTCAAACCAGACGGTAGTAATCACCAACAAAATAATATGGTCCTATCGTGTACAAAATTACGCAATGTTTTTAAGTAATTAAACATTTGGTGAAATTTTTCCGTAAGTCACTGTGTATGGCGGTGCCTTTTACCGAACTTAGTCTTTAAAAGGCTTCAAGACTCGATAGTAATATTTTTATTTATAGATTATTGTTGGTACCCAAGAGGAGTGTGTGTGTTTGACTTTTTTCTAAGGTGGAGTTCTTTTCAGACAGACTGGTACTTACTCACTATTGCAACAGTCGCCAACTCTATGAATAACTCGCCGAGTTGGCACCCCCGATTTTCTATGTGTCGAATTCGCTGTACGAATGTTTCATATCCACTGAATTGGCAACCATGGGCTTCATTGCATATAATGGCGCCAATAGGTTGCGATAATACGTTATAAGTACCACAGACTGTATAAAAAAATCTCTCATGTATTAAATCATTGCCATCTTCATCACATATCGAAATCTAAATACTCATTTTACAAGCTTTAGATCTTCAAAAAATAAGGATTGCGATACATTCCGCAAGCCAAACTTGGTATGATAATGTTGACAAATCGTGATTAGAGAAAAAGATATCCAAAGTACATATTAGTCGTTTTTTCAAAAATGTGCATCTCGGTCTCTTCTGTTAAGCCGGAAAAGAAAATGAAAATTTCTGTCCAAAATAAATATGTAATTAACTTGGATCCGTAGATACTGTGTGCACTGATGCATAGTAGTAAGGGTTCAATAGTAAAAAAACGAAGGATACTTACAGTTCTAAATAACGTTATTTAAAAACCATTTTATATTCAAAAGACAATTTATCATACTTGAATACGATGAACTTAATAAGAAATCATTAACAGTTGTAAATCTTATGACACTTACTACATTTATTGTTTTAAAAAAACAGTGGAAATTGATGAATAACTAAGATTATCACCATTTAATCAACTAACGTAAATAATTTTTAAACTCATAATTTAAGGAGCTAACATTGAACTTCCTCTTTTTTATATTTATGGCGATACGTTGTATATTATTTAAATTTATGTCACTTACATTTATTAAATAAATAAAAGCGTGAATTAAAAGTGTAGTATTTATTTTGAAAGATAAAAAATGACTTTTTTTTACCTTATCGAAGACAGTAATTTTGTACTTGGAAGAGGTGTGCCAAAGAACTTGGAAATCAAATAAACTTTAAAATGCAATTTTACGATAAAGTAAATTTTTGAGTTGAGGAACTGTTTATTATTTATTTGCTCGCGATCTCTGATTTTTATGATTGAGGTTTCTGACCTTTAAAAAATAAACAGATCCATGAAAAGCATAAAAAAATATTACCAAATCAAAAATAATAATTAATTATAATAATAATAATAATTAATATATTAATATTAACCGAATAGTGTGTGTAAAAACAATATTAGCCGAATTTATATGTACTGGGTGTTCAGTTATCTTAAAATATTAATAACACTTGTATTTTTATTTACCACGATAGCCTGGTTGATAGAAGTACAAATTTCTAACAGTTAGGTGGCATATAAACACCGTGAGTGTAGATGACTCTTTTACGGTTTAGTCCCCATGTTAACCTGGCAAAAATACGTAAATTGGAGTGTCGTTTAAACTGTCGATCTTGTTATCGGATAGTTTAAAAATAAAATTAATATTAGATGAATTAATATTAGTATTAGAATTCTAATATTAATAAATTAATATTAGAATTTAATATTAAATTAATATTAGACGAACCTTCTAGCTGACCACAAAAAAAAATGTGTGTGGATCCCGTTTTGCATACAAAAACATAATTCGGAAACTGAGAACCAAATACACAAAGTTCAATCCATATACTACGTAATAGAATTCATTGGGGTGTGTATTTATACGCGTATACCAACTCATTATTTATCGAATTCATGTTTTCAGATAAAATGCAGATTCATTAAAAATTATAAAACACACCAAGGATAAAATAAAAATTTTACATCTTGCTTGCTGCAAATTATCAAATTCAGTACAGACGACTAAAGACTACAGACCCCTCCCCCTTACGTATATTTACATATAACGCAGATAGATCAAATATTAGCGTGAGGTTGAAACAACTTTCATTGAAAGTGCAGCTGCCATACTATGGGGAAAGTTATTCATCATTTTTGGGAAATTGCAGAAGGCAAGCCATTCTTGCAGAACACTGATCAGTTCTGTCTCTAAATTGGGGCTTCATGGTCTAGTTAGCAGTCGATGTTCTAATTTACTTCATAGGTGGTCTATAGGAGTGAGGTCTTGTCTTTAAGCAATCCGATTCAATTCCTAAGCACCCAAGTCAGTAATCAACATCTCCGCAGGCCGTGAAGTAATGCTTCCCCTTCGAACGGCTGCCACAATTTAGGAACAACGCTTTCAGTGATGAAAGTTTAAGTTGCAAGAACCAAACGGCCCAGGCCTAACCTCATGAAAACCTTTCCCAAAACCTTACGCCATATTCTCCTCCGAATTTCACTGACGTTACAATGTAATCTATTTCAAGGCGTTCATCAGGCATTCTTCACACCTGGGATTCCCAGATAGTATAACTTGATTCGTCGCTTTATAATGAATGACGCTAGTTCTCAAGACTTCTCACAACTGTAGTAAACACTGGTATATATTGAGACAATTTATAAACATCTGTGTCATGAAAACCAAGGTTTCAAAATTCGCGATGAGCTGTCTTTGTACTGATGTTGCATCCAGAGGCTTCTTTTAATATCCGATGAAATTTTTTAGCTGAATCCATGCAATTGGATTTCTTAACTCTTACTCAACTAGACGGCATGGTTTACCAGATTGAAGTTGCGCAGTTACAGCCCCTGCAAGTTTCAAATTTAAACTAATATCATGTACAGCAGTAGAATGGGTCACTCACGGGGAATGTCATGATTAGACTTTCGTGAGTGATGACAGCCGATAAGTTGACCAGGTTCGAAATAATTTAGCTCCTGTTTTCCTCTCCGTTATACTTCTTTAACTGTGGAAATTACGATTGAGAACTCGTCTTCCTTTTACACGAGCCAGAAACTAAAAGTCATTTTCTAAATCTTCTATTTGGAAAGAAGTTCCTAATTTCTGAAGCCTTGCAAAGAGTAAGTGAGAGGAACATATAGATAATTTTGAACTGTCTTTGAAGACATAGGCAGCAAGAAATTAGAGAATTCCTTAATACAGGGATGGACAATTGTTTTTACTCGGAAGCCAATGCGTAGAAGTGAAGATTTTCAATTGATCACATTTCATTTACTAGACTGCTGGTCACACAACGCTAAGAAGGATCAGTGATATCACAGCGAAATTTAGATAACATGTTGTATAAAGATTAAACTATTAAAATTACAGCCTCTTGTGATGAGTGGAGGATGCAAAATCAGTAGTTACTGTAACCGCCATTGCTGGCTGTAACCACTGCCACATGCCTCGGCACAGAATCAAAGAGGTTATGGATGTATCCTTAGTCCATGCGGCTTCCACACATTGCCAAAGTTGATCTGGTGTAGCAGCGGGTGGTATGAGTCGTTGTGCAAGCATTTACCACATGTTTTTGATTGGTGAAAGATCGGGAGAACAAGCAGGCCAAGGAAGCAATTCAATTTGATGGGCAAAGAAGAACTCTTGAACATTGCACGCAAAGTGTGGTCACGAATTATCCTGTTGGAATATGGCAAGCGCTGAACGTATGGGAGGACCATGGGCTCCAAGAATTCAGAGATGTAGCACCAGCTATTAAATGCAATGCGCGTACCAGACGGGTGAGGCAGTGAAATCCAATACCACTCCACACCATGATACCGGGTGCAGAACCAGTGTGGCGGTACATAACGCAACATATCAGCAGCCTCTCACTACGGTGTCCCCAAACTCGAATCCGACTACGTACAGTCGAACCTCTATATTGCAAATTTTTCAATATATCGAACTTTTTCTTGCAACCAAAAACATTTCACGATTTTCTTCGTAAAATAGCCTCCCAATAGCGAAGGGCATTTTCTATATAACGAATTTTTCTCTTGTGATTCAATTTTTTTTCTCCCTATTTTTAAAGTATTCCTCGATATTTCAAATTATTCTATCTTTTAACACACTTTATGGTGGTTTTAAATCTTTAACTGGTTTTATAAAGTGCCTAACTCGCCGAGAGTAATAGAACTCTGGGCGTTTCATCCAAGTGCAACCTTTAACTCCCATTGCCCAGTTTACTGGACACATCTTCTATATCCCCTTTCACTCTCAGTGGAGTTGTCTCGTGTCCTTTAACTAATTTCCGTTCATTTGTAGTGATGATCAGTCGTACTGGTAACTTCGTTTTTAGAAGCTCGAAAATGTCAAAACGTAAGTGTTTGATCATCAAAGAAACATATTTAATTCTTCAGGAAGTGGACAAAGGCGTCAGGTGTCGTCCTCGTCACTTGACCATTGTTCAAAATAACGAGTCCGTCGCCCAAAGCCCTCGTATAGCTGAACACACACAGTGCGACGTTAACATTCACTCACTCAAATTGTATTGGCTATCGTTTCATGACACAAATGATTCATTCCCTGCATAAACAAATAAATACTTACTTGTAACTTTTTCACTGAACACACGATTTTTCATTTTTTGAAGGTTCCCTCCAGTTGGAATTTGAAGTGGCAAACTCATCCGAGTGAGTGATCGTCCTTCTGTAAAACTGCACGAGGACTATTGGCGACGGATCTCGCCACTTTGAACCATCGTTACGTGATAACGACGACACCAAAACTGGCACCCTCCATCTCCTAACACCAACAGAACGACGCTTGAGCTTCTGCATGGCGGGTCTTCAGCGGCACTACGCCAGAACTCATGACACCTCAGCCACGAGTCCGTGACCATTGACTACCGCGGCCACTTGAAACTAACCAGATAAACTCAAGAAACACGGCGATTGCATATGGATGTGGCTGTTTGAGTTGCGCAAGGAAATCTCGGTTCAAGGCGGATTTTTCGGTTGATTGAATACTAACGTCGCGCTGTTGAGCTACACGAGGGCTTTCGGTAACGGACCAGGTCATTTTGAATCATGGTCAAGTGACTTGGACGACACCTGAGCTGGCACCCCCCTCTCCTAACTAACACATCACACCAACGGGAGGATGTTTCAGTTCTCGACAGACTTAACGTGCATCGCTGCCCTACACGGCAGGTCTTTAGTGGTACTGGGCTCGAACTTGTGACAAGGCAAGGCACGATCCGATAACTATACCACTCGGCTACAGGCAGATTTTTCGGACAGCGCAACATAAAAACATGCACGGGAATAACATAACCATCTTTTGATGAATTTTCTAAGAAACCTCAGATGCCAATCGATAAAATACTAATTGAGTAACAAAAACTCTGTGTCAAAAACCTCCAATAATAAGTAAATAAATATAGCAATTTTTCCCAATAAAAGACAAATATTTTTGAAATGTACCAGTAGATGGCACCACGAAATAACAAATCATGCATTTCTTCTTTTAAAACAGCTATAGTAATACGATAAATTAGTTAATATAAATATTTTATCACTTATTTCGAATAAAGCTAATGCGAGTCCTTCAAAAATAGTTTTTTTTTCAATTCCTACTATTAGCTCACACATTCTAAAAATTTATTTATTCATCTTGGTGGAATTTGCAATCGTTAATAAAATACATTTTAAAGCGCTCCATTGAGCCGAAATTTTAAAAACATGATTATTTTGGATGACAATGCAATAATTTAATTATAATCAATTAAAACTAATTATTTACAAATACAGCCATGTTGGCATCCTTTTTGGTGATTAGTGTCTGTCAGGGTTACACAGTAATGTTATTAAATTACTCGTTTTTGCGATCACAAGATAATATTTTGAAAAAGCTACTTTTGTATTTTTGTCTTTGGCAACGAGCCCAAAAAATGTAGTTTATGGAATTCGCTAAAAAAAAATGTTGAATTTGTGCTGTTCTAATGAATTTTTCGTTTTTGAATATAAACTGGGTTCACGACTGATATTTGTGCGGGGAAACCCCAATGGATTTCGAATTGTTTCCAAGATTAAGGATTTAGAACTGTTTTGAAGAAAGGATTTTGAATTGTTCTCAAGATTAAGAATCGTGAACTGTTTTGAAACTTGGTGACATCGAAACTGTGCTGAAGTGAGGGAATTTCAATTATATCCAACATTTAGTAGTAAGTGAACAATTTTGAATCTCTAGTAAATTGTTAATAAGTTGTACAGTTGAGGAAGTTTATTTTAAAAGTGGATGAGAACTGGCGTTTTTAGGAAGAGTTTTGAAGGTAGATTTGAGGTGTTTGGCGGAAGAATTAGGAGAAACTGTAACGGAAGAAATGAAAGTTCCTGCTTTAAAAAAGTTGATAGTAGCAAGTAAAGAGTATGAAGAGGTGTTCGCGAAAAAATTATTACACAGAATAGTAAGCGAAAGAGAAAATGAAATTAAACGAGAGAGAGAGAGCAGATGAGTTAAAGCGCCAAGAAAGAGAAGATGAATTAAAGCGCCAAGAAAGAGAAGATAAAATAAAGTGCCAAGAAAGAGAAGACGAATTAGAGAAGTTGAAGATAGAAGCCTCGATGATGAGTAATGGTTTTAGGAGAGAGAGGAATTCTCAGAATGAAGGAATACACGTACCAGTTGGATTGCAAAAATTAATGCGTACTTTTGACCCCAAAGGTGATATAAGTTTTTACCTAATACTGTTTGAAAGACAAGCACGAAGAGTCCATATTAAGGAAGAAGACTGGGTGATTGATTGATTGGTTGAATATTAACGTCGCACTGTTCAGCTACACGAGGGCTTTCGGCGACGGACCACGTAATTTTGAACCATGGTCAAGTGACGTGGACGACACCTGAGCTGGCACCCCCCCTCTCCTAACTACCACACCACACCAACGGGAGGACGTTTCAGCTCTCGACAGATTTAACGTGCATCGCTGCCCTACACGGTGGGTCTTTAGTGGTACTGGGCTCGAACCCGTGACAAAGAAAGCCACGGTCCGTACCTATACCACTCGGCTACCGCGGCCTTAAGAAGATTGGGTAACGAATCTTGTTGGACTATTGCCGTTAGAAATGGCGAATTTGATTGCCAGGGAACCAGAAGAAAAGGCAAATGATTATGAACATATAAAAGGTATGTTATTAAAAAGATTTGAATTGAGCCCAGAAGCATTTAAAGTAAAATTTAAGAGGTATTGTAAATCGTCCGAGAACACTTGGCGAGATTTTGGATTTGAGTTGGCGAACTATTTTAATGAGTGGATTTCGGGACAAAAAATCTACGATTTTGACAGGCTGAAACAACTTGTCATTGTAGAGCAGATGAAGGAACAGGTTTCCAGGGATATACAGCAACATTTTATTGATGACTGGAGTAGAATTGTTGCAGTTTTCGATCTTACTGAGAAGTTAGATGATTATGAAAACGCAAGGCACACAATATAACCAGGCCACTAAAGCTACTTTGTCTCAACCGTATAGAAATTCTTATCGGGAAAAACCTAGAATGTGCAATAGAAAATGTCTTACATTTGGTGAAGGATATAGACAAGAATTAAACAACCGCAGTGGATATGATAAGCGAAATCCTTTCCAAAAATCAGTTACATGTTTCAATTGTGGACGAGTAGGACATTTTACGAGATTTTGCAGGTATAAGAAAGACGGGAGAGGAAAGACGGAGGATAAAGTTGCTGATGTAAAGGTATCTGAGGTGCAAGTGGCAGAAGTCAAAGTAGTTGAGGATGAAAGCAAAGTATTCACAGCGAGATTCAACGGCGAAGTTGTAAGAGAAAATAACAAATGCAGCGCAGTTCAACTAAAAATGTCTGATCTTAAAATAGTAAAAATTTCGTATGGTGGAACAGAATATGAAGCTGTAGTGGATTCAGGTGCACAAATTAGTGTGTTTAAAAGCAGTGTAGTGGGAAAGGAAGTAGATTACAAAGGACATATAATGTTGCAACCCGCATTTGGTGATTGTTTAAAGGCTGAACTAAAAGAACTGGATATTGGTTTGGTAACGAATGGGTATATTACGCCGGTAATTAAAACGGTGGTGGCAACTGTGGATGGGCTGAATACTGACATATTATTGGATACTGAAACTTATGAAGCATTATTAGAACAAGAAAGAATATACAGTCCCAGATTTACAGCCACTATGAACTTAAGATCAGATTCCTCCAAAAAATCGTTAGATGAGAGTGTAAATACTGAAGAGGAAGAACAAGAGCCAACTATAACAGAATATGATGAGGAGAAGGGAAATAACACAGAAAAATTCAAGAAACAGCAATAGATTTGTGATACTCTTCAGAAAGCATGGAATTTTGCTAGGCGAAACAAAGGAGGATATGATAACGATATCCTGTACCATGAAGAGCTATTGGGCGGAAATAGGATTGTAAGGATCTACTGCCTGCACCTGGCAACAGGTCGAACGAGACACACGATATAGAGAGGAGGATCTGGCAACGACAGAAGAGAGAAGAGGTCGGAACGAGGGAGAAAAGGAAAGCGGTGGCGAAAAAAACGTGGTCGGATAAAGAGGATACGGCTGGACGATGTACTGTAATCTTGTAGCATCTTAATATATTCCTTATTTTAAGAAATGTCCCATAGAAGGTGTGGAATAAAAAAGAGGGACAAAAAAATCCTGACTGCAATTATTTTCTTTTCAGAATTCGAACACGATCCGAAAAGAACCCACAAGTTTACACTAGTGTCAGAAGTGCGATTGCGATGGAACAATGTTAATCAAAAGTTAAATGAACAAAATATTTCAAATTGATTGGTGTTCGTACTACATAATTGTGAACAAGGTTCTAGTGGACATTCAGTTTGAAAGAAAATTTTTAAGAAGGAAATAGAATCCTGCGGTGTATTTTCAAGTTGATGACCACATGAAATCCCGGGAATTCTCTTGCAGCAGTTTCAAGTGAAAAATCATGATCTTCATACAGAAATTTGCTATCACCTGCCGAGTTGGGCTATGGAATAAACAGATGCCGTATTTTTCTTCAGTTTCTGATGAAGGGAGCTGTGATCTGAAAACAACAAAGGAAATCCCAGTAGTGTTCAAGTACAGAAACAGCGTTCATGTCGAGGTAAGTGGCTATTGTTCCCCTAAGTTAAAATATTGTGTAAATATTTAAACGAGTAATGGGATGCAGTCATATTTAGTTTGTTTAAAAAAATAGAAAAAGCAGATATATATACACTTGGTTCTCTTTTTTATGTTCATATTTAATTCTTTTTGGTGATTCACTTTTCTGAAAACGAATAAGAATAACAACTACAACTCTACTATTACGCAATCAATACAAACAATTTTTATTCATATTTAATTCTTTTGGTGATTCACTTTTTCTGAAAACGAATAAAATATTGTGACGTAAATATTTAAACTTGAGTACATGGGATAATGATGAAAACATTCATATTTTTAAATGTTTGTTTTTGTTAAAAAAACATACATATGTGCCATTTATTAAAATATGATGGAAAAAAAATAAATCTTATATTTATAAATCATATTTCTGGTGCATTTTAAAACATTATTTGAAAATAAATGGAACGTATCCATCATTTTGCATTGGTTTTCATTGGTTTATTGCAATATTCTATGTTGTTGGATTATTGTGTAGATGAAATAAGAAGATTATTGTGTACTTATTTTACCTGGAAATAATAGGGTATCATTTTAAATGTTGTAAAATATGTTATTTAGAGTTCTAGTGTTAAACTATAATTTCTTTTTTTGTCATCATTCTTTACTGTTTTGAAGTTGTCTCAAAAATTAAAATTTGTGTATATTGAAGTTGTCTCAAAAATTAAAATCTGGGTATAGAAAGTGTTTTGCATAACAATTCAGTTTGCAGAATTTAAAAAAAAAAGAATTAGATTAATTTATCTTGAAATAATGGTTGCGAAAAATGTATGTTTGAATCGGTGAAAAGTATCAAAAAAAAATGTAGTATATGTATTTCAAGTAGACTTCCTGCTAAAATGTTGTAAATAAGAGATTTTGTAGGTTATTTATGACTCAGAATATGGCATGTTTTTTTTTTAAATATTATATGATAGTTTTTCATTTTAAGCAAAAGTGTTGCAATTTGTCAGTTAGTTGATGGTTTAATGCAATCTGCGGTTATTTCCTTTGCTCGTAATTTAGGATGTATATATATATTGGTTTTTTGTTTCCTGCATAAGATTCCTCTTTTAATTAAAAAAAAACTAAGAGTAGATTTATGATTCAAGAAATAATTCTATGGTAATGTAGCTAAAGTATGTTGTTAATTGTGTTTTTTTTAAAAAAGGTTCTGCGTTCTGATTAGTAACAAATAACTGTGTCGCATATAAGTTTTATTGTAAACATATTTCGAATTGTGTTTCTGGAATTTGAGTACTCTTAAAAAAAACGAGTGTATTGTTTTTTTTTTTTTTTTGCTTGTTAAATATATAGTACTAGGTCATTTAAATTTGTCAGAAGGTAATTTGGCATTAGGTTTAGTTTTATTAAAAATGGCATTTCTCATTAGAAGTAAGAAAATTGACTTAATTCAATTAGCGCGGGACTTAGATGAGTCACCTGATCCGTCTATGTCTAAAATTGTTTTAAGGGATTTAATAATCTCTAGTAAATATTACAAGGAGGAAGAGGCAAAAGAGTTATTGAAAGTTATTACAGCCGAAAGATTAGAGACAGAACAGCAGCAAAAACTAGAACAACAAGAACAATTATCAATTGAAAAATTACGCTTGGAAATAGAATTATCTAGGAACGCTAATCACAGAGTGCTACTCAAAATAATGGTCAAACCTCACGTGTAAAATCTTTAGATGAAATAGTTAAAAAGGTTAGGCTCTTAACTGTAAAGGTACCCAACAAATCAGACGGGTGGGACTATTTCTTTTCTAGTCTTGAAAAAGCTTTCGCTAGTAAAAATGTCAGCGACGAATTAAAACCGAAGGTTTTGTTATGCATGTTATAGGAGACAAAGTGTCAAACTTATTAGTTAACCTTGGCGAAGAAGAAATAAAAAATTACGAATCTTTTTAAAACAGGTTGTGCTCAAGGAGTATGAACCCTCACCAAAAATATGTTTAGAAAATTTTAGAAAGGCCAAACGTAACTCTGACGAAACTTTTTCTCAGTTCGCGTCCCGTTTAACATCGATGGGGTTATACTACTGTAAGTTAAGAGGAGCGAATGATTTTGAGTCAGTTAATCAACTGATCGTAGCAGATAAAATGTTTGAAATGTTGGATTCTGAGATGGCGACCCATATTGGTGTGCTCCAAGGGGAAGAATGGTACAAACCCAGGGATTTGGGTAAACAATGTGATATATTTTACGCTTCCAAAGGGAAATCCTACGATGGACCTGCGAGAGCTAAATGGAATGATAGTGAAAAGAGAAGTTTTAATGGTAGTTGGGGTAAAGAGCCATTTGGGGAGAAAAAGTCAGATAATTTTTTTTCTAGGAAAAACTTTGATAAAGGTCAAGTAACTGAAATTAAAAAATTTGCTTGTTTCACCTGCGGATCAGATAAACATTTTAAGCGGGATTGTCCGAAAAACAAAGGGGTAGATAATAAAAGACTTAATGTGAATAAGGTGTCAACGGAAGGGACAGAATTGGAAGATGGGACCGTAGCTGCTAGAGTTGATTTGCTAGGTAAAGTCATTCCTAGGCGGGCTATTGAAGACAAATTAAGTAAATTAGTGAAAACATCTATCAGTGTAGATGGGAGATTAGTCCATGCGTTAGTGGATTCTGGTACGGAAATTACTGTTATCAAGAAAGACTTAGTTCCTGGAATATCGGTTGAAGGAGCTTCCACGATTTATTTGAAAGGTATTTTCGGTCCAGCGGTTGAATGTCCTTTAGTATATGTTTAAATTGGTCTTGCTACCGGTGGCCGGGTTAATGTGGTGCACCAGCAAGTGTTATGTGCGTTGGCAGAAGTTTTGGTAGAAGACATGTTGCTTCCACCAGATGTTTTGGATATGTTGGGAGGAGCCCAGAGTGAAGAGAATTCACTGGCTCAAAACTCTCAGGATCTGAGGGTTGACTCAGAAAATGTAGATGAAACCGAGGTTTCATGGGGTATTCTGCCAGAGAAAACACAGGAGAACATTGAGGATTCTCAAAGGAATATAACTTCTTGTCGGAATGAACTGGGAACATTGGGTACTAAGGATGAGGAGGTGACCGCTGAGATGGATAAAGGAAGCATGGTGGCTGATAGTTTTCGTTCCGAGCATTTTTAGCATTGGCTTGGAAGCATGCTAAGGAAGGCAAAGGAAACTGCTATGAAGTAGATGGGTATCTATTTCATAGAGATAAAATACTCGGGGAGAATATTGGGCAACTGGTAATTCCGAAATGCAGAAGAACTGAGGTGTTGAGACTAGCGCATATTTCCGTGTTCAGTAGTCACATGGGGCCCAAGAAGACGCTTGAACGAATCAAGTATTCTTTCTTTTGGGAGGGTCTAAGGGCCAATGTGAAGAAATTTTGTGAATCATGTAAAGAGTGTCAGCTCACTCGATCGGTTAGGATTAAGGGGAGTTGGAAACCTCTCTCTTTCTCTATACTGACAATGTTAAATTAGCTGTTTTCGATGTACCTTTTCTCAAATTCTGTTTTATGTACATGCTTGAAATTTTTCATATTATTAAAGTACACCTCTCTCATTATACTAAAATAAGCTTTTAGCTAATTTTGAATTTTTTGATAAATAATGAAATATTTTATCAAACATTGCGAAATTTGACCCATTTTTTACTTAAAAAGTTTGTAAAAATTAAATTTTTGAGTTTTTTACAAAAAGCTCATTTTAGTATATATTAGACATCATTATAAATAATTCATAAAGAATTTACAAACCTGTGAACAGTAGTTTCTCAGAAAAGGTACATCTCACATTAAAATTTACATTTTGAGATAAATTGATTTTAATGTATACAGTGAGACTTCTAATCGACTAGGAAATAAAAAAATAAAAGGCTCAATTTAAAATAAAAGATACATGTTTTGGTTTATATCAGTCGTTACACTTTTAAGCAAATACAAAGTAATTTGTTTACAATTTTCGCCATTAAAATGGGCGTGGCTCAAATTCAATGATTATTTAAAAATACGTTTTAAGGGCTTCTAAATACCCTAGAGGTTAAAGTAAGGTATTTTTAGAAAGGTTAAAATCTATACAGTTTGAAAATGTAAAAAAATCTCAAATTGCCAAAAAAATAAGATTTTAGCTTTCCAATACTCCTTAAAGACCGATCACCCATTACACCCGGGGCAAGGTCTGAATTGCCATTTCAGGTGGTGAATATGGATCTGATAGGTCCAATTGATCCGCCAAGCTCAAAGGGACATAAATATATTTTATGTCTGGTTGATCAACACACTAGGTGGGGCGAGGCTGTACCGTTGACTAGTCTCAGTGCGAAGGAAACCTGTGAAGCTTTGTTAAACATATTTTCGAGAACCGAGATTCATCTTTTGTAGAAAAGAATAGCGCAGCATCGTGGGTCACGGTACTGGATTTGTGGAAGTGGTATTTTTGTTATTCTCTCACGAAGAAGCATGCCACGTGCGTTATGTCGTTTGGAATTTACATGACTAAAAAAGTGAGGTTTAAAATTGTATACACTTCTTATGGATGTAATTTAACGGCTCAGGTTTTAAGAAGGTTAGATCAGTTTGTTGTATCTCGAATAGATATAGACATTCTGATGCAAATTTGGAAAAATCGTGTAAAGCAAATTAACTTTGTATTAGAATGGGTGAGATGGGTTGGGTCGGAAATCATACCGGCCAAAGGCAAATTAGAGCGGTAGGAAAGTTTTTACTGTGTACTTAATATAGATTTAGTGAACTCATTGAGCATTCATTCATGAGCTACTGAAGTAAACATGGTCCTGATGAAGATAAGGACTGTGTTGTATATGTTTAGTATTGTTTTATTTTGTATAATGTGTTTTTTATGTATCTGTTTGCAATCCCATTACAGTTTAGATCTTTCTGGGAACATAGTCATTTATTTCAATTGGGTGAACTATTAATATTATTTCATGTGTTTGTTTTAAGGAACTTTGACTAGAACAATCATCAAGACTTTTGACTGTTACAATTATTGTGTGTTCTGTTTGTGAATTTTCTGTTTCACGGTTTGTGAATTTTCTGTTCCTGGTGTCTGAAATAGTAAAATCAGCCACAAGGGGCAAATTTTACTGTTAGGTGGGGCGTGTAAGGATCTACTGTCTGCACCTGGCAACAGGTTGAACGAGACACACGATATAGAGAGAAGGATCTGGCAATGACAGAAGAGAGAAGAGGTCGGAACGAGGGAGAAAAGGAAAGCGGTGGCGAAAAAAACGTGGTCGGATAAAGAGGATACGGCTGGATGATGTATTGTAATCTTGTAGCATCTTAATATATTCCTTATTTTAAGAAATGTCCCATAGAAGGTGTGGAATAAAAAAAGAGGGACAAAATCCTGACTGCAATTATTTTCTTTTCACAATTCGAACACGATCCGAAAAGAACCCACAAGTTTACAAGGATAAAACAGTTAGTGATTCCTGAAATGAGGAAGAGGCAAATACTAGAAGTTGCGCATGAATCAGAGTTCGGAGCACATCTAGGAGCTCATAAAACAATTCAGAGAATCAAATTTTCGTTTTATTGGCCAGGGATGGTAAAGGAGATTAAAGCATATTGTAGTTCCTGTCATGGTTGTCAGCTTAGAAAAGTAATTCGTTCGGTTGACAAAATTCCGATAACACCTGTGTCTCGTCCTGAATTACCATTCCAAGTAGTAAACGTTGATTTAATTGGTCCTGTAGATCCAGTATCATCACAAGGACATAAATACATACTTTGTTTGATGGACCAGCATTCTAGATGGCCGGAAGCAATCCCACTCAAGTCACTAACGGCTAAGAGTACGTGTGAAGCACTGCTCGAAATATTCAGGAGTACAGGAATTCCAGAAGTGATCGTAATGGACAATGCAACAAATTTTACGGCCAGTTTAACGCAAGAGTTTTTGAAGATTTTAGGAGCTTGTCCGCGTTTTTTTCAACACCATACCCTCCAGAAGGAAACGGGTTAATTGAGAGATGGAACCAAACTCTCAAGAACATGTTGCACCACATTATCAGAGAGGAAGGAAGAAGTTGGCATAGGCATACACCGTTTTTACTATGGGCTTATCGTGAAGTTCCAAACGGAACTACCGTTACACCACCTTTTCTACTAATGTATGGAAGAGATCCGAAAGGACCGTTGTCTATACTAAAGTCAATTTGGACTGGGAACACGTTGTTACCTCTGAATATGAAGGGATCAGTAGAGAGTTATTTGAAAAAGCTAAAAGAAAAGTTAGAAGTAGCAACCCACAAAGCAAAATTAACAAGTGACGTGCAACAAGGTAGCTAAGCTAAATATTACAACAGGCAAAAGAAACATCAAGGATTTGCACCAGGAGATCAAGTGCTTGTTTTGATACCTGATTCAACGAATAAGCTATATGCTAGATGGACAGGTCCAGTTAAAGTTGTTAAAAGAGTAAAACCACACACAAATTCATATTATTTGCAGATGGCTGGAGGTAATTTGAGATTGCTGCACGTTAACGAGATCAAAGAATACAGAGCGAGAGTTCAAACGGTTGGAGTTATTTATGATATTGATGATGAATTCGGCGAGATATATGAAACGCCAACAATTCCTGCAGCTGAGAAGAATGACGAAGCAAGTGACGTTGGATTACCAATCTAAGAAGCAACAAACTCAACTAAAGGATCTTTTACATCGACACAGGACGTTGTTTTCTGGAAAAATAAAAAGAGCTAAAGTTGGTGAACATGTGATAAAACTGAAGAATGAGGAGGAGATGATGAAACCCAAAACTTATAAGATACCAGAAAACACTTAAAGAGAAAAGTAGACGTGCAGATAGACGAATTGTTAGAGTTAGGGCTGATTGAACCTGTTGTAAGTGAAATAGCACACCCCGTGGTATGTGTTCATAAGAAGGATGGAACAATTCAGTTATGCATAGATTTCAGAAGCTTGAATGCCCTTACCGTACCGGACGCATATCCAATGCAGAATATGATGGAGTCGAATTTCTTAGAAGGGAAGAAAAAATTCATTACTGTACTAGATATGTTGAAAGGATATTGGTCTATACCAATGGAAGACAGCAGCAAACATCTAACAGCCTTCCGAACTCATCGAGGACAGTACCAATGGAATGTGTTACATTTGGGTTAAGAAAAGCTGCTGCAACCTGCCAGAGAGCCATGTCTAAAGTGGTTCAAACTATATCTGATTTTGCATGTGCGTATATCGACGATTTAGCAATATTCTCTGATACGTGGGAAGAACATTTAAATCATCTAGAAGAAGTTTTCAAAAGATTGGAGTGTTTTAATTTCTCAGTGAATTTAGGAAAGTGTGAATTTGCAAGACAAAAAGTTAAATACTTAGGACATGTCATTGGTTCAGGAAAGGCATTCCACTGACAAAGAAAGAATATAAAAGCGATTCAGAACTTACAGGCACCAACGACCAAGAAACAACTCAGAAGTGCTTTGGGATCGTGCAATTTTTATAGACAGTATATTCCGAACTTTGCAAAAATTGCTCTACCATTGACGGAGCTCACTAAAAAGAAAGTCCCTAATGAGATTCCATGGAGCAAGGAGGCTGAAAATGCTTTCAAGGAGATGAAGACAGCACTATGTGGAATTACAGAGTTGCAGGTCCCAGACAAAGAGAAACCGTACTACTTGCATACGGATGCTTCTCAGACGGCGGTCGGATGCTGTCTAGGTCAATTGGATGGAAAAGACAACATTCATCCCATAGCTTTTGAGAGCCAGAAACTGAACCCAAGCCAACAAAAGTGGTCAGCAATTGAAAGGGAAGCGTATGCTATTATTTGGGCTCTAAAAAGATTTGAAACTTTACTGTGTGGAGCAAAGATTTTCTTACTAACCGATCATAAACCTCTAGTATTCCTCACTAGTGCTGCACCCAAATGTCCGAGATTGCAGAAGTGGGCGTTGGCCATTCAAAGCCATGACATTGAAGCAAGCCACATGAAAAGATCTAAACTAGTTAATGTAGATGCGCTATCCAGACTGTAAATGTAAACTGTAATTAAATAAGAACTTTGTGAAGGATTTAAGATTAATTTAGGTTTTAAACATTTTCTTAGCTTTATTGTTAGATGATTAAGTTAAGAAGAATATTTGTGTAAAATTTAATGTTGAGTATTTTTATGTAAACGTATAATATTAAGATAGTGACTAAGCAGTGTTTCATTTTGGGTGTAACGTGTGACCCTTAGATTGTTTTAGCCATATTTGATCTTTGGATCTAATATGACTCTCGGGTGTCAGGTGTCAGGGTTACACAGTAATGTTATTAAATTACTCGTTTTTACGATCACGAGAGATAATATTTTGAACGAGCTACTTTTGTATTTTTGTCTTTGGCAACGAGCCAAAAAATGTAGTGGATGCAATTCGCTTGAATAAAATGTGGAATGTTGTACTGTTCTTATGAAATTTTCGTTTTGAGTATAAACTGGGTTCATGACTGACATTGTCAAAACTGGAAAAGATTTTTTTTCTCACGTTTTAAAGCATTCAGTTGAAGTGAAATTTTATATACATGATTGTTTTGGATGACAATACGATACTTTAATGATAATGAATAAAAATGAACGATTACTGAATGTTGTGATTCTGTCCTATTTATATTAATTGTAATTATTTAATAAAAAGTAGCTAAAATAAAATTTTCTTTGTTGATTAAGTAGGAATTGACTTAATTTTTTTTTATATAATTTGTTTTCAAAATAAACAATCATAACATTCAATGTACACTGGTGTGCAAAACTTTAACAACAATGTAAATTTTAAGATAGCCATGAAATAGAGCGGCAAAGTGGTTTTATTGCGATCTCACAAGGTGGAGGGCACGATTAAGGAAATTCATTTAGGGATCATACTCAGTGTAATAGTAGTATTCCATTAGAGGGTGTTCAATGTACTATCGCCGAATGAAGAGTTAGTTCGTAGAAAATAGCCTTCGAAATTCATACTTAGCTTTTTTACAATTAAATTTTCCATAACGTCAGAGAGGCAGTAGCATAGATGATAGCGGACGTGTTGACTACACGGCCGGTAAGTCATGCGATCAGATTTATTTTTTCAATTCACTTAACTATTTTTGCAAACAAATAAATTTATTTAAAAAAAGGTTTATATTAAACATTGAATGATATTATAGATAATTATTTTGTACTTTAAAAAGTAAAATAATTACTGTAATTAAATAAATATTAAATATTTTATATAAAAATTACTTGTAAAGTTTTATAATATGAAATACAATGTATTATAAATAAATTATAATATATAATCAGGGGCGTAGCTACCGCCGGATCAGTGTGATACGGGGTCCCCAACATGTGTGACTAACAGGGCTTTCTTTTCTAAAAAAGGGCCCCGAAGGAGTTTTGATACTCACAACTAGCTACGCCAGTGATATATATCTTATATTATATATCACTAATTTAATTATTTTATAATTAAAAAATATTTAATATAAGGCGTTTTTAAATAAATTTATTTAAAATCAATGCGTATGCAAATGTCAGGGACAAAACGTCATAGGTGGCTGTGTATGCAAAAGGTGTACACACAGTGCCGTTTTAAGCTCATTCGGGCCCTGGGTGCAGAAGATCTACAGGCCTTCTTGGCCTGTGAGGATCGAAGTTTAATAACTTTGGTTAAGTCCAACTTATCCGGGTCCTTTGGCGCCAAATGGATAAACCGGCACTGCGTGCATAATATTACAATAGCTCAGCTAAAGACAACAATACAAGACAGTCGCTGCAAGTGCAAATGATTTCTTTCGAGATGTATGGCTGTGAGAAATCCCTTGGACCCTTTCAAACGTGGAAGAATGATCACTAAGCAGAAGAAGAAAGGGGGACCAGTGTAGCTGAACCATAGGTACTGCAGTTAGAAAGGCTGGTAGTGGATCCTCCTGCAGGCGAAAAGAGCCCTATACTAGTCAGAAAGCACCATTACTCAGCAACAGGGTGACAAGTGTCGTGCTTTACAGTGGTCCCAAAGGTGGCGTATTTGCCCGCTGCATTCCTCTGAAAGTTAGCCATCGGCGTCACCGTTTAGAGTGGCTGGACAACTCATCAATGAGAGCCGTGGCCTCTTGTTTTACACACCAGTGTATGCATATAACTTATTCAAAAAATAAAACAGTTATTATTTTACAATTTGATTGTTTTGGTACTTAGTGAATCTACATGTGTCTTTCCAAAGATTTCTTCAAAAACTAATAAATTTCACTATAAAATTCTCACTTTTTAGTAGTTTTCTACAAAAAGTGATTAGTCTTCCTTCACAAAGATAACACTTAATTTTTTTGTCCCAAATCATTGATTTTAAGAGGGATTCAAGTACAGGTGATTTTTTTAAAATGTAGAAAACCATAATTAAAAATTTTACAAGAGCAAGTTTGTTCAGTTTTTCTTCACAAAAATCATTATGAACCGTATTTATTCGAATCTAAGCCGAGAATCCCCCAATGTTAATGCTACTCTGAAAAACGGGTGCGGCTTAGAATCGAAGGGGGATGGGGCAATTGGAAAAATAACAGGTTCATGTATATATTTAAAAGTTTATCCTGTTGATAAAAAAACTAATTATTCATTTCTCCTTATAACTTAAATTTATTTTAATTTTGTAAAATCGGATACAGATCAACCATTGGACACTATTTTTCATAAAAATGTATTGAGAATTTCGAGTCAATATGGCACATATCCATTGTTTAGAAACACAATGCAATAAGCAAAATGTGCCATTCAAGGGGAAAGTTATGACTATTACTCATTCATAATTTGATTTCCTTAATGTATCCTTTCATAATTAGGGGGCATTCCGAAAAAGAAATTTACGAAAAGATTTTCTGGTCACTGTACGTTGATTTGCAAGTTACACAATAAACTGCAATTTTCTAATGTGTCAACTAAATAATTGATTCAATGAAAAATCATACCTAATGTCAAAATCTTTGCAGTGTGTACTCCCAGGATCTGCAGTCATGAGCACAATATTGCATCAATGACAGAGGAATAAATTTCATATATCTTTTGATCTCTACTGAAAACCCACAAAACTTTTTATAACATTTCCACAGGCTTTCACAAAAAGTTAATCACTGTCATAGTACTTTGACAAGGATTTAACACCATTTCCAGACAACTCAAAGTGGGTTTCAGAAAGTATTTAATGCTGTTCAGTGTACGTATGTAAATGTAGAGCGCCCTCTAGCGCTCAGAGTGTCTAACGAATCTGTGTAACCTCTGACTCCACCGAGTAAGGAGTCAAAACGAGCGAGCTGAGCAACAAGTAATAAAAACTACAGTCCACTTAATGAGAGAGACTTTTTACTTGTGTACCCAACATTCTGGTCCGTCTCAACCGGAGCGACCTATGCATTGAAAATACGAGGTATGTGCTGTTGTTTTTTGACCTTTCGTTGAAAAATCCAACTTTAAACTTTAACGATGTTTAAAGGAGCAAAAAAAGAAGACTTGAGGCGAATCGCTTCTGAATTAGAGTTGTGTGTGAGTGATAAAGTAACTGTTTTAGACTTGATGGATCTTATAAAAAACTGTGATAGATACAAAAACGATCCTGATTCAGTGCATGAGTTAGCAAATTTAATTATCGAAGAAAGGAAGTATGACGAAAGTCAACAATTAGAGCTAGAAAAAATAAGAGAAAAGTCTAAGCTTGATTTAGAGATAGCGAGAATACGAGCAAATGATAAAGACAATAATACTGAAGTTAATTGTAATGATTCCTTTTCTGTGGATTCTTTAATTAAAAGTATCCGCACACTTACAGTGAAAATTCCCGACAAACCTGAGGGATGGAGTTTCTTTTTTTTTTATCATTAGAACGTGCATTTGCAGCCAAAAGAGTTACTGATAAATTTAAGCCTGAGATTTTGTTAAATTTATTAGGAGAAAAAGCTGCAAATATCATTATATATCTGAAAGATGAGGATCTTAAAAATTATGATAAAATAAAGTCCATAATACTCCAAGAATTTGAGCCAACTCCTCAATCGTGTTTAGAGAATTTTAAGAAAGCAACACGGCAAAATTGTGAATCCCATGTCCAGTTTGCGAGTAGATTAACAACAAATTGGGAATACTATTTAAAAATTGAGAAATGTTTCAAATTTCGAGGTATTAAAAACAATTAATAGTTTCAGACAAAATATTTAGTACTTTAGATAAAGAAACCGCATCGCATATTAGTGTCAGACAAGCAAATAAATGGTTTGATCCTTTAACGTTGGGAAAAGAAATTGATTTATTTTATTCATCGCGAGGAAAACCACTGAGTGAGAATATTAATTATTGTCGCAAAAATTAAAATTCTAAAAATATGTCTAGAGTATTTTTCTCAGATGTCAAGGGAAAAAAATGTGTTTTGTGTCAATCTGATAGTCATTTTTTAAATAAATGTCCTCAATATAAGCAATTATCAGTAAATAAACGGGTAGAACTTGTTAAAAATAATTCCTTGTGTTTTAATTGTTTAAATTTGCATAGAGTCAAGTTTTGTAAATCTAAAGTTCTTTGTAAATGCTGCCAAAAAAAGCATCATTATCCTTTGTGTTTCTCTGGAGACCCAAATTTTACGAGTGAAAGGGTCATTCAACCTTCTTCATTGGGGGCAGAAAGAGTCGGAAACAGAGGAATCCTCGATGAGTCAACTTTCAGCGAAGACGTCTGTGTTCAAACCCATAAATTACATAGGGGAGATTTCGAAAGAGGTGTCTTCTCAGGGTTTAGAAGATCTGTTTACTGCAACGAGTTACGTAAAATCGAAATCCGTTTTACTTTCAACCGCGATTTGTTTCATTAGAGATTCCTTTGGGAAAATGCAGGAAGTCAGAGCACTGTTGGACGGTGGTTCAACAAGCAATTTTATTTCGCAACAGTGTATGAATAGACTCAATTTAAAAAGAGAGAAAATAAACATTTTAGTTTCAGGATTAAATAATTCAGAGTTAACGATTAAATCGCGCGTTAATGCAACAATTGCAAATAGAGGAAATAGTTATGAAACTAATGCAGACTTTTTTGTAGTGCCGCGAATTACGGATATGATTCCTTCTCAACCATTTAACGTTAGTTTGGGTAATTTCAGTAGAGAGAAATTAGCGGATGAAAATTTCAACATTCCGGGAAATATTGATATATTGTTGGGAGCAGAAATCTTTTATGAAATTCTTTTACCAGGACAAACAAATCTTTTAAATACAAAATTAATTTTTCAGAATACAGTCTTCGGCTATATTGCGAGTGGGAGTATTCCAGTTTCTAGTGAAAATAAACCTCACTGTGGGTTAATCAAAGATAATGTCGATTTAGAAAAGACAATGAGGAGATTTTGGGAAATCGAAAATGTTGAACCTGAGACAATAAAAAATAAGGAAACGATAATTTGTGAGGAGCATTTTCAAAAAAATCATACTAGAGATAGTACGGGAAGATATATAGTATCTATGCCATTTAAAAAGGATCCAAATTGTTTAGGCCAGTCAAAAGATATTGCCCTTAAAAAATTAAATTCTTTATGGAATAGATTAAAGCGTGAGCCTAACTATTTAAAATTATATAGAGATTTTTAAAAAGAGTATAAAGAGCTAGGCCATATGCAAGAGGTAGACGAGAGAGAGGAGTGTGGAATGTATTTCATACCACATCTTGGTGTTTATCGCTCTGATAAAAAAACAAGTAAATTGAGAGTAGTTTTTAATGCGTCGAGTGCAACTACAAACGGTTATTCTTTAAACTCTCTACAATACAATGGGGGAGTTGCTCAAAATGACCTTTTTTTTTCAATAATGGTTCGCTTTAGAAAGCACATATTTGCATTCATTGCGGATGTGCAAAAAATGTATGGAATGATTTGGATTAATCCAGATCAGCGTAAACTTCAGCGCATTCTGTGGAGAGAGAACATGGACGAACCAATAAAAACGTTTGAGTTGTCAACTGTGACCTATGGAACAACGAGTGCACCATTTTTAGCGACACGTACGCTAAAACAATTAGCCCTAGATGAAGCAGGGAATTTTCCATTAGGGTCTTCAGTTGTGATGAGTGACATGTACATTGATGATGTACTTACCGGTGCAGAGACCTTATTAGAAGCAAAAGAGCTGAAAAATCAACTGATCAATATCTTCGCTAAAGGAGGTATGGTTTTGCATAAGTGGTGCGGAAATAATACGGAATTGATTGAGGTTTCGAGAATTATGATTTTTCAGATTCATCAGAGATAAAATTGTTGGGTGTTTATTGGAACCCCAAGCATGATTGCTTCTCCTTCAGAGTAAAAATAGACTTGCACGAATTAACTACCAAACGGGATGTTTTTGTCAACCATCGCCAGGATATATGATCCTCTAGGTCTTTTAGGTCCTGTGGTGGCGAAGGCGAAAATCTTCCTTCAAAAATTATGGATGCTAAAGATTGATTGGACAGATTTGCTTCCAGATACAATCAATAGAGAATGGCGACAATTTGTCGAATCACTTCAGGTAGTAAATGACATCAACATCAATCGATGCATTGTGGTAGAGCAACCGGAAGTGATCGAGCTGCATGGATTCTCCGACGCGTCCCAGTCAGCATATGGAGCTGTCGTCTACTGCAAATCCATAACCTCAGATAGAAAGATGCTTGTACATCTTATTGCCAGTAAATCCCGAGTTGCGCCTACCAAGCAAACAACGATTCCCAGACTTGAGCTATGTGCCGCTGTGCTGTTAGCAAAATTAGTGCATCGTGTCAAGCAAGCTTTGAAATTAAATGTGACTAATACTTTCCTTTGGAGTGACTCCATGATAGTTTTGTCATGGATAAGGAAGGAGTCATATCAACTAAAAACCTTTGTGGCTAACAGGATTGCTACAATCCAGGAGATGACTTCCAGTGAGCAATGGCGTTATGTGGCAACAGAGGACAATCCTGCCGACTTCGTTTCCAGAGGAATGGATTCTCTAAAACTTAAAACCTGTGAGTTGTGGCGGAATGGTCCTAAATTTCTGATGAGCAACCAGTACCCACAACGACAAATTCCTGTTGCAGTGATCAAGGATCCAGGTGAACTTAAAAACTGTTGTGACTTTTCTAACTTTTTTCTTGATTCTGCTACTAACTCTTTTGTAAATAATTTACTTAACCTTAGTAATGACTATTTTAAACTTATTCGTGTCTTAAGTTTTTATTTGTAGATTTGTTTATAATTGTAAGAGCAAAGAGAGCAAAAGAATTGGGCCTCTAGATTTAGGAGAATTAAAAAGGCTGAACAGCTTTTATTGAAATTAGTACAAAAGGAAGAGTTTAAAGTAGAGATGAATGGTATTCAAAATTCTGCCATGGTACCTTCCAACAGTCGAGTAAAAACACTCAATCCATTTATTGATAGTGAAGGGATTTTGAGAGTTGGAGGTCGATTGAGAAATAGTGATATTAATTATAACCAGAAATTTCCAATTCTTTTGCCTTCGAAACATAAATTGACTTATTTAATAGTTGAGTATTTTCATAAAAAGTTTTTACATAGTGGTCTACAATCCTTGTTATATCAGATCAGGCAAAATTTTTGGATATTGAATGGCCGTAATATTTGTAGAAAAGTTGTTCATAATTGTGTAATTTGTTGTAAGGCCAATCCTACTTGCACTGATCAAATAATGGCTGACTTGCCAAAGGATAGAGTTATCAAAAATTATCCATTCAATGTGTCAGGTGTGGACTTCTGTGGCCCCTTTTACATTAAGTATAAAGGGCAGAGAAAAGGTGTATATAACAAAATCTATGTTTGTATATTTATATGTTTTGTTTCTAAAGCTGTGCACTTAGATATTGTGACTGATTTAACCTCTAATGCATTTATTGCTACACTTAAGCGTTTTATATTTAGAAGAGGTAAATGTGCTAAGTTGTATTCTGATAATGCAACAAATTTTGTGGGTGAAAATATAGAACTTAAAAAAATGTTTAATTTGGTGTGTAAACCTGATGAGGCACTTGCAAGTTATATGGCCTCTGAAGGAATAGATTGGAAATTCCTCCCCCCTAGAGCCCCAATTTTTGGAGGTCTCTGGGAGGCAGGCGTTAAATCTTTTAAGTTCTATTTAAAAGAGAGTAGTAGGTAACATTAGATTAACATATGAAGAGTTTCTGACCGTGATTATCCAAATAGAGGGGATGTTAAATTCTCGTCCTCTTGTCCCATTATCTTCTGACTTAGATGATTTAAATGTGTTGACTCCTTCTCATTTTTTGATAGGTAGATCAATTACATCAATTGTTGAGCCTGATTTAACTAATTTAAATGAAAATAGGTTGGATAATTGGCAGAAAATTACAAAAATAATTCAATTAATTTGGAAAAGATGGAGTGTAGACTATCTAAATAGTTTGCAGCAGAGAAATAAGTGGCATTTCGAGAAAAAGAATGCTAAAATTGGAGATATGGTTATAATAAAAGAGGATAATTTACCTTCATGTCAATGGTCATTAGGTAGAATCAACAATATTTATCCAGGAAAGGATTCTAAAGTAAGAGTAGTGGAAGTCAAAACCACTAGAGGTATATTTAAGAGACCCATTTCGAAACTGTGCATTCTACCAATTGAAACAGTGTGTGTGAAGTATAGCATATATAACCCTTCAGATAGTAATGTTTGTGTGTAGAATAGCATTTTTTTTAATTCTGTGTGATTCATCAATTGCTTTATACATTGTCTTCATTTGTATGCTGTTTTGTTTGTATTTTGAAGTATTGTATTTCTGTGTGTTATCTTTATGATTATGTTCTATGTAAATCTTGCATGTTGAAAAACATTGCAAGGCCGGGCGGCATGTTCAGTGTACGTATGTAAATGTAGAGCGCCCTCTAGCGCTCAGAGTGTCTAACGAATCTGTGTAACCTCTGACTCCACCGAGTAAGGAGTCAAAACGAGCGCGAGCTGAGCAACAAGTAATAAAAACTACAGTCCACTTAATGAGAGAGACTTTTTACTTGTGTACCCAACAAATGCCCATACAAATGAATAATATACTGATAATGGAAAGGAGTCGATAAAAGAATGGAAATAAACATTTACTTTAAATGTTTTAAGTCTTTATTTTACTTTCTGCCTTTTTTTAAAATTCTTTTCCATTTATTTTGAATTAATTAATCATATCCACACATTTAAAAACATTTTATTGCACAAAAAACTAATAATTTTCTATAAAAAAAATTATTAGAATAAGGAAATATTTTAAAAGCAATTTTTTTGGAGTAATTAAAAAGTCTGCATTTTATATTAAGTTGCATTTCTCCATAGATATAGAACAAATATTTTGGGTAAACAGGAAAACAATTTCCTGGGACGATGGTAAAATGCTTAACTAATATCATTCAGATTTTCATCATAATAAAAATCAATAAGATAAAAACATTTTTCAATAATGTTTTTAATAAAAATATAAGTTTTGATTATTATTGGTTATCTTTTTAATGAGGCTGTGTACCATTTTTTGTCAATTTTTAAAAATTCAAGGGATAGAATTCAGTTCAGATGTAGTAAAATAAGGAGAAATACACATCACACTGTACATTAGGTAGTTTTGTTTTATGAAATACATTTCAAGTTACTGATAGTAAAAAGATTGAAAAATAACTTAATAGATATAAATGTCTTCACTGTTTTAGATATGTTAAGAAGAGAGGAAATTATTTCAATTTGAATTAACTCAACATTTAATTTAACATATAATTTATCCCAATGTAAGATACTGTTATTCAAGAAATAAGCGAAAATCAAAATTTACACCTTTCGATACTTAGCAAATTTTAATTGCTTAAAAAAGCCCTACTTAAAAAGCAAAATGAAAAGTACAGTAAAGAAGAAAAATAAAACATAAAATACTACTTTATATGTTTATTTTTTGTGTACACTTTGGATAATTTTGCAGTCAGTTTCAAACATTTTTATAAGTGATTGCTTAGCATTTTGAATGGTGTTAGTGATTCCTAGGAAAAATTAGTGAACTATTTGCAGAACTTTTTCCATCAAATGTATATAAATATTTATTAAAAATAAATCTTATTAAACAATTCATACATATACATATTTTTTAAACCAAGATTAAGAAATAAAAATGGAACTCCAAGTAAGACTGGCTCAAGCTTTGACACCTACATAAGTAGTTTCTTTTCCACATTTCTTTAAAGTTTCCAAAAGAGTTTCTGCAGGCAAAGAAGATGTCACAGTCACTTTCTTGTTTCCTAAATCGATGGAAAAGTCATCAACACCAGATCCTTGAAAAAGAAGAAAAATGTTTATTCATAATTGCAAACATAATAAAATTTAAAGCTGTGTGGTAGTTAAATATGTTCAATATTACATTTTGTTTTAATGATTCAAATTATAATACTCCTTTATTTTAAAAAATGACACAAATATTAAATAAAATTTTTGAATATTCATTTAAGGATTGTTTAATAAAGATAATTCAATTTCACATCCATGTCATATGTTCATTATTACAAAACATTTTTTTGAGATAGTTATATATCAATGAAACAATATCTTTATCAATACCAAACATATATTTTTATGATAATTATATCAGCAGTACTAGTAAATTCTAAAAATAAAAGTGAATAAGATAATTTTTTTTCATATCAAGCAGAAAGTATGATATTTGTGAAGCAACTATTACATGAAGTCACATTATTATGATGGAAAACAAATCCTTTTCATTGTTTCAGTATTTTTTATCTTCATATCTCATCTTTTAAAAAACTTTTATCTAATTTTTCTCATACATCTTGAAAATCAATGCAACCCAGAATTACTGTAACATTAATTTCCATGAGATAATAATGAATTTAATAAGCCAATTATCTAAAAAATTATCATTTAAGTTAACAATTGAACAATTTTTAACTGCAAAAGAAAATATATTTTAAGATAAATACAAAACTGTTCAATATATATAAGATTTAAAAAAAAAATTAATACATTTTACAATTTTTTTAAAAAAATTATATACAATCTCAGTATTTTTACCATTCTGCACAAATATATTTACAATAACAATTACAATCATAATTTAGAACATTTAAAACTGCAAGCTGTTTTATAGTTTTGAGAATAGTCTTAAATATATTTTGAAATTCATATTAGTATACTTCAAATTTCATCCAACTGCTTGGTTTTTATAAAGAAAACTTAAGAGACGAAACTGGCACAATTTCGAAAAAACAAATAAGTATTTCAATGTGTTCAGAGAGAGAGAGAGAGAGAGAACTCTTAATCCAAAATAAAACTTTTCTAATAATGTTTTTTGACTTTACATAATTTGATTTTTTGACTATACATTTGGTTAGATGTATTTTAAGTGAGACTTTACGATAATCAATCCAACTTTCTCTTTTAAATTGACAGAACAGTATAAAAATCAGGAATTTTTTTTAAAAAAAAAACCAATTTACCTTTAAAGGAGTGATATTTAACATGCAGCCTGCCAGCCTTTTCTGAGTGGCCTGGTCATGGCCCATTGCACTAAGAAATTAAATTATTTAAGAAAGTGCTAAAAATTAAGCAGGAAATTCTTTCAACCAAGCAATCAAATCTATCAATTTTGCAATCAATTTCCTTTTTTTATAGTAGAATATAAACAAGGATATTAATAAAAGTAAATATTTTTGTGTGTGTTTGGTATACAAAGGTATTAAAGTAAAATCCGCATCATTCACCACTCAAAAAAATAAGTTTCAATATTTTAATTAATTTTGATTCATTGAAAGTTACTTTTGGTATTATAGTGCCTTCCCTCCCATTATTCTCATGTTGTGGTCTGCATGAAATACCTGGCATACTGAGACTGATTAAGCTAGTAGGAGGGCCCTGGTGCTAAAAGGTTAAGACTCATCAGCTCAAGAGTCGAAAAACTAAAATAGTAAAAATATTCACTGACCTTTGTTGAAAATAAACCTTCAAACTGCTTTTACCTCAATTTTCTATCTCACCTGGAATTTCCACTAAACAGATTGCGATGTTATTTAACCATACTGCTATTAAAACATGCCGCATCTAATTTGCATAAAGTTTTGAATAAAGTTCTTTTTCTCATATATGGCATCAGTAATTCCCTTAATACATAAATGCATGTGATCTGCTTAATCGAGAGATTGAATCATTATTATTCTGACTGTTTTTTAAGATGTCTGTACATGAATGATTGTTGGACTAATATGTTTAGCTTTGGAATTGAACTGTTTGTTTTAATGTTATTAAATTTAATGTCTCCCAGTTTTTCAGACTTTCATTTAATGGTTCTTAAGTCTCACTGTGTAGATGATCGCAGATTAATTTCATTATAACTTGCATCAATCTTAAAGTCTCAAAATAAAGTGTGTTGTAAATAATAAAATTCAACAGCTAAAGAAGAATCTTAACTGTATTTAAAAAAATTAAAAATATTACTGGAAAGCTTATTTTGCAAAACATCTTTACTTTTTCATTTTTCTTTGGAAAGTTCATTGATTATTTCTGCTGTATATCTATTTTGTTTAAAACATCTTGTTCTATACATAATATGGTTATGTTATTCAGATTGTCTTTTATCACTTAATAATTTTTAACATGCTTTAAAACTGAAAAAGATTTCTCGCCTGATGCATTTGATACTTATATTGTGATATTGTTTAAAAAAATATTTTAAGTATCTCTACAATAGGGAAAGTATTTGTACATTAGGATTTCTCTAACAACTCGAAAAATTTTTGGAGAGGTCTTCAAAGTATCTTTTTCTTTTAAAAATAGTAAATATTAATCCAATTCATATCATCAAAATTAAAAGATTCACACACACACAATATCATTTTTTTAAGGTTCCTCTAGTTTTTGTGTAGCTTTCTTCTTAATTTCAGGTATATAATAATCTCTTGTTAAAAAATACAGTAAAGTGTTCTTTAATAGTTTTATGAATCTCAACTCATTGGGATAGTTCTGCTCTTGTTCTATCGCATATGACATAAAATGAATTGACTATGAAATTTTCTCTTTCAAAAATTCACACACATAACTAACTTCCCTACTTTCACCCAAAATATATTTTTTCTTTTGCTGCCTGCAAGCTTGTCCATCTTTTAATTCAAACGAGAGCCCTGATAAATCAGTTACTCCTTATTCCATTTTTTTCAAATTCATTTCTGAAAATTTAAATATAATTTTCTAGATATTTTAGTAGACTAGATCTTTTTAATAATTCACATTCAACTTATTGCAATGATTTGCTAGTAGAATTTATTCCCTGGAGTATGGTATTCCTAATCATGGTAATTAGGAAAGTTTCATATTTGTTCATCTATTTCTAAAGGGAAGTTGACACCAATATTGTGGGTTTTTTTCCTCATTCATATCACAGATTTCAGCCAGGGCCATTTTTATCAATCTTTATCTTGCTATTAAGACCTAAATTCAACTAGATTGAAATAGTTTGCTTTCAACTAGACATATAATTTGTCACATAGCTTCATTTTGTTTCATTAATCTTCATTAGTAAAATACACTGATGAAAATAAAAAATCCCATTCCCAAGAAGGAATTGCACTCTATCAACGAAATTTGGTAGGTGTGTTTATACATCTGAAAGATGACTTAGGTAAAAAATGTGCGATTAGGGCATAAGTATAGCGCTAGTTCCACCACTTTGAAAATGTGAATCAAGTATACTTTAAGGCTGTTTTCGGTAAAAGTACGAGATCTCTAACAAATGCAAAGCTCATTTTCAAACAGAAAAATGGAAATTTGCAATAGCATAACTCGTACCTCTGTTAACAATACAGTGTTTTTAAAAATTTCGAAACATTCCGTGAGTACTTCCTTTTTTGTTTTAACACATGAAGGCAAAGCCCATTTAACATTACGGTATAGGATAAAAAATGAAAAACACATTTTATACCAGAAAAAAAACAAATCAACTCGGTTAAAAATGGGAAGTATGATAAAAAATGCTGCTCTCTAAATGTTAGTGTGAAGCCAGAATATCATATTAATTTTTTATTTCTTTTATATCTGAAAAAATGTTTCAAATTCAAGTTCAATTCTTTAGCATTAACTGAAAACAGCCTTAAATGTGCACCATAAAAATCGTAAGTATTATTTATTGTTGAGATTTGAAATAGTGAGTTGATGTTAGTCCAGTATGACTTTAAGAAGATGAAGAAACCATCATCAACAGCTCGCTGAATTTGAGCAAAAAATGGGTGGATTTTCTTTCCATGATATTGCAGGAAGGCTTGGTATGAATGTACCCACAGTGCATGATTTTTGGCAGCAGTCATCTCTAGAATGCATGATTTTTGGCAGCAGTCATCTCTAGAAGCAAACTATGCTGAACCACTACCTCAAGAAAACTATGGTCCGACCACACGCAAGTCACCATTGACAAAGATAACCCCAGCTATGTATTCACTACATAACTGAAAAACATCATAGTGCAAAAATTACAGTTTTTTTTTTGGCACCAAAATAGCACAGTGAACTGTAACAAATCCAAGTCATTAGATAAATAGCTCTCAGCAAGGAACCCTGTAGTATACATACCATTAATGTCTGCAACTTCAGTAATGTCATGCTAGAGATCATTGGAGAGTGGAGTGGTGATGTGTTGTGTTGTGTTTTCCCAGTAAAGTTGTTTCTGTTTCGGTGCCAGTAATGACTGTAAATTGAGTAGAAGGCCAGGTCACCTTTTGGCGGTCAAGACACACCTAGTTAGACTTCACCTAGAGTTATGGTCTGGCACAAGTAATTTCCTTTGTTTGCGGGAGCACTCTCAAAGTTAATTTACACACTCAGACTGCAAACTTATATCTCAGTCTGGTAATTCAAACTGTTGCACTACCATTTATAAATATCATTCAAGGGATGGTTTCCAACCAGATAATGTGTGTTCTCATACCCATTGCAACCCAACATGCTCTGTAGAGTGTTAATATGTTACCTTGGTCAGCTAGATCACTAGATCTTTCTCCAATCGAGCACAAGTGGGACACCATCAGATGGCAATGACTGTCTTTCGCATCCAAATTTAAGCAACCTTTATGTTGACCAACCAAGAGCAACAAGCATGCAATTCCATCTCACAAAGTGATATCTGGTACTTGTATGACACCTTATATGTACGTTTGCAAGTTTGTATTTAAAATTCTGGCAGTGGCATCAGTTTTTAATATACTGTCATTTCACATTTGAATTGGCTTTTCTTGTACTTACATTAACCAGTGATCTTGAAAAATTAATTAAATATCTTACTTAGAGACAAATATATAGTGAAAGTTTCATTAGTCTACAATAATATTTTCTTGGTGTTGGGATTTTTTTTCCATCAGTGAAAGTTGTATTTAAAATTAAAAAGCATGGCTGTGAACTAAAAATAAACTGATTTGATTTGAATAGAATTCTTTTGTGCAAAAACAAATTTGTGCAAAAGTTTTATACAGATTGCAAAGATACAGATATGGCTGAGGCTGCTACACAGCTTGAATTTGTGAATTGAGGTTGCAATATTGATTCAAGATCTTTTTAAATTTATATCTAGAATCCATCAAGCTTGGAACCCCTATTGGCATTGAGGCCCTCTGGTAGCTGCCAGTTTGAGAACCCCTGCTTTAAAACATAATCATACCCTTCCCTAAATCAAGATGTTTTTTTACACATATTTGATATGAAAAATATTAATTACCTTTCAGCCTTTCCAAAATTCTATTAACAGCACCAGAGCAACCCTCACAAGTCATTTCAATGGTAAACTCATGAGTCTGAGTAAGAAAATTAAAAATTGATTTATTGAAATGTATTGATTATATAAAACTAAATAATAATAAAACTATATTTAGCCTCAAACACAAATTTTAAAATTATATAGATGATTTACTTAAGTTATATAATTATGAATATCAGTAACTCTAATGTAGTATGCAACTCAGCAGTCCACATATTTTAGTCTAAACATTTGATTAAACATGAACAAGAATATATATAGGATCTCAAGTTGTCAATAAACTACAAGTTCCACTAAAGCAAATAACTTTTCAAATATATCTACCATTTACTTTACATGGGTTTTGAAATGTATTCCAAGAAAGAGATATACAGTGAAATACATTTAACACAAAAATGCTTAAGATGAAATATCGGTTAATACAAAAAAAGCAGCGGTTCTGATGAACTATGAAATTTCCTGTACTTTTTTTTCTCTTAACACAAAACAAAAATCACTTAAAACTAAAAAAATTCCCTTCTAGGAATGAACAAAATATGGAAAACATCAGAGATTTAAGAGGGGTGTGAAATGAAAGAGGTGGTTTTACATTATTTTTCTGTATTATTGGACTGTCCTATTGTATAATCGGAAGAATTTGTTACTGTAGATAATGACAATGTGTGTACAGCCCTATTTATGGTAGACAGACATTTTTGAGTTTGTTCAAAACTCAAATTATCATTGATATAGATTCAAATGGTGAAAATGCAATGAATAATGCAGCTCATGTTCCCATGACATTCGCGAAAAGAGGAACATCATGAAAACTATGCACAATTATTTAGACGGCACATTCCAACGGATAATAATAAAATGGATGGCATCGAACATTTTTTTCTGATAATTTGATGCTAAAAAAGACAATGCAAACAAAAATATCAGACTATTTTCTAAAAACTCAATAAATGTCTTGGTTTTTCAAAAAAGTTGAAAATTTTGTATTAAAGTTCAAGTTCACTGAGTTCTTGTGAATGTGTTTCATTGATTTCTATTAAAAACACGCACTTATACATATCTATGTAAATAACATGTACTCTAATAAGCTTAATTTTGTTAAATATATGTTTTTTTTGTGGGTGCACAATATATCCTTTAACACAGAATTCTCTTCAACACGAAAAATATTTCAGTCCCCTCAGTTTCATGCCAACAATTTTCAATGTACTTCCTTTTTTTTTTTGAATGAATAACCGAGTTTAAGAGACTAAGTCTGCATAAAAGAAAGAGGAGAAAATTCAACTAACCCTGGTTATTTGATTTTTGAGAATTTAAACTTGTCATAAGTATTGAAACTCATGTTCTTCAAACATTGACTGAAACTAAAAACATGCTTTGAAACTCTAATGAAGTCAAAAAATTTGTTTAGTGGATTCTGAAAATTATGCAAAAATAACTTATAAAATCAAAACAGTAAAGTAAATTAGTTTTACATAAGTCTCTACCACAAAATTTTTCAGAAAACTTTTCTAAATGTTTTTAGCAGGTGAAAATGTACACACTATTCCAATTTACATAAACTTTTTTTGCTTGATTTCGATTTAACATGAATTAGGAATAAAAATTATATTCTCTTTTAACACCACTTATTTTGATTTAACACCACTGACCCAATTTCTGAACATTTTTTTATTTCACTTTTATTTTTTTATAATTTAACACTGGAGATGAATGTAGGAATGAGATTTCTAGCTGTGATAATTCTGCAAATTGTGTCTTGTATTTCAAGTTGGGAAGTTCAAAGAGAAAATAACTTGATAAATGTTTATAAAATATAATAAAAATTAAAATAAAATTGTGTATAATATATTTTTAGAGGAAGCCTCCAACAGCACTTGTTTTGATGTTACTGAAACATTCAAGTAATATCAAAAGAAGTGAAAGGTTAAAAACTGTTTAAAAAATGGTTTCCCTTTAACATGAAGAATGATAAGAAAAGCTAACTAATGATTAAATCATTATTTTTAACTTATACCTGTTTTGGTTTTATATCTAGTGAAGGGAGTGATCATTCCAATTCGAATGGAAAAGAAAAGGTTAAGACACCAAATCTTGAAGAATGCGAACATTGCAAGAGCATTTACAATTTTCACAAAATAAAAGGTTTTTTGTATTAAATTTGCTGAGCTTTTAGTACTGGAATCAATCTTTCCACAGCTGCAATATATATTTTTCACATGAATTTTTTTAATAAATATTCTTTCGGAATACATTAATCATTGAATTCGAGCAAAGCCGATGTGATAAGAGCTTTCGGCAAGAGCAAGTGATTTTTATTTATCTTAACATAAACAATTCCCTTTATTATCAACAGGTAAAGACAAATAATTAATACTATTGCTAAAAATTTTAATTTAAAGTTTTGATCCTTTATAAAACATATAAATGTAAATTATACACATCTAAAAATGTTCAAAATTTGTTTTTTAATAATTTTTCTGCATAGTTCAGTCCTTTATATTTCAGCTTGTTTAGTGTTTGATAAGGATCTATCCACCTTTTAATTGTATATATTATTTATGCTTTTTTAAGGAACTTGTCTACTGTGTAAAAATAATAATCGATTGTGTACCTTCCTTTCAGTGCAAACTACCTATTCAAATTTGTCAAAGGGCCACCCGGCATAAGGTTAATACACACATACCTTTATTTTTAAAAAATTATAATTGCCAAACAAAATTTGATATTTTAATGATAAACAGCAGCAATGTTTTTAAGTATCTTTTATGCTTATAATACACTGTATTTACTCAAATCTAAGCCAAGCTATTTTTCCAGTATGTACTACGCTATTAGGTGCATTAAATTTTTTTTTTTTTGCATTTGATATTCAATTTACAATGGACTAAATTTATAGACAAGTGGTGCCAGATCAAAATCACGAGATGCACATTTATTTGCACAGACCATACATTAATAGTGGACCTGCTTGAAAGACAATGCTTCAAATCTCTCAATGCAATGCTAACAGTTCATGTAACTGGATCTTCTATTTTAAATGAGGTAACACTTGAAATTGATTCACCTTCTGATTCAATAACTGAATCAATTTGTACACAAAAACCATTAAATGTAGCAGAAGAACTAGAAAAAGTTATCAAAGAGGGATATGTGCCAATGCAGCCTATTGGATTGAGACACTGTCATCAAAATAATGCCTAATATTCTGAGTGAGCATTTTCTTCAGTGGAACAATTTGTAACAAAAATGAGAAGCAGTTTGAATGACGAAACGCTGGACGAGATGCTTTTTATAAAAGCTTATTTACAGAAACACAACAAATGAAGAAATGTTTTTTTCATTTCATTATGTAATATTATGATAAATTAAATTTTGTTTTCATTTGTTGCAATAAATAATATGAAACCAATTATTTAGTTACATTTTCAGTTTTATTATGTAATATTTCAACTAAGTTAATCTGTGTGTGTATTTCTTATAAATAATCCCATCTTGATCTTGGGATTTGGATAATGTAATACCGGGTTTCATATGTTGTCGCCAATAGGTTGAGATTATGCGCAAGTACCAATTTTTATTTAAGAATGACAAAAAATAAGATACTTAGATGGTTTTTTGAAAATGTGTTTTACATGAATTTATTCCCTTCAAAACTACATAAAATGAAATCGCAATCTAATATCTGTTCAGAAATTTAACAATCGTGCATGATTCATTTTAGATATTTTCTAAATAAAATTATTTAATAACTGTTAAGAAACAATAACAGGAAGTTTTAAAAAATGATTAAGGCATTTGAAATTAAAAACTCATTTATTACAGCCTCGATTATATATTCAAGTAAGGTTTCCGGAAATTAACTTACTAACACAACTAGGCACACCCACTCAATGTAATAATTTTTCAGAAACTACTTTTAATCACATAAGAATATTTAATTGTTTTACTTTAAAAAAAAACATTGATAAATCAAGATACAAACCTGGGACATGATGAATTTTTTCTGACGATAGAGAGAACTTTAGAGAAAAACTTTTCTTTGGAATAACAGACGGTGATACTTGAAATGATTCAAACCCTCTTTTCAGTAAATTAAAAACACATGATAATGTCTATTTAAACGAAACTGAAAACGATATCAGACGCGCTGACAGATGAAAATCGCGATTAACAGTCTGCTCAAGCCACTTCAGTTCGATCTTCAAAGTTAGGTCAACAACCCGGAAGCAAAGCCGTCACCTTAGCAAAGTGACTCTTTTGCTAGGTTTTTGGTGGGTATTTTGACGTAATTTAAAAAGAAGAGAATCTTTTTGGAATTAATTTCATATCGGTAAGCTCAGGAGTAAACACTGAAATGTGATCTACTATGGCAAAAGAAAAGCTTAACAGTTTGATGTTACAATGCACCAGGGCTGTTGTTAACCTTCCCGGCATCCTAGTCACTTTAAATTGTTGCGCTCCCTCATTATTTCCAGAGCAGCCCACCTCCCTCCCGTTCTTCAGTTCTTATCTTGCTAGTTTTGGTTTAGGAGACATTTTCCCTTAACTCTGTTATTCGTTTTCATTTATTTGTTTTTCTCTTCGGGGAGTGTTTCCATTACCCACCACCTAGCCGTGTTCTGGCAACTGGCAGCCGTAAAGAAAGGATATTGACATGGTTTGGTCACTCTTGTTCATTTCTTACCTTATGGCATCACGGATCCCCCCTCCTCCTTTGGTAAATTAGTACAATAAATTCATAAAATCTTTTGCAATAATAGTACAGAGAAAACATTATTGTATGAACTGTTTTAAACTTCTTAATTATCATCTTTCATCGCTTATCATTTTGCTATCTTTTACTTTTAAACATCCTTATTCTTTGTTCGGTCTTTGGGTTTCTATTGTAATATCATCTTGAATACATAGCAACATCAAACTGTTATGCTTTTTTTTTCCATAGTAGATCTCATTTCAGTCTTCACTTTTTTAAGGGCAGAAATGCTTCTTTCATGATTCACTAAGCGGTGGCACGTTCGTCGCAATTTTAATTTTTTCCCCAGTTTTTTTCTCCCTAGGCATGTGCCTAGTGTGCCTGAGCAGAAAAGTGAGCCTGCAATGTATTCAAAATTATATCCCCATAGAAATTGATTACAGTACTGTCATTAATGATTTTGCAGGAGCAAAGCGTGAATTTTTTTTTTTTTTTTTTGCTGTACCATACCAGTGACCCAACAAAGAATAAGGATGTGTAAAAGTAAAATGTATTAAAGCAATAAGTAATGAAAAAGATTATATATATAACAAGTTGAATACAATATTGTGTACTTTATACTGTAATTGTACACGATTTAATTAATTTATAGCATTAATTTACAAAAGGATAAATGGGCGGTCCATAATACCATTAAGTAAGAAATGAACAAGATTGTTAAGAAATGCCAGTATCATGGTTGCCAATCCAGGACATGCGGAGGATAAATCAACGTTGGATCATGAAAAGACTATCCAAACAGCAAAAACAAAACAAAACAAAATTGTGTATGGGACTACACCATAAAAGAGAACTTCTAATTTATTCCGAGTGAGAGAATCCTAAGATACGGATATACTACGTTTTCTCTCACGATATGTTCGCATACGGGCGTTAAGTAGCTCTCCTTTTCGTGCCCATTCATCGATGAATTTGTTTATTTCATTCATTTTCTGTAAAGGGCAATGTTTAAATAATTATGCATTCTTATCTATTGTATATGTTACCGGCAAAGAATGAAATGCCGGCATTCTATAGAATGCCTAGGCATTGTACCTTATGGCATCACGGATGCCGGACGTTTTTAGGCAAAGTATGAAATAAGAGAATTATTTCATACTTTGCCTAGGCATTGTATAGAATGCCTAGGCATTATATAGAATGACTAAAGCCGTTTAGGCAAAGTATGAAATAAGGTCATGATAAGGTTATTATATCAATGACGTACATTTCTAAAAAAATACAAATGTTATTCTGACAAAATAATGAGAGTGTCATTAAAAAATTATTCAAAATACATAAGCGAAAAAGAAAGTTGTAGCAAACAAAATTAATGTCTTTCTTTTATTAAGGAAAACAAAATTTTCAAATAAAAAATAAGAATTTAAAATTAATCTACTTTTTGAAACATGGTAGGCTTGAATGGGCATTTTGAATTACATTTCATTACATTTTTCACGCAAAAACCATACTTATTTTGCTATTTTGTTTTACACATACATTTGACGAATCCTTTGCCGCTTCCATTGGAATGAGCAATTACAACTGACAGATGAAGAATTTCATAGTCAGGAATATCTTTAATTCTAAGCAAGTTCTCATAGCACAAAGTAAATTGTGAGTTCTCATATACTTCTTTTAAAACTCCTTCAGAAGTTCCAAGTCGATAGAAACCATTTTTCCCACTCGTTACAAGTGCCAATATATTGACAATCAGAAAAAAAAAATCATAAATTTCACAACTGTTAGACATTTAAAAAAATCGGATCCAAATTTTTATGATCTCCTTGTGTTGTTTTTCCAATCCCGTTCCATGATCTCAATGAAAGTAAGCACACCGATTCGAACCCGATCTTTTTGAGTTTCGTGATTTGAGGTTGGCAGCAACTGCCATGCAAATCGAGCTAGTATTTAAACTCGGCTCATGTTAGTTTTTAAAAAGGAAGGAGAAACGGAAATATAAGAAGTATGTGAGTGGTTTAACTCTTAGAGGGAGAGAACAACTGGTTGGCAATGCAACTGCAGGTTGCATCACCATTTTAGATTAGAAATTAATTTTTACAATATTAGAAGACGGTTCGAATCGGATGTCTCTGGTAATGTTGCTTTTTGAACGTATTGTTTTTTTTTATCGCTCCAGTAACGAGCAAAGTGACTTTATGATTGATTATTAAAGGCCAATTTTAAGAAACTGTTTTTCGTCTTCATGCCTCCTCGACACATAAATTTCACTGCTAGCTTTGCAAAATTTAAATTAGTTTACCAATAAGTGTAACAAATTTGGTTATGGGCCCAGTCCATGTACTGTGTCGAGGCAGGCTAAACAGTTGAACCAGACCATGAACTTTGTCTATTTAAATACTGTTCCAGTCTAGAACTATTTTTTTATGAACTCTGTTGCTAGTACGCTAAATCGAGTAACAGGTATGGAGTTTAACAACCAGATATCAGTGTTGACTCCAAATAACTGGAACACATGGAAGCATGATATGCAAGTACTCTTAATGCATTATGGTTGCTGGCAGTTTATAATGCAGACCAAGCCAGAGCAACCTGATGAAGAGGCAACATACAAGGAAAAATTAGATCTACAACTTCGTAAGGATAGATGTTATACGTTGATCTATACTAACATCAGTTCAGATTTGAAAAATCTGATAACGGAAACAACTGACGGAGTAGCGGCATGGAAGATATTAAAAGATCACTTCGAACCAGTCACAAGAGCAAGGGTAATTCAACTATTAGATCAATTTTTTGGAACAAAATACCAACCAGGGAAGATGTTGGAATCTTCATATCTCGTGTAAAGACAGCGGCAACCAGACTACAAGAAGCGGGTCATAAATTGGATGACCTGTACATAGGATTTCAATTAATAAGGTGGCTTCCTCAGGAATTCCAGTCTACCGTGCAACAAATCTACAGATGGAAAGAAGAGGACTTCAGAGTTGTCAAAATTGAAGCAGAGCTGATATTAGAAGCCAATCGTCTTCAGTTGATGAAACAAGATTTGGAGAAAGCGGAGAATGCTTACTTGAGCAGTTTCACTTCGAAGAAGTCGAAGACGTTACCTGGTGCTACGGCTGCAGCTCATGGAAATCCAAATGGCAAGAATGATTACCAAAGAAAAGTGGTAAGGTATTTAACTGTAAAACTATTAAAAATGTTAAACAATCTATTAAGACTATAGGTCCGTGTTATGTATGTAATAAGTACGGGCATCTTAAAGTAAACTGTAAAGAGAAAAAGTCTCTACAAAAATCTCCTTCAAATGTAAATGAAACTTTTAACACAGAGTTTAATATAAATTTAAGATTTTGTGAAGCTGAATGTAGTCTTTTAGAACTAGATAAACAACTCGTAACTAGTTGTATCTTATTTGAGGAAAACTCTGATAAAGGTGTTTGGGTAATAGATACTGCTGCCACGAGTCATTTTTTGTAATGACAAGAGAGTTTATTTTTTTAGATCTTAAGCCGATAACTAACATGAAAATGTCGTTAGCAACGGAGGATAAAAGTTGTCCCGTAGAAGGAATCGGTACACTTAGATTTCGGGTAAAATATAAGGGGAGTTTTCATGAAATAACTTTGACTGATGTATTATTTAATCCTAAGTTGAGGAGAAATTTATTATCCGGTTCCAGATTAGAAAGTAAAGGTGCGCATTTTTGTGGGTACTAAAGGTAAAATTAATGTTTTTAATAAAGACTGGATAAAATTGTTCTCGGCGACACGCCATGAAAATTTGTATTTTTTAAGCCGGATCATTATATTATACCAAAGAGTAAAGAAATTAGTTTTTTTAGTGATGTAACCGCTAAAACAAAAAACGGATCAATAGAAATATGGCATCAACGCTTTTGTCATGTTAATAACGATTACTTGGTAAAAACTAGTAAAAATGATAGTGTAAAAGGTCTCCCACGCTTAACTGATAATGGTAAGACTCATTGTATACCGTGTAAATTAGCAAAGTCCAAGAGAGTTTCATTCAAAAGACGGGGGGGGCCGTAAGATCAAAACGTCCATTGGAATTGTTGCATATGGACCTCTGTGATCCAATGCCAACTGAAAGCCAAGGCGGTAATAAATATTTCTTGAGTATAATTGAAGATTATTCAAGAAAGGTGACTGTATTTCCCATCCGAAATAAATCTGACGTATTTCATACGTTTATAAGATTTCAGAAGCGATCAGAACGTTTTCTAAGTAAAAAAGTAATAGCAGTTAGAACTGATGGCGGACTAGAATTTTGTAATAAGGATATGGATAATTTCTTGACAGAACTGGGTATAAAGCATGAGGTAACAAATTCATATACGCCAGAAATGAATGGGGTCGCGGAGAGATTCAATTTAACCGCTCTAGATGGCATCAAAACATTGCTTAAGTCTAGTGAAGTTCCCCATAAGTTTTGGGGAGAAGCATTACTTTGTTTCACTTATGCGTGGAATCGAATTTGTCACAAAAACAGTAACAAAACGCCTTTCGAAAAATATTCAGGTAGAAAACCATCGGTATTGCATCTAAAACCTTTTGGATGTTTGGCATACGCTGGTGTGCCAAAACAAATTAGAAAAAATTCGATATGCGTGCGAAAATGGGAATTATGATGGGATACGCACAACGTACTAAAGGGTTATAGAATATGGTTAATAGATGAAAATAAATTAGTCGAGACTATTAATGTAAGATTCGATGAAAATAAGAATTAATTTTTAGACAAAAAGTTAATAGTAACCTTGGATATAATTTAAACCTTCTGATTATTATGATGATGAGGATGATTTTGATAGAGTAAAAGATTCATTAACGAGTCGTTTAGTTTCAAAGACAAGTACGGAAACGCCCTCAACATCTGAAAAACCAGATGTATCTTCCGATAATCATAACTTGATCCCATGTACAGAGGTTAAGTGGATTCGAAACATAGGTAGGAAAGTAACTGGATCTAACGTATATTATAGTATAGAAGGGGAAGCAACCCGATTAAAATCTTTTAACGAAATAGAGAGATACTGTAAGAGGCATAATATTAAGTATGATCCTAGTTTATTTAATTTTAGAAAACATAATACCGAATCCCAGGAATTTTCAGATTTGTCAGAGCAACAAGAAGCTCTTATGGTTGAAGTAACTATTCCTAATTGTTACAAACAGGCGATAAGGTCCAGAGACGCATCTAAATGGCATGATGCAATGGATAAAGAAATTAACGTAATGAAGGAACGTAAAGTTTGGGATTTAGTTGATCATCCGGATAATATAAAAATTTTAGAAAACCGTTGGGTTTATACCATTAAATATGATGAAAATAATGAAATTGTTAGATACAAGGCCCGCTTAGTTGCGCGAGGTAACACACAATTACGAAGTGAGTCATTTGACGAGGTATTTCAAGAATACAAATTAGAACTTTCAAAAGTTAAATCATTAAAACTAAGCTGTTATTCAGACTCAGATTTTGCTACAAATAGGGATGATCGAGTGTCAATGGGAGGGTTCATAACTTTTATAGACGAAACTCCAATTTCATGGCGAACCTTCAAGCAAAAATCCGTTAGTCTGTCGACCATGGAAGCTGAGTATGTTAGTTTAACAGAAGCAGCTAAGGAATTCATTTGGCTAAAGAATGTAATTGATAATAAAAGTTTAAATTTGGAATTAAGTGAAAATGTAATGTTTTGTGATAATCAAGCTGCTATAAGTTTTTCAAAGTCACCGGTAGAAAATTGTAGAACAAAACATATCGATGTTCGTTATCATTTTCTAAGGAATTTGATATACGACAAGGTTTTCCGAATTAAATATATAGGTACCAAAAATAATTTGGCGGACATTTTTACCAAACCCATGGTAAAGGAAAAATTGTTAGAATTTTGTAGAAAATTATTTCTTTTTAGAGAATAAGACTTTATTTCTTTAAGATTAAAATATTAGTTTGTTTATTACAATAAAGATTGTGAATAAAATGTATTTTTTTTTTTGTGTTTAAATTGTATAACATGTGATTATAGATTAAAATTTACTGATTTGTAAGAGATAATGGTGCGAGATTGGAAAAAGGGGGCCGATTGTTAGACATTTAAAAAAATCGGATCCAAATTTTTATGATCTCCTTGTGTTGTTTTTCCAATCCCGTTCCATGATCTCAATGAAAGTAAGCACACCGATTCGAACCCGATCTTTTTGAGTTTCGTGATTTGAGGTTGGCAGCAACTGCCATGCAAATCGAGCTAGTATTTAAACTCGGCTCATGTTAGTTTTTAAAAAGGAAGGAGAAACGGAAATATAAGAAGTATGTGAGTGGTTTAACTCTTAGAGGGAGAGAACAACTGGTTGGCAATGCAACTGCAGGTTGCATCACCATTTTAGATTAGAAATTAATTTTTACAATATTAGAAGACGGTTCGAATCGGATGTCTCTGGTAATGTTGCTTTTTGAACGTATTGTTTTTTTTTTATCGCTCCAGTAACGAGCAAAGTGACTTTATGATTGATTATTAAAGGCCAATTTTAAGAAACTGTTTTTCGTCTTCATGCCTCCTCGACACATAAATTTCACTGCTAGCTTTGCAAAATTTAAATTAGTTTACCAATAAGTGTAACAACAACAATGCCTTTTTAAGAATAATTCTTCTGTTTTTCTGTCAAGGTTCACCAAGAGGATGTACAGTTCAATATCATACCGTGTAACGCTTCGTATTTGGTTGAAAGTTCTTTCAGAATTCTATTACGTCCTCTGTGTGCAATAGCCAAATGAGCTTCATGAAGTACTTAAAATAACTCAGAATCCGTGATGTAAAACTGTATCAGGGCCGGTGCTAGCAGTTTCGCTGTCCCGGGCAAAGAGGTAAAATGCCGCCCTTTCATAACAAAAATTAAAAGAAATAACCTAAACCCTTTCCATGCTTAGTGGTAAAATAAAACGAGAGCAAAAAAAGATTGCTATCAATAATGTTGAAGTTTTGGTTAGCAAAAAATACTAGTTTATTAATTTATGTTCTCGGCACTAAATTAAAATTTGGATTGCACACAAAAAAGGTAATTTCTAGTGTATAATTATAAAATACAGATATTAAAAAAATACTAAAACAAATTATAGAACCACTAAGTATTAAAACTTAATTACATATTAAAAATACACTTAAACCAAGAGTTAAACTTAAAAGTGTTTCTTTTTCCCTTTTAATTCTGAGAATTTTTTTATAATTTCTTTAACACTAATTTCTTCAGTCAGTTCTTGTTCAATGGCTATTGTTGTCAGGCCTTTTAGCCGATCCTCGGTAGTTGTGGAGCATAAAAGTTTTTTAATTAATTTTAATTTGGAGAAACTCCTTTCTCCCATTTCCACACTTATTGGGTGAGTAAGCAATATCCTTATGAGTATACCGAGATCTGCAGCAAAATCCAGGTTCGATATGAATTTTAAAATCTCGATCGGGCTTTCATTTTTATTTAGTAAAGCCTAAACTGCTTCTATCTCGTCTGCCAGGTCCAGCACGTTTATATCCGATGAATACCCATCAGTTAACACTGTTTCTAGATTTTTACAATACTTTAGTTCGTCGTTTTGAGGAGTATCTTTTAAATCACAAATATTGTATAAAAGTTGGAAACAGTTGCTGTGGGTACTGATAAAATCAAACCTGGATTCAAGTGCATTGATAGCTTTATCTAATGTGAAAAAATAAAACTCTGTCGTATATTTCAAAGTAGGATGTTCTATCGGATCTTCTCGGGCATCATAGTCGAAATTAACATTCCTTCTTCGAACTCTATGAAGAGGGTAGGTGAGCTCAAAATTAGCCGGTATGTCAATTTCGTCAGCGAATTCTCGAGCGTCGCAAAGCATTTCATTTAAGGCTGTGTCCAATCTAAGATCTTTGAAAAAATCTTTACGATTTTCAAGAACTCCATAGCAGATGGCAAATCATAGTCTTCTGTCTTCAAGAGCTTACTTATAGGATTGATACAATTTAAGATTTTGTACCAAATTACAATGCAGCATAAGAACTTAAATTGTTTAGCACAACTTAATAGTCCAGAAGCCTCAACTCTTATAGAGTTGTCAATCTTCGAATTATTGCAAACAGCAAGTAGAGCATCGTATATCCCTCCTACTTGATACCTTAGTGGTTTTAATGCATCTATTCGGCTTTCTCAACGAATTTGTTTGGAATCATTTATCTACTTTATAATTTTGTACTTTATCATGTAATGCACATTTTGCTTCCACTTTAATTAAATAGTTTTATACTAGGAACACGCACACAACAAAAAAAATAGTACTTACATTCTTCCACATTAATTATTGTTCTGTGTGTGTGTAACAATAAAATTTTAATTAAATCCTTTTCCTGTTGTTTTTTATAAGAAACTTCTCTCATAATTTTTTGACATTCTTATTGTTGCCTTTTCTAAAGATTTTAAATATTGCTATAGATTTGAGCCTATTATTACTAGAGTTTTTTCTTAAATATTCATATTAACCTTTTAAACCTTTTCACCATCAGGAAGAATACATTTTAAAGGATTTTTGAAAAATATAATAGTAAAATGAAACAGTAAATAAAAACTATTGCACACTGAAAACATCGATTTTTTAAATTTTTAGTGCACCAGTGTTCTACGGGACACTGATTAAAGGCCTCTCGTTTATGTCTTGGATGAGTGGTTATGTTCTGAAGTACTTTATATTTGTATTCATTGCAATTAAACGATTGAAAATTAAAGCCTTTATGTATTAATCACAAATAAAACATAGTTTAATAAGATTGAAACTAAATTTTAAAAATGCTTCGGAAGTTATTCAGGATTCAAGTCATTGTTGTCTGCTTATTAGGGCTGCTAATTCTATATTATTTAGATATCACTATGCATTCAAATTAATTATCTATTTAATAATCACCCTTCGAAATTTAAAATTCACCCCTGAAATTTTGCAATTTATTTATCTAAAGGATGTCTTTGCATTGAATTTGTATTTTTTAAAATATTTGTATTTTTTTGGTTTAAAATGACTTTTAAAGTCTTAAAGTCTTTTAAATGTTTTCTTAAAATCCTTCCATATTAAACTACAGATAATTTATTAACTCAATTTTTAAATTTTTCGAAATATGCATTTTGATGAACTTTATTAGTAGCATACAGAACTGTTTTACAATATTTTAAAGGTATTTTATACATTTTTTTATGTATTTTTATAATTAATTATACATCTAATACATGTAATTAAATATACACGTAACATATATAACTAAGCATACACGTAATTAATTATACACATAATATATAAAATTAATTATACACGTAATATATAAAATTAATTATACACGTAATATATAAAATTAATTATACACGTAATATATAAAATTAATTATACACATAATTAATTATTAGACTGCATTAAATATTCTTTCAAATTGTCCGTGTAAAACAGAGGCTCCCAAACTTTTTTGTCTCATAGACCCCTTGCCATGTTTTTCGGTATGGGGTAGACCCCTACTTAATATTGAATTTTTCCAAATTTACCAACGTAAATGTCTTTTTGACTGCTAGTACTACTACTACTTTAAAAGAATTAAATTTATAAATGATGAAGTATAGAGTTAAAAGTTTAAAAAGCATATGTTAATTAATTAAATTAAAAGTTAATTAATATATAAAATAACTGTTAAATAAAACAACCAAGCAACATACAATTGATTTTAATGAGAGGGTTGAATCTGGCGCTACAATAACAAATTTTCTACTTTAGTATCAATCTTGTCAAATTTAACCTTATATATCCTCTGTTAATAGTGTCCAGTTTCTTTCTTTTCTTTTTTTTGGAGATAGGTAACTGCCTGAAACTTCTTCTTACTAGGAAAAATAATTAAAAACTTCCTCACGATATTCTATAATTCTGGACAAATAACAGGTTTCCTTTTTTAAAGCCAAAATTGCAGGAATCCGTTTCTAAAATTTAAAATCTTCATTGATGCATATCACGATCAGTTCCCGTTGTCATGTGACATTTTTTCCCAATGTGACCATGTAAATTCATTGCCTACTGTGGTATTACCATAGTCAAAGCATTCTCAAAATTGGTTTCAAAATCTCAATAAAAGGCAGTTAAATGTTGAACATAAGTTAAAACGTACTGACAGATTGTCTGGGTTAATTTGAGAAAATTCCAGACCTCCAGTATTGTACTTCTTTAGTTTAACCCTGGAAAGAAACTCTGAGATGGTCCGTGCTTTTTAAAAAAAAATTATGCTGTCATCTTGTACGGGCAAATTAACGTCATTAAATTAAATTTAGTAAATACATCTGCTAAATAAGTAAAATTTGGTTTCCAATTGATTAAATTTTCTTTGAAAATTGAACTCACGATCTAGTTTAATGAGAACCAATATCACTTAGACCCCCACTTACACCTCATTGACCCCCAAATTATTTTTTTGCTGACGTGAACCCTCTTGCAGGTCGTCATAGACCACTTTAGGAATCACTGGTGTAAAATATCTTAATTAAAAAGGTATCTTGTAAATTCCTCTTAAAATGATAATAGCATGCAATATATATATATATATATATATATATATATATATATATATATATATATATATATATATATATATATTGTTCAAGTTTTAATAATTTAATCTTACAAAAGAATATATATATATATATATATATATATATATATATATATATATGGCTAACTTAATAGTCTTAGAATAGATTAGAAAAATTATGTATTTATTTCACATGTTACATTCAATAAAAAGAAAAAAAAGTGTGTCTATATAAGTAAAATTGACTTATTTTTTTCTTTGAAAATTCTTTTAACAGTTTGGAGCAATATAAATTAAATATTTAGCAATTACAGACTAGTTCATTTATTATTAAACAAAATTATCACAATATATTACGATTACAAAACAAAATCATCATAATAAATATAACTACGTTGTATTTCAATTTCGAGCTATTGCTGTTAAGATTCTTAATGTACGATAAATAATTAATGAAAGTACTCAAAAGCTCATTAATGTTTTGCATTTTAAAAGAACTACTATCGTTCTTTATAAGCGACCAAGGAAGTTATTTTTATACGAGAGGCAAATAATATTTTTTTCATTTGAATAACAATGTCAATCGAAAATGTTTTAAGAAGATTACGGTACATTCAAGCTACGAAAACGCACATACTTAAAAATGTTAATCAACATGAAAATATTCTACGAAACTGATGACATTAATATTTATGTATAAATCTATACAAATAAATAAAAATGAAGTGCCTGTTTGTAATTTGAAATTAGCAGATTTTTACAAAATGCATTTTAAAGTATATATGGTACTTACATGAAAAAAACAATTTTTAAAATTTTTGTCTGTGTGTCTCTCTATCTATCTGTCTTTCTGTCTGTGTGTTTGTTCCGGCTAATCTCTGAAACGGCTGGAACAATTTTGATGAATCTTTCACTGGCACATAGCTAATGTTATAAGGAATAACTTAGGCTACTTTTATTTTAGAAAAGAAAAAATTAGGATTACGAGAAAATAAAATTAAAACCAATGAAATAGTGATCAATATCCGATACAAAGAGGGATTATTCATTTCAATAGGGACTATTTTATTCAATAGGGATTATTTTTATTTAATAGGGATTATTTTTATTTAATAGGGATTATTTTTATTTAATAGGGATTCTTTTTATTTAATAGGGATTCTTTTATTTCGCGAGTCTTCTGTCTCAACGATTGCTAGCAGTTATATCAAACTTTTTTCTTTGATTAGGTTGCTGCCATTCGCGACATTTCCCGTTCATGTCTTGATCCTAATGATTTTACAGTCCTTAACTGCATTGTTAAAGGTCATGCGTCCCTTTCACCCCCTTCCTTGCGGCTTCGTTTGTGTTCGCGTTTCATCCTACTTGCTACTTAGACCTATTTTGATCCTAAAAGATTTTAGTTATCACCCCATCGACAGTGTCAAAATCCATGCGTTCCTTTCACCCCTTGCTCAAAAGAAAGCAAAGAAAAAAAATAAAACAAAAAATAAACATAGATTCACAAAGTAGAAGAAAAGTTTTCGAAAGCTCGGCGAAGTGAAAAAACAATTTTTTGTTAAATTCCGCGTGGATGAAGTCGCGGGTAACAGTTATTTAACATAAAATAAATGCATCAGAAAGTAATATTAACGTAGTACACATCCAGATAAAAATTATTTACACTATTTTTAGCGTTTATTACACAAAATTTGTAACAATGTGTTACTTTTGCTGAGCAGGTAGGTGTTTTCTAAAATCGACCCACAAGAAAGTTACGGGGCGTCATAAATAATAACAATAATAAAAAAATCAGCAATTATACCTAAAGACTTGAAAGCAAACATGGTTTTTTTTGTTAAGCAGGTTATGTAAAAAGCTTTTTTTTGTTTAATTTATACAATTCACGTAAAATTAACTCATTAAAAACTTCTTTATCCTTCAGTCTGTATTTTTTAATTTTTAAATTCACCCGGGTGAAGAACGGGTATACCAGCTAGTAAATAAATAAAATAGAAAAAGTTCAAATGTAGCAAAATAATTTTTTCTTTTCACTTTATCTTACACGATGATCAAAATTCCTGGGCATTAAAAATCTAAAAAAGAATTTGAAAATGAAATTATTGTTACCTTTTTTGTTGTCCTACTTTGTCTTGTCTGCATAAGCACAGGAAACTAAAAGAATTAGTTCGGAAGTCAAATTGACACAAGATTCCCTCAGTTTTCTTCGAAAAAGGGTCTTTTTCTCAGGGTTATCCTGCCCCTTTCTTTTCATTCATAAAACTTAACCGTGCTTTTCATCACTTTTGTCGAGACTAATCTCTGCCAAAATCTATCTCTTTCAATAGTATCCGAATTCACGTATACAGAATAGTAACAGTTATAGGAAATTAGATGAAAGAGAAGGAACCGGATGCCGAAATTCTTCTTTATCACCCCCTCTCCCTTCTCCCATGGGACCAGCGTTGGGAAACGCGGCTTTAAATACTAATGAATACTTGTTAAAAAAAAACTTTAGGACTCCGCAGAAAACGTGAATATTTTGCATACACATTTTAATTTTTTTTCCTTCGAATTTTTATTCTGACTCGTTTATTTTCCTCATAAACTAGTTAATTTTACAGCCAGTTTGCCGCCTCCTAAGGTTGCCGCCCCGGGCAGGGGCTCGGCTTGTCCCCCCCTAGTGCCGGCCCTGACTGTATAGAAGTACTTTCCCACCTTTATATCCGCATGGACCGATCATCGTTTGATAATTTTACCGCGACCCGCTGAGGGTGGGATGTTGTTTATATTTTTAATTGTTTTGATTTAGTAATTTAATTGTATTTAAACATGCCTTCAGAATAAAATTTAGTTATTCCAAAAAATGAATATAAAGGGATTTTAGATGAAATATAAAGTGACTTCCATGGAAAGTCAAACAAACACTAGAAAAAATACACTCCAGTAAATAAAATAGAAATAATTTAATACTCCTTGAGTTGCTCGATACCATTTGATCCACGGACCGGTGGTTCGGCACCATTCTGTATAGTACTGACGCCTTCTTTAACAGATTACATGAGTTTACTTTTATTTTCGTCAAACATCACATCATAGCTATTCAGCAACCAATAGGCCCTTGATTCCTTTTTAGTAGTCCTTTTGGTGTTTTGTATATCAATTATTAACTTCTTGTACGTAGTTTCAATTTAAAAAAATATTTTTTGCAGCCTTATCTCGAGTTTTGGGAAGCTCGTCGTCGAATAGTTGTTTCATGCCTATAGACCGGAGTCAGCAATCTTTTAGCTGTGGCGTGTCAAAAATCAATCTACCGATCATGATTCAGCGTGCCACACAGTAGGATACTTTTTAAACAATTCTATTCCCGTGATAATGTATGCAGAGTTAGAGAACAGAGTTCAATTATATAGATTTACAGCTCTATAACACATTCATTTTGCATCAATTAAACATATTTCCTAACATAAAAATAAACAGCATAAAATATAACTATTTCTTCAACAACAAATAAATAACTAAAAAACCTCGAAATTTTGTACCTATATTATGTTTTTTAAACATATTTATTAAAATAAGAAAAAGACAAAGTAAAATATGAGTATTTCCCCTGATTACAGTTAAATAAAATTTTTAATGTGAAGCCAGTGCAGCTTCACTCTACTTTCATATCGCAAAAAATGTGATGTAATTTGTGACTTTTACTTTGACATGATTCTGAGCATTCAGTTGTTAAACAATTTCTTTGTGAAATCAAAATATTTTTCGTATGCGGAAAGATATTTTACTTAGATACGTAGAACTAAAAGCGGAAAAGCAGAATACATATATGTAATTTTCTCTCTTGAAACAATTAAATCTCTCCAGCTATGGCATTCAATAATTTACAAAAAAGCTGTAAATTTACCTTAGAGTTATCTTTTAAATTTTTTAATAATTTCTTAATTGTCCAAATTCTGGAGATGTTTGTCAAACTATTACAAATTTGTGAAGTTCATTCAAAAATTGGCAAATTTGTTGAGTAGTGCAGAGTGCTACTGAGAATTGTACCGACGGTCATAGTTTGCCTACCCCTGCTATAGACCATGACTCCTTCTCCATTTTCATGCAGCACAGTACAAAACCAATTTCTTGCTGAACAGGTTTAAGTAAAATTGCGTATTTTGACACTCCCGAACAAATCACAATGTGCGACAGACAAATTCTGAGCCTGAGGTACGCGTTAAAAGGTCTCGTGCCTTGTCATACAATATTCGAAACGAATCGCAGATGTATTTCATACTTTTCCGGTGTCTCATTAGGCATTCTATAGAATGCCTAGGCAATGTGGGAAATTATAATCATTTCATACATTGCCGGCTAGTTTTAGGCATTCTATACAATGCCTAGGCATTCCATAGAATGCCGGATTTCATACTTTGCCGGTAACATATATATATAAAGGAAAAAAGCGACTGACTCACGGACTGACTAATCACGATATCTCCGGAACTATTAAACCTACAGATTTGAAATTTGGTAGGCAGGTTCCCTTCATGGAGTAGACATCAGCTAAGAAAGGATTTTGCAAAGATCGAACCCCAAGGGGCGTTCTAGATAATTATTTCCATTATTAAACTATTAGATGTACAGTCTTGAAACTTAACACACAGATTCCTTTCATAAAGAAGAGATTCCCTACAAAATGATTTTTACGAAAATCGACCTCCAAGGGGCGTTGTGGAGAATTAAGGGGCGTTATAGGCAATTAACTCCTTCTTTAAACTATTAGACGTAAAATCTTGAAATGGAGTAAGCAGATTCCATTCATCGGTAGAGACCCGCTATGAGATGGGTTTTGTGAAAATCGCTTCCTAAGTGGCGTTGCGGGGGCTTAAGAGGCGTTATAGATAATTATTTCCATTCTTAAACTGTTAGACGTACAGTCTTAAAATTTGGTAATCGGATTCCTTTCATGGTGTATAGATCCGCTACAGAATGGGTTTGAGGAAAATTGACCCCTAAGGGGCACGGAGGGGGATTAAAGGGCGTAATAGATAAATATTTCCGTTTCTCAACTATTAGACCCACCTGCTTGAAAATTTGAAGGTATGTTCCGTTCATGGAATAGAGTTCCTCTTACAAAGAGTTTTGCGAAAACGGACCCCCAAAGGAGTGGGGTTGTGAGGGATTAAGGTGTGTTATAGAAAAATTCCTATTTTTGAATTTAACCCATTTACTCGAAATTTGTTGAGCACGTTTCTTTAGTTGAATGAGTTCCACTAAGAATGGATTCTATGGAAATCCACTCCAGGGGGAGAGGGGAGAGTTATTGGGGCGTATTGATAGACAAAATTCCAGTTTTCGAACTGCTAAGACTGTAATAATAAAATTTGGTTTGCATGCTTTTTTTGTTGAATTGGAATCCGCTAAGAATGCTCTCAACGAGGTATTGACGATAAAAATTCCCTTTTTGCTCTGTTAGATTGACACTTGAAATTTAGCACGCATGTTTATTTTATGGAGTAGAGATATACTGAAAGTTGCTTTGGTGGAAATCCTCTTGATTCTTAGGTTAAGTGAGCGCAAAAAATCTTTCTACTTCTATTTTAGATATAAATAGAAATTAGACATTTTAATTTATGTCCTTTTTTATATCAAGAGGCGAGAGTTACAGCTATAAGTTTATTTTTCAATACAATCGAATTCTTAATGCTAGATATCAACAATTCATATATATTTTAACAGTATACATTTATTCAACATCGTTAAATACCCAGTGAAGCGTGTGAGTAACAGCTAGTATATTTATATATGAGATTTTACAATTAAAAAAGTGTCAATTAGTTTAATTATTTAAAAATATTTATATGTAAATTACTTATGTAAATTATGTAGATGTGTCGCTGTAAAGCAAAGGCAGGATTGAGGCGTTCAACTCCACACACGAACACGATTGTCATCACTGCTGAGATTGAATCTGGATTCGCGCGCGTCGCTAAACCTGGTTCCATTCTGCTTTAGTCCAGTTTCCTCGTGCGCTGCATTTCTCCAAACGGAGGAGTTGATGGGTGGGCGTCAAAGAGAGCACAAGTAATGGGCACCGCAATCCTAAATGTCTTCCAGCCAGGCGCCTTCATATGGTTCGAGAAGACACAGGGGCTCTTAGTGAAGATGCCTGGGTGGCGGCCGATGAAGCAGCTGGCTGTATGTATGCATTTCTTGCGATATGGTGGTCTTCTCGACGACGGATCTGTCGAGGGTGTCCTGAGCCTGTTCTTCGTGTAAATGACATCTCTCGCATCTACTGGTCCCACCTTCTCACAACGCAATCACCCTGCTTCCATCACGCTGATGATTCTCCCCCTCTCAAACTGCGACAGCTGCTCATATTGTCTTCGAAAACGGTGTAATGGCCTGTATACCTCAGATATTTCTTTGTAAACGATTCAGCATACTCAAACGAGCTTTGGTTACCTGTTTTATACTTCACGGAGAACGACGTTAAACACCCTCTACCGGCTATACGTAATGCGCCATCACGCTGTATTTCTAATCATTTAGATATCTCTCCAACATCTACCTTCATACCAAGTTTCTTTACGATCCCGCAATTATTTCTTGGTGCGCTAATTTTTTTGTGCATGAGTGTACATAAAAGGAAAAAAAATTATGCATAAAACACCCTCACAATCCCTCTTGAATATCAATTTTCGCAAAAACCTCTATTACAGGATCTCTACTCCATCAAAGAAACATGCCACCTAAATTTCAAGTTTAGGTTTAATAGTTCAAATTCTCTTTGATTTATAACACCTCGTTTATCCCACGCAACCTCCCTTGGCGTTCAATTTTCGTAAAAACTTCTTTTGTAGCAGTTCCCCACTCCTTGAACGGAATATACCAGCCAAATTTCAAATCTTCAGGTCGAATAGTCAAAAAACGAGACTATTTATCTATAACCACACTTAACCCTTCACAAACTCTTTGGGGGTTGTTTTGGGCACAATCCCTTCTTAGTGGATCTCTACCCCATGAAAGGAACATGCATACCAAATTTCTAGTGTGAAAGTCCAATGTTTCGAAAGTGGGAATATTTATCTCTAACACTCCATTCATCCCTCCCATTCCCCCTTGGGGGTCTATATTCGAAAAAAAAAATTTGGTAGTGCATCATTACTCTACAAAAGGAACATGCAAGCCGAATTTCAAGTGTGCAGGTCTTATAATTCAAAAATGAGAATATTTTTCTACAACGCTCCTTAGCCCTTGCAACCACCCTTGGTTGCCGATTTTCGCAAAGCCATTTAGTAGCGGATCTTTACTCCATGAAATGAACATGGCTACCAAATTTCAAGTTTGCAGGTCTAATAATCCAAAAACGGGAACATATTTATCAACAACACCCCTTAAGAATTTGCAATGCCCCTTCGGAGGGGGGATTTATACAAACCCACTGTTGTAATGGATCTGTACTCCATGAAAGGAACATTGTTACCAAATTTCAAGTATGTAGGTCAAATAGTTCAAAAATGAGAATATTTATCCTCAACGCCAATTAAGGCCTCGCAACAGCCTTCGGGGGTCATTTATCGGTAAACTCTTTCTTGGAGGAATTCTATTCCATGAAAGAAATCAGCCTATAAAATTTCAAATCCGTCAGTCTAATATTTGAAATACGAGAATATTTATCTCCAACACCCCGTAATAATCCCTCACAATAGCTTTTCGGTCGCTTTTCACAAAACCCAATTTGTACCGGATCTCTACTCCATGAAAGAAGTCTGCTTGCTAAATTTCAAGACAGTACGTCTAATAATTTAAGAATGGAAATAATTATCTATAACGCCCCTTAATCCCCCATAGTTTTACTAACTTAGAAACCTTCACGGGCTTACGTCCAACCATTCTTCCTAGTTTTATTGCAATCAGATGAATGGTTTAGGAAGGCATAAGAAACATACATTTATTTTTATTTATATAGATTGTTTTATATGTTTCTTACCGAAATCAGACAAAAAATAATTACAGAATCGGAAGAAATCATTTATTTCACCAGAATACGGTATCATTCTCTTTTAAAAAATTTATTTATTTATTTATTATTATTATTATTTTTTACTAAATAACGATATTTTGCATTTTTACGATTTTTTCAAAAACGAGCCAATATCAATGCGTTTTTATGAAAAGAATTTTTCAAACGTTCTGAACAGATTTTTTGTATCATTGTAATGAATCGACCTTCTGTGCTAAAAAGTTAATTCTTTGGTCTTTTAGAATAAGTGATTTAAAGTATAAAATGCCAAAAACCTTTTCTTTACGATTTTTCAAAAAATACTCCACACAAAAATTCTAATAATTCTACAAATTCTAATTTAATAACTTCATCATTTATAAAAATAATCACCCGAAACTTTTTTTCCCGTGTGTCAAACGTTATTATCCGTGTTTTGTCTAAAGATTGAAAAATTAAGGACTTAAAAAAAGTTTTTGTATTTTTCATCTATTACCCTTTTTACAAGAATTTATTTACGCAGTACTTTTTTTGACTTTTTTGTTAAAAAATTATCGTTGTTCGTATCGATACGTGAAAGTATAACTTAAAAATTAAGACCTCAAAGAAATTAAAATTTAAAAAAAAATTCGCAAAATACGTTTGTTGGCGTTTCACCTACTGGTGTCATTGGCGGCGAAAACCGGTTTTCGAGCCAAACGAATTTTTCGCGAGTGTAGTTATATTTATATTCCGTTCCACCTTAACTTGGTATTCAAAATCACATCCGCTGCTGGGTTACGCTGGAAGAACAGGCTGTGACTGTGACAAATGAAAATCACTAATTTTGACGAGTAAAAAAAAAAAAAAAAAAAAAAAAAAAAAAAAAATGGAATTGGAAAAAAATTATTTTTGTTTTCTTTGATTCTATAAGTTCATTTACCACGCCCGTTAATAAAAAAAAAACAAAAATTTCTATAATATTTATAAAAATCTTAATCGCTTTTACTCCGTTAGCATTAAGTTTATAATACTATGAATAGTTATTCAAAATACATGTAAATGTATGTTTTGTATATTATCTGAAGATATGAGAAGCAAAAAATAGAATTTGGAAACTCATTTTTAAATTAATCAATGTTAAAATTTATTATCCTTGGTAAAACTTTTAGTTTACTTAAAAAGTATTTCGATGCACGTTTGAAAACTAACGTTACTGATATAATATGCAAAATTAAATTCTCAGATATATTTCATTCAATAAGCATAACTTTTAAAGAAAAAGTGACCCATTTAAAACTGTTATTTAAAACAATAATAATTATTCTTTATTTTGAAGTTTAGCCTTATATTTACAGTAAAAAATTCCATTAATAACTGTCCTTTTTAGGACATTTGACGTATTTTTTAAAAATTCTCTCAACTTGATTTTTGTTTTGGTGCCATTGCAGGTTACAGGTCTTGTGCAACAAAGGCTAGTATCCCCTTGAAATTTAGTGCCATTTTTTAAGCAAACGGTTGTCACACTAGAAATTGGAAAATGATTACTAACAATCAATTTTATAATTTCGAGTCCCAAAAAGAAAATTATTATTATAAAATATGAATATGTTTGTTTTTTATAATATATTTTGCACACACATCAGATACTTTTCCATTTTTCCATAAAAATTTCTTTCGTTTATCAACCATTCTTTTAATTTATGAGGTTCGGAAAGAAACAAGCAAAATAACCAAATGTTGAAACATTTCTAAAATTTCATTGAATGTTTTTCTTATATAGTGAATGTGCATAATGAGAGAGAGAGAGAGAGAGAGAGATTTGAGAAATCTATTTTATTTTAAATTCTAAGAATATTTATTTGTAAGGGTAGTCTGTTGTGATGCTTGGATTGTTGGTTTCAGAAAAATTTCTTCTGAATTAATTTTCATCTTTTTTATTCATGGTCACACACACATATAAGCGTAAGAGGACACCGACATTGGTATTTCACAGTTATTCACAAAACAAGGAATGAACTGCATGCTGTACACATATTGAAAACGAAGACAAAGAGAGAGAGCGGAAAATAAAGAACTCTCGTTTCTTATACTGGGCGGTGAAGGTCGCGCGACTCCATCCAACAGAAGCCACGATTGGTCAGAAACCAGCGTCCACCAGTTTCTGACGCAATCTTACTATTCGATTAAAATTAAAATCTTGACTCTGTGGACAGACCAGTCAAAATAATTAAACTTGAGTCCTGAAAGACTGGACCAAATAATTAAAAAGTTACTGAAAAGGATATTAGAGGGAATTATTACACACATTCTTTTATATTTATATATAAAAGATAAAAAATAATGAATAGTAGCTTTAGTACACTGGTGTGCAAAACTTAAGCAACAATGTAAAAATTAAGCAGATAACCATGAAATTGCAGGAAAAGAGGTCTGGAGATCAGTACAGTGAACACGTAAGTCAGTAGAAACATCATGTGTATGCAAATATCAGGAACGAAACGTCAGAAGCGACGTGAGTGTACGCAAAACGCGTGATGACGGCGCGTGCTGTTCAACAGTAAAAAAAAAAAAAAACGAAGGACGCAGACGCAATTCAACATATTCGCTGCAAGTGCTAGTGAGTCAGTTCGTGAAATATGGCTAGAAGAAATCACCTGGGCGACTTCACACGTGGAATAATGATTGAAAAGCGGGAGGAGGGGCGCACCGTCACCAGTGTAGCTGCAGAGTTCGGAATCAACAAAAGAGTGTCGTTTCGTGCGCTTGGAAAGCGTTCCAAACCACAGGTACAGCTGTTAGAAAGGTTGGTGGTGGCCGCCCGAGGACGACAACTGTAGGGGATGATCGATATATCATCCTGCAGGTGAAAAGAGGCCGACGGCAGTCAGCAAGCGTCATTGCTCAGCAACTCTCTACAACAACGGGGTGACAAGTGTCGCTGTTTACTGTGACCAGACGCCTTCACAAAGGGGGCCTATTCGCCCGCCGTCCTGAACGCTGCCTTCCGTTGAAAGTTGACTACCGACGCCACCGTTTACAGTGGTGCAGAGAGCACAAAAACTGGATATTTGTCAATGGAGTCGTGTCCTCTTTACGGATGAGAGTCGGTTCAGTACCAAAAGCGATTCTCAACATGTTTTGATTTGGAGAGAGATCGGGACACTGTCTTATACCAGTAACATCAAGGAAAGACACCATTACGGTGATCCTGGAGTTCTTGTCTGGGGAGGCATTATGCTGAACGGGCGAACTGAGCTCCATATTTTCGATAGAGGGTCTGTAATCGGGTATCGCTATTGTGAAGAGGTACTCCTTCCCCACGTGCGTCTGTTCCGAGGTGCCATTGGCCTAGCCTTCATTTTTATGGATGACAATGCACGGCCACATCGGACTCTTGCTGTTGAGGAGCTGCAGGAAAGAGAAGATATCACTCGAATGAATTGACCAGCGTACTCCCCAGATGTAAATCCCATGAAACATGTGTGAGATGCTTTGGGAAGACGTATTACAGCACGCTTACATCATCCAGAGAACATCCAACAACTCAAACAGATGCTGATTGAAGAATGGGCACTCCTACCGCAAGAAATGTTGCACCAGCTGGTTATGAGTATGCGGAGACGGTGCGAAGCAACCATTGCAGTGAGGGGAGGGCATATACCATATTAAGGAACATCTGCTTGTTGTTCTTCCTGTTGGATAGACCATCATGAGTCACGATACTATGCGTTCAATAAAGCTTTTTTTTGTTTGATTCCATACCGTATGCATTGTATTCCTTTTTCAGCGCCGATGCTTTCGTCATCCTTTACGTACATAATACTCTCCCTCATTTCTGAATTTCATGTCTCTCAGATGATTTTTCGTGAAGTTATGGCAATAAACCCACCTGTTGCTTAAGTTTTGCACACCAGTGTATGTACAAAAGATGGTTCTAAACTATTGGGGAACCAGTATCATGTACTTCCACTCATACTTGGTGGCGATTTCAATAATGATTTTGATAAAGATGAAGGATTGAGATTAGTACAATTTTTAAACTCAGAGCTTAATTTAGATTTTGTTTCTGGTAGATCATTGGGGATGACTAGGTATGGTAAAAACCGTTGATGCGATGTTTTCACGATTTGTAAATTACGTATCTACTGACACGTTCACGTATCACACTTAAGTTACCACAAGCCTCTTGTCAGTGATTAATAATGGCAAAAGAATGTAAATACTCACAGTGATATTAATAGTGAAGTAAATAAACCTTTTTATTTTGGAAAAAAAATGTACTCATGTACTATGAGTGACATATATCTATGTAACATAATTTATTTATTTATATATATATATATATATATATATATATATATATATATATTATTTTACCAAACCAATTTGAAAAATGTGAATAGAATAAAGTAAATGCATACATGCTTTCATTATTATATCAGATGCATTTATTTGCCTTGTTTGCCTACTATATAATGAAAGACAACCGTACTTACGGAGTCAACTCCAGTCGTGCGTCGGAGCCGACAACACAAACAAACACACTCAGTTTTTTAATTTCTTTTCTGAAATAATTTTCCCGCGCATTTTAATTTTATTAGTTTTTCTGAAGATTGACTGTGATTTATATTTCCAAAATATCAAAGAACATTTATGCATGTCAAATATATTATGTGAGTTTCTTGCACCTGGTTTCAAATGCTTCTAGGGGCTGCGGTAGCCCAGTGGTTAAGGTATCCAACCATGGCAGGCATGTCATGAGTTCGATCCCAGTACCACTAAAGACCCGCCGTGTAGGGCAGCGATGCACGTTAAATCTGTCGAGAGCTGAAACGTCCTCCCTTTGGTGTGGTGTGGTAGTTAGGAGAGGGGGTGCCAGCTCAGGTGTCGTCCACGTCACTTGACCATGGTTCAAAATGACGTGGTCCGTCGCCAAAAGCCCTCGTGTAGCTGAACAGTGCGACGTTAATATTAACTCACTCACTCAAATGCTTCTATCATATCTTCGTCACATGCACTGTAGATAGCTTCTTTTTCAATCCTTGCAGTATAAAAATTTTGTTCAGGATGCATTTGTCTAGTATTCCTTTTTCAAAGTGTGTTAGTTATTCCAGGACTGCATAATTAAAAATTCTTTTTTAGGTTTGGTGAAATGACAAATGACTATGTTAAACTTGTTTATACCTCACACGCAGTTAACATATTGCATACGAAATTTAAATAACGTTTACCCTGAAGCTATCCTATCGGCTTGGAAGTTGAAAGAGGTGCCGACCTCGGCTCAAATCCGTCACCAATAGCTTTCTTGTTGCTTCAGCGAGTGAGTGAATATCAACGTCGAACTGTTCAGCTACATGAGGGCTTTTGGCGACGGACCACGTAATTTTGAACCATGGTCAAGTGACGTGGACGAAACCTGAGCTGGCACGCCCTTCTTCTAACTACCATACCACACTTACGGGAGGACGTTTGAGCTCTGGACAGATTTAACGTGCATCGCTGCCCTACACGGCGGGTCTTTAGTGGTTGCTTCAGAGTGAGACTTCATTGAAACGAACTGAAGCTCTCTATTGGCGTCGGTTCTGGGAATCAAGGTCACCTTAGCTGGCACTCTACTCTCCACACCACGCCAACATATTACGGTGTGTGTTGAGTGGACCACAATTCGATGCCACTCTACCGTGGCCCTTGCCTGCCACAGGCTACAGGGTGGAGGAAACGTACTTCTACGTCTTTTGCAGTCTGTTATTAGAGACGTTAAAGTGAGTATTTAGTAGATAGAGCGGGTACTGTATAAATGAAAAAAATATAAACTAAGAAAAAGTTTCGTTGAGTAATACCAAATAGTTACCGGAAAATTGCGCTTTTATTGAAAGACCAAATATCCTAAAAATTCATGACCCACATACACTGCAAATAAAAACGGTACTTTGTTGTTTTTTTGTTTTGTTTTTTTAGAAAGAGAGGAGATCTGAACAATCTTACAACAATCTTATTTGGAATAATTAAACGTAAGCTTTATACTGCAGAAGCAAATTAACGTTTTCCTACGCAAATATTTCGAAGGGAAATAAACGAGGCGCTTGGGTGACCTCTAAAAATGTAAGCAAACGGAGGAGCGTGTATTTGTGAAGTAGATGCTGTAAATTGTTATCTCTGAGAAGCGCACCGAATTTCGTTCATCAATGCTTCTCAAATAAAGAGATTGAATGACTGGAGAGAGCGATTGTCTAAAAAAGGTGCATTTGTGATAGTAATGCGAAAAGTACGCGATTGACGTCAGGAGTGTTCATTGATGACATCATGTGTGCTTCGAGAAATCCGATTCTCTTGCGTAGCCTCTTTAGTAGAACCTTGAAAAACACGACTTACTTCAGTGCTCCTCAAACTTTCAATAGTTGCGGCCCAATATTCAATCCTAATTTTCATCGTGCCAATCTATTGAATTCAATAATACTACACTTTGACGTTAAAGTTACAACTTTAACCTCTTAATTACCACCGGTGTATATAAACGTCTCGCTCAAAGTCTTATTTGCTTTGAACGTATACATACGTCTTTCCGATCTTTTCTGTTCACTGGTAACCATAAAATTATTCCGAATGCTATAAAAGGATCCTGACAGTGTTTGCGAAGGATCTGCTTATTTATTCTTTTTGTCCTCCCCTCCCTAATACAGACGCGCACCTACGTGGCAGCAATTTTAATTGCCATTAGAGGGATTAATTATGAAGACAAGTGTTAATTTTCACCATTGTATGTATGACAAGCCCATGGGGTCACTGATAATTATTATTACTTTAGTATTGCTAAACTATATTAGAAAGTTCTGATCCGAGCAAAATCGTACTATCACGTGCATGGCCAACGACAGGCGTTCATCTAGCCCATAGCCACGATGAATTTCGTTGGCCTCGATGTGACTCTGTCAGACAAGTGGCATGAGCAACAACAACAACAGAAAGTTCTGATACATTTACAAGAGTATTATATCAGTGTAAATGTGTATTTTATTTTTCATTTTGACAATATGTATTTTGTGTTGGTTTACTTTTAGTAAATTAATGACTTTTTAAAATACCACACTCTCACTCTGATTCGTATTTTACTTTTGAACTGTGATACTTTTTAAGAACAAGTTCTCGACGAAAAACGAACAAAATTAAAGTAAGTTTTCCAGAAAAAAAAGCCTTTACAACTCGGAGAACTGAAAGAATTGACTGAGCCACCGTTGAATTTATAGCCCTTCCAGCGTTTGCATTGACAATGTTTCAATTGATCACTCTAGAAATGTGTTAAGAAAACTTTGGTACTCAGGATAGATTTTTTTTTTCCTTTCAAGTATTTTCTCGGAGGAAGAAAAAAAAAAAAAAAGAGCAGCTGACGGAAATTTTATTCGAAAGCCAAGCAAGATTGTTTCTCGTGGGATATAGTGGGACGGTAATAAATATCCGCACTGTACACGATGGCCAGTAACGATGGAATTCTTAACATTAAGCCGGGACTACACCTGACCACAATTTTACAAGTGCACAGGAGTCGCAACCGATTCATTCATGATGTGCATCAGGGCTAGTCCAAAATTTCCGGCCATGAACTCTTAGTTTCATACATAGGCCAACCGAAGCTGAAGAAGCTAACCTCATTAAACCGTAGTCATACCCATGCACAAAAATGAGTCATAAATTAATAGAATTTAAGAATTAAAGCTTTCGTCGATCATAACTTGCAATTCATTTATGTATTTCTGACATTTTCAAATTGAGGGGGAAAGTTGTTACATGCATTAGAAATGAATTATTGCGCATAAAATATTTTCTTTTCATGAGTACATCTTATTTGAAGCAACTTTTCTTTTTGCATTGGAAATATAATAAAACAAAAGATAATTAAATGGGTGTGAAGTAGAAGCTGGAATTTAAATTAATCTTTTGATACAAAATGTCCATTTCAGTTGATAAAAAGCACATGTGTATATTATGTAGTCAATAGAAATGGCGATACCATAGAGAGTAAAAAAATGACCTGCAGTTCCAATAAACAAATAAATAAATAAAATAAAAAAAAAATTGAGAAAAATATTTTTGTTGAAACGAAACAGATGCAAATGTATTAAAGCGCTGACAAAAATTGAAATATATATATATGCAATAAATAAATAGTATTTAACGAAATTCATTTGAACTTTATTTTTTGTTTGTTTTAGTATCTTTTAAATTCACAGTAATTTTATGTGTTTCGTTGGAATAATACATTTAATTGGTAGAAATTATTTACGAAGAAAAAAAAACAAAAAAAAAAATTGTGTGTGTGCTGATGACCACATGATAGAATTGAAAACTTCTAATTTGTTCGGGGCAAAAGAATCCAATTGTTCGGATGTACTATGTTTTCTTTTACGGCATTTTCGCATACGGACGTTAAGAAGTTCTCTTTTTCGCGCCCATTCAACAGTGAATTTGTTTACTCTTCATTCATTTCCTGCAAAGGGCAGTGTTTAAATAATTACGCATTCTCCTATATTTATGTATGGAATTATACGATTTAAATGTCAATTAATCCAATTGTTTAAAAATATTTATGTGTAAATTATATTAACGTAATATATATGTTTATATGGTACTTACGTACTATCGCAACAATGCCAATGTTCCAGATTACTTGCCATCATGATTACGGATGTGTCGTACGCCCTGAATCGGCAACCATGTGCTTCCTCTCATATAATGTCGACAAAATCGTTGCGATAATACGTATAAGTACCATTTATATAAAGCCGGAAACTATGTAAGGCTAGGAAAACTTATTCCTTGAGGGATATTTACATTTTAAAAAATTTTTAAGCAAACAAAAGGAGAGGATTCGTACTTTTTCACAATTAATGCTTTAATTTTTCGTATACTCTTTGTTATCATCATTAATATAAACCAAAATATTGGCAACTTTCTCACCGATTAACTTCATTAAAATTTGAGATTTTAATTTTTGGGGCACATTTTTGTACTTAAATGCTCTTTCTACTAAATAAAAAAAATAGATATTGTGTTTCATTACTTCTCTTACCTCGTATCTCCTACATAATAATTTTTTTCTTTTATCGCTTGCTCTTCTCTCGTTCCCTCACTGGAGTTGAGTGGAAGTGAGCTACATGACAGCAATATTTAAATAAAGAAATTAAGATTTCACGGGAAAAAGTGTGCATGTAATTTTAACTAAAAAAAACAACCTAAAAAGTTTTCAATTCAAAACTAAACGCGTGTTACCGACCCGAGTACCCCCCCCAAATTTGACGTTTCATTTAAGTTCCCTCTTCAACAAAATGCGCCTAAAGAAGTCATCATAAATTGCCTTATGATTAACAATATCCCTCTGTGGATCATAAAACACCTCAGAATTCGAAAGATCCCACATTCTATTGTATAAAAGTAACTTGCGTCAAATACACTGGAAGCGAAAATACTCATGTTGCACATGTATATATGTATATTATAATCCCATCTATGCTGATCTATTTTTGATGAAACAATAATTACGTCAAATTATCAATTTAGAATTTTGTAAAATAGCAAACTTTCTGAAACGAGAAGATAAAATTTCACCAAATGAGCTGACGTCTTTAGTAACGCAGTGATTACTGTAGCTAACATGAATCCAAGAGAAGAAAAACATCAACATTTCATTCAATAACACGTTTCGAATCGCAGTGAAATAAAACTTCCCACTCGACAGTATGTTTTTCTTCTCTAAATACCGCGAATGTCCCAATTTAGCCCCGAATGTTTGTTCCATCAGGGGGCGCTCCTTCTGGAATGATATGTATTTGTCCACGAAAGCCCGTAGCTGTGCAAGCGCGCAGGTGCGTCAACAAAACGCACGCTCCACTTCGGAAAAGCTTTCCTCCGTAGTCGAAGCCACTGAGCGAGTTTCAATCGGAGAAAAAACGCTTTCCATCGAATATCTCACGCGATGGCACACAACCCGAAAGATGGCCAGGAGCCCTCCCTCCCTCGCCTCCGTAGGAGTGGGTGTGCTGCCACTAGCTATTTCGAATCTCCTTTGAGCAGTATTATTTCAAAATCGTCTGTCTTGAACCGGAGCGGAGCTCGATCCACTTCCAACGAACAAAACTTGCCGACTGAGCCAGATAGGTTCTATTCTTTACTGGATGGTTTGCGTGAGAAAAGTTCCAAAGGAGACGGGAAGAAGGTACCGTCTATAGATATAGCTAGCGTAAAAACCACTACATTCGATACACCTCGAATAGCCACGGGCTCCCAGAGGGGTGATGTCAGTCCACCTGTGTTGACATCAAAAGTTCTTTCCTCCACTTTACCATCTTCACACAAAGTTTCAATGGAAGGATCTGTTGGAAAGACATTGTCAGATTCGGGGTATGAGGAGTTCAAGGCATTACATTCAAAACTCATGAATCCAGAAGGAAAAATTTCAAGGACATTGAAAAATTCACGACCTTTGTCTTCTTCACTGTCCACTCTTAGCACAGATGCTTGTGATAAGAGGTCTCAGCCATCCAAAAGGCACAGTGCAATGCTGACATACGAAGGGTCCAAAGGGCTAACCTCGGGGGGAAGCTCCCCATCAAGATCTCCAGTGCAAAGTAGATGGCAATTGAAGCAGTATTCGAGCCCATACCCAACCAGTAAATCTTCGAAGACCTTTGACCTTTCAGGGACAAACTCTGAGCCAGAGGAATCTAACTCACCTAAGAGTCCATTCGACAACATCAAGCAGAATGTTTTCCACCAGAATTATATCGTAGGATATCAGAAAAGCAATGTCAGGGACGTGGAAAAGCCAACCACTATTAGAGGTACTTATGCGCAAGAAGATTCTGCAAAATCAGATTATAAGGATATAAGTAAAGGTTCCGTGCTTTCAGAAGCGTCTAAAATAAAAAACAAAAACATATCACCAAGTTTGAACAATGATGATTTGTGGTCGTTAAATACTAAAAATGATACTTCGTTCTCAGATGTGGCGAAAGAGGAAAATATAATGTCGACGAGTCCCAAAGATAAAAAAGAGGACATTTTTAGGCACAGAAATGTCAAAAGCCATTTTCAGTTCGAAAATATCACCACATTATCTAATAAGGAAAGCAATGGTTTTAAAATGCATCCATTAATGCCACCTAAGTTAGAAAGTGCTAACAGCTCTGTAGCGGTACCAGTTACACCATTAGATTTAAGGAAAAAAGAAAGAGAAACTGACAACTTCAGATCGAGATGTTTGACCGATCCTGCCAAAAACAGAACTATTTGGGATTCTAATGACAAAAAAAATTCTTCCACTAGTGATCTAGTGTCACCAGTCTCACCAACCAAATCGATTTATCAAGAGCGAAGCAGTGTTATCACTATTCCGTTTCCAGATGAGTCAAAGAGCGACAGAAAAATTTCTTTCAGTGCTATCAATTACAATGTCGATGGAAGGGGAGATCCAGGAGAAATTTTGTGGAAAAAACAAGAATACAATCGGCCGAACCAAGCGCCTTCACTAGGGAAAGTTACAGGACTGTTTCGAAGGAGTGTTGACTTAGCTGACAGTAGAGATGAAGATGATCTTTTTGACAAGCCAAAAAGTAAAAGCGTAGAGAATACAGGTGACAATAGATTCGATACTGCGTTCAATATTAAGGCCGGAAATAAATTATCAAAAATGAAAGAACCATTTGATGATGAACGCAAAAGCACTTTCGGAAGTAGTACCAGTATTTGGATAGACAATGACCTTCGAATGGAAGATTCTACCACCGGTACTAGCAAGGGAAGTGATTTAAATAGATTTCCCTTGAAATTCGATGAAAGTGCTCTTTCCACATTCAAAACCGAAGACAATTGGTCAATGAATGGTAATGATAACGACACTGGAGATAAGCAAACCTCAACAGGCTGGGAAATTAGCACTGTTACCAACAAAAACGGCAAAATGGTGGATAACAGCCACGATCTAATCGACTTTGAAGGAATGCTAAGCGACTTCGCCACCAATCGCAATGGTTCCATGACAATCCTCAAAGACAGATTCTCAGATGAGTCCAGGATCGAAACATTTTCGTCTTCCGAATGCCAGCAAGAGAAGAAATCGGCCAAGTTTTTGTATTCCAAAAAAGAAAATAACATCCCAGAATTTGGCCACTCTGCTGAGGAGAAACCTGACATGGAGAACCGAATCTCAGTCTTCAAAGGCTCACCAAACTTCAGGAACAATTTCGAGGGTGATATGAGCTGGAAGTGTACGATTGAAGACGATGACAACATGAGAGAGTCATTTTCTGAAGGTGCCAGGAATTTTTCGAGAGAGGAAGGTGCTCGAACATCGATGTTCGGTGATGAAATGAACAAAGAAAATCATGTCTACAGTTCTCAAAGCGCTGCTTTCCACTCGGAGAAGATGCAGAGGTCCATCATCCTCAATCAACGATCCTCCATCAAGACTGTCACTCGAAGACTGAGGATAGGTCAAAGAACTGTTCGCAGAACCTCGAGGTACACTCGGTAAGTCACTTTGCTTTGCTTTCTTATGCACAAAGCCCTGCGAATTATATTATTTATTCTTTCAGCCACTTTTAACAGGTAACTTTTAAAGGAAAAAAATAAATGTAAAAATAATAGATTATGTACACCTTTATTACTCAAAATTGTTTTATTACAACAAAACAAATTAAATGCTATGATTATTTTGAAATAATATAAACATACTAACTAATAATAAACAATACAACACGTTTTTGTGGAAAATGTACAAATTTTTCAGAATGCAACATATACAAAAACAAATCTTGTGACATTTTTTATTTCATCCTACTATTTACAATAACCTCCTATCATATTTCTTGTCGGAAGGCTAGGAAGAGAAATCCATTTCTGACTTGCAGAATATCGATTTTTTCTGTTGACCTAAATCGGTAATCAAATTCGACACGATTAAATTGACTGAATTAGTTTCCATTGACACAGTCAAGGGTTCAAATTTTTTGGAAGCGTAAAAGATTTAGATATTCGAGAAGCTTCAAACACAGTGATGTTAGTTACATAAAACTCCAAAATATAATATTTATTTAACATGCCTACTTTTTGGAACCATTTATTACTGACACTGAAAAGTGTTGAATTTCTATCGAGCAACTTGAATAAACATCAAAATTTTATTGGCCGCAAGCGTAGGTCCTTTAATTTCACATATGTTTGGGTAGTAAAATGTTTTGTTTACCTTTTGTGTGTGTGTGATGAGGAATTTATTACGAAAAGCAGTTTGTGCCCTTTTATGATGTTTTAAAAAATATTACATCTCTCTCTCTGAACTGGAAACATCTATTTTTCTTTCTGTTCATTTAAGGTTAGCTTTTCTTGTGTTGGATTCATTTTTCTTAGTTATAAATTTTTCTGAGTCAATATATTGCTTCAACTCCTTCAGGAAATTTATTCCAATGAAATAACTAAGTCATCCGAACATTTTGGTCCTTCTTTAAGAATATATTATTATTGTTACTGAATAAGGATGAGAGAGAGGAACATTCTAACATCCAATCTGTGTTTTTATAAAATTTCTCTTGATCCGAACAATTTGAAAAAGTTGGAGAAAATTTACGAATAGGATATTTCTTTAAATTTTTTTGTAGATTATATCCAGACGCCATTGGGATGAATAAACTTCTTATTTGAATGTCTTGTATAAATATGTTTGATTTAAAAACGTTTATAATTTAATATGTTTATAATTATATATATATATATATATATATATATATATATATAATGCTCCCAAATTAGTTTTGACTTAAGGAAATGAATGTGGTTAATTATGAATAACTTGAAATACATATTTGATGATAAACTAAGATTCTCGTCTCACGCAGATAAATTTTTACTTTTTCATCCTCTGATAGAAAAATCAGTTTGGATCCCTTCAAAACTGATATTATAAGCTTCTTATATTGTTTCAAGCGCCGAGGGTGTCGTGGGTTCGAATGTGTTATTATAGCGTAGAAAGGTTGAAATCCTAGATCCTGGTGTAGTGAAATCGTCACCTTAATACTGATCAAAATTATCATCGTTTAGGGGGGGAAAATAATAAATCGTTCAATTTGAAGTTCTTAGTATTTTGAGTTTTTCATTCCATATAAATCTGTTTAGGAATCGAACAATTGATAAACTACTCTACACTAAGAAATGGTAGCGTGCCGAGTTCTATTGACTACTGTCATGCCACGTCTGACTGATGCCCATTGAAGTTATTCAGCCTTCGTGGTGTGGAGAGCTCTTTCGCCACTCATTTCCAATGGTCGGTCAGCAATAGCTTCAAATCCCACCGTCATGAAATGGTTCCATCGAATCTGAAGAAAAAATTGGTTATCTGGATATTTCAAATTACAATAAAAAAACGTAATCTCTAATTATTTTATTAAATATTTCGGTGTATGTTAAGTACCGAGGTAATTTAATTATCTTTTGGAACTCTTTTGACTCGAAGTGTGTATTTCTGCTTTAAATTTTTGTTTGAGTCATTAAAAGATAATATCGATAAGACAAATGGCAAAGACTAAATCGAAATGACCTTTTTATTTAAAAAATGACGAATATTTTAAGTATATACAGCAAGTGTTAAGTTTTTTCAAAGTATTATAATGTATTTTAACATAAAAACTTAAAAGCCTTTCTTTTATTTTTAAAATAAATATTTTCATCAGGAAAAATTAATATCAGATTTAATTTCACAAGTCTTAACTCTTACTTGATAAAATTATGTACATTCGTCTTATTTTATGAATCCTTAAAACGAGAAGCATTTAAATTATCTCATTCCCCTGTAATTGCTTTTTATAAAAATCTTAACATTTCGGTACCCGTTTAAAACGAATTCGAAACACCGAAGTAAAAGAACACGATGTAATTGTAGCTGATTTACTGAACTCTAACTACCCTTTTAGACGAATTATATTCAATGTATTGATTGAACTATGAGGATTTTATTTAATGGAATAATTTAACGACTTCCAGTGTTTAAAAATTGAAAACTACCAAAGCTATATCGACTCAAATGGTGTATGCATTGGGTTATAAAAAAATCTATGAATATTTGAAAGTAAGTCAATAGCTCTTAAAAGAAATCGTAAATATGAAAAGCCGATTCTTTTCCTCTCCTAAAGCCTTTTACAAGTGGGATGAGTTTAGTAATTCGTATTGTGCAGTGGAGAATATAAGGGTCCCTGCCAACTCAGGTTTGGGTTCCCAGTCCCAAATATGTAACGAGTGAGGTTAATTGGTTAGTCAAGCTTTGGGCCCCCTAGAGTCTCTAACTTCCCCACAATGTGGGACTCATTACGCCAATGGTATGGTGCAGCATCAGAGAGAAGGTAATGGACTGAAAGCGCCGACAGAGTCCATTCAAAAGGAGGAGAGCGAACAAAATTACGAGGACCACGTAGTCCATTTTTAAATTATTGTAAGGGAGAAATTAAAATTCGTCATATATAAGGCGACGAGAAACCAAATGGAATATTAATTTCCATGAAAATATACCTAATACAAGACCATTGTAGCCAAGTGGTTTTCGACATCGAGCTCGTGGTCAGAGTTGTCTCAGTCGAATTATCAGGAGGAGTCAAATAACGACGAGGTGACGATATGCATTGTTCCGGTAGAATAATGGTCAAGGACTTGTGGTTGGCGTATCATGAGTTCGAACCAAGAGCCACTGAAAACTCGCCGTGTAGAGGGGACCAAAATGCACGTTAAATCTGTCGAGGTTCAAACATCCTCCCTTTGGTGAGGAAAGTAAGGAAAGGGGGTGACAGCCCAGCTTCTCCTTCCGCTTCAAAATGACGAGGTTCCGTTGCCAATAGCCCTCGTGCCGCTTTAAAGCACGAGGTTAAAAAGTAACTCTCGTGTTAAATCCATTAAGGCTCTGAGTCCTAGCACTAAAGCTGAATTCACACCAAGGCTGTCAGCATCGAACGTCTAGCCAATCAAAGACTTCGTCTCGGGCGAGATGAAGTCTTTGATTGGCTAGATCTCTGAATCCGGGTTACTAACGATTATTTATCAAAATCTAAAGCTATTTTTGTGGCCAACATGAAGTCTACTTCCAGGATGCATTGATACTGCATCTCATGAATAATATGAAAATTCCACGTTTCGGTGAATTCTGACCTGTGACCAACTATGCCTAAATTCATACATTCAGCACCCTGAGCTGAAACAACTTCAGCATTCGACCATACAACTTCACTATTCGACTTCAGCATTCGACCATACAACTTCACTATTCGACTTCAGCATAGATATATGATATTGGGCTAAGAATATGATCTTAATACTTCCCCCGATATAAACGATATTTCGGCTCCAATATTCCCCCAACGTTTTGATGACGGTTTCATGCAATAGTATGGGCATATACGGGAGTTCCACAGGGCTTGACCGTAAAGCAGCAATTCTACTATGAGGGTTTACATCAACTTGCGATCGATCACTTCAGTCATATCGATCGCTCGAACGTTTTAATTTCCACGATTTCTAAGATATCCTCTAGCCCAATCATTACTCGATCCTCTATTTGCAAAATCATTGAGACTCTACGATTATCGGATCTATGATCACCTCGATCATTCCGGATCCTGTTCTCCACCCTGTTTTCCCACACCCCCACGATATTTGAAACTATTAGAATCCACTTTCGTCACCTTCGCATCATTTTGCCTATTTGCCACACCTGATTCACGCCAGTTTCCATCTACGCCTGTCAGGTAACCTCCTTTTCAAATCCTGTTTTCCGACATTATTGGTCGAGTGCTTTTCCTTGTATTTTGCGACTAATTGCAAACATTAGGCCTTAGTAGTGGGGTTCCTCTCGCTTCTACGTAATCAATTGACCAAGGACCAGACGCGTAATAATAGGGTCCAATAATTTCTACAAATGCAAAGTTTCCCCGAGTCTTCATAAACAAAATCTGACCCTTAACTTGGTGGGACGAAAAAACTCTACCTCTAATTCAGATCTAATCCGAACCATTAGAAAACTTTCTGTTAACGACTCCTTTAGTTGTGCGAAATTCGTTGTAGTACCACGCACATAGGAATATCCTAGAACCTCAAACCAACCCTGCACCCTTCCTACGAGATGACCCTTCAGGTAGGCACAAGCCAAATTTGTGGGCATCTCATAGTACGAGGTGTCTAAAAATTCAGTCACATTTTCTGATCCGGCAAAATAAAGTTCAGGCAAGGCCTTAAAATTTGATCCGACTCTATCAGGGTTAGGGTGAGTTGGGGGCCAGTGTAAGGATCTCTCCCCCACGTCTAAATTTGTGGAAGGAAGACTAGCCATATTCCCAATCACTTAATTTATTTATGGCACAAACCACAACACAAGTTCGATCAATCAAAACTCTAAGTGACGCACCCAATTAACCAACAGGAAGACAATTAACGAGATATCAGAAAACTTATTACTTGTAATACTTTCTTCAATTAAATTACTTTGACTTCCTTGCTATCTAATCTATATTAAAGCTCAAGTGACAGATCCTCACCTTAATCATTACAATTAGCGACTCACAGTAAATTTGATAAATCATTGCTCTTCTAGCAGCCCCTACCCTATCTCTCCAACCTGAAAGCCTGGACTTTATATAGTAGTCATAATTTACATGTTCACGTTCTCTTCTTCAGAGGAAGCGTTCTAATAAAATAATTTTTAAGGACCAAAAATTCTCTAACAGGATTGTTAGTGAGAAAATCGGGGACAGAGCCGTCACAAACCTATTCCGTATGTCAAATCAATCTCCAGACCTAAGCAGATTACAGCATTTGTGGGATTTACTCGAACGGATAATCAGGGAGAACGTAGTAACATCCAAAGAAATGCTCAAAATTGTCCTAGTAGAAGAATGGAACAAAATAATCACAGAAGAGAGAGAGACAACTAAGCTAGTTGAACCCTTGCCAAGTATGTTGAGAGAGTTATATAAAGACGGAATAACTTAAAAAGTACTAACTTTTATTAACAAATCCACTATCGTAAAGGTTTTTTCCAGCGAACTCAGAACTTTGGCTCATACGATTTATGTCGTTTATAAGCTATAAATGTTTGTATCTTTATGTATCAATCCCGTGATTGCTACTAATGTTATTTGAATTTACGATGTTAGACAAATCAATAAAAAACAGTATTGATTCAGAAATACTTGATTTAATTAGTGATCTTTACATAAATAAGAAAGATGATCGCCAGATTTTCAGAGGTAATACATTTTTTGTATAAAATACATTGTGCAATACTGATACACATTTATAAGTGTATTATATATCAGTATTTTATTTCTTTATTATGTCAGAATGTTTTTTTCTTACTTTTAGTCAACTAATATTTCTTTTAAATAATCTTTTGTTTTCGACCCTTCAATAGGCTCGCGCCTCCCTTGCAGAGTTATCGCTCACAGTTTGAGGAACACTGCCTTCGGGATTTGATAAAGTATCGAATTTCATCATTTCTCAGGGACATATAAGAAGCTCAAAGTCCGGCCATGGGGATAGGGTCACGAATTCGTGTTCAGCGTGTCCTGAGTTCGAGCTCTAGTGCTTCTGAAGACCTGCGGTGTGGAAGGTCTGATACACACCAAATCTGTCAAGAAAATTTTCCCGTTGGCGTGGTGTGGAATTTCAGAGAGGGGTATCTCAGCTAAGGTGTCGTTCTTGTCACTTAACACTAAACATACCATAACGGGTCAAATGACCTATTTTGAACTTTTGCATTGAAGATGCACGTATCATCTTATTGCTTTTGCACATTTGACTTCATGACTTTTTATAATTAATCTACAGTTATTATACTATTTTTTTGTTTTGTTTTGTTTATTTTGTACCATTATCTACCACAACTGGTCATTTGACACGGAAAGTATTTTTTGTTTTATAAGCTTATCGAGTCATATTGCTTATCGTATCGTAGTCGGTAAGTTGCACGTTTCTGCAAAGACTTTTGCGTAAAGAAGTTTATTCAAAATAGCTGAGAATAATTTCAAGAAAAGTCAAAGTTCCTAGTCTTGCAGATGGCCTCTCTAAGTGTTTTTCAATATCCTTGATTTAGCTGGCATAAATGCCTGGATTTTGTACAAGCAAACGACAGGAGAAAACATCTCAAGACAATAATTTTTACTCAAGCTAGCAGTAGAACTTGGCGCCGATTTTCGAGAAGCCCGTGAACAACCCAAATAAAGAAAAAATACGAAAGGATCGTTGCCTATAAGTCTACTACAGATGCTTATCAACGTAACAGATGTCAAATAGGACACACGAAAATAAAACCAACAAAATTTGCTCTAAAGGTAAAAATATATTTGCGGAAAATGTAAAATGGACACACTTATATGCAAAAAAATGCGATTGTAATTTTTTGCTTTTGTAATAGAAATGGTCAATTTACTATTTTGTTTTATTATAATAAATTAAATTTTTATTTTTATTTCTTTTCTAACATCCATATTTCATACATGCAAGCATAAAACATAAAGTCGGGTCATTTGACCGGCTATGGTAGAAATAGGTATCCATTAAGTATTGGTATGATTAGTGTGTTAATCTAAGGGCTGCGGTAGCACAGTGGTTAAGGTCATGTCATAAACTCGAGCCCAGACAGATCCGCCGTGAAGGGCTGAGATGCACGGTGAATCTGTCGAGAGCTGAAACGTGCTCCGGTTGGTGTGGGGGTGCCAGCTCAAGTGTGACCATGGTTCAAAATGACGTGGTCCGTCGCCAAAAGCCCTCGTGTAGCTGAATAGTGCGACTTTAATATTCACTTAATCTAGATGAAATGATGAGGCCCATATGCCTTGTGTTGCTTGGACGTTCCTAACTCTGAAGTTTTTATTCAAAATATCACTTTCAATATACACATAAAAAAATTTATATCTCCCTCACTTTGTATTGCAGCAGTGTCACGCACCAGCCCATTCATAGTTGAAATCCAACGATAGGATTTTTAAGTGTTCAATAGATTTATAAGAAAAATTTGTGATCTTCGAACACAATCCATGCATCTTAAAGCACAACTTAACGTGATGAGTAACACATTTTTCTGGGGACCAGCAAAATGTTCTCGCGGACCACCACTTTGGCGACCTCTGCCGCATTGCACAGGGACAGTGCTAGCGTAAATGCAGAGAACGGCGTTGAACTTGCAAACATTTCAGTAGCATCCAATCAATGCAGGCGAGATGACTTGTATTCCTTAAAATCTGAGCGCGCTTATTCCTCGACGCTAGAAAGACTGAAGCCGAGTCCACACCTATAACATCGCTTGAATGCAATCGAAAGGAGAGAATAACCAATGTGTAAAGAAATGTGTTTGAAATTAATTTGTAATATTTTTTACGCTATTTTTACAGTCATATAACAAGTTATCAGTAAATATTAGCATCAAAAGAAATTTACTTTACTCGGGAAAGTTTAAGAAATTGGACCGTTATATACACCATTGTTTTTCTAATTGAAATGAAGAAGCAGTCAAAATAACTTTGGGCAATCCATTGTTAAGAATTATACAACATTATATTTTTACTGAAATTTATTGATACAATATGGCGAGAGTGGAAAACGAGACAGAAATTGTAAAAATCAACATAACAAAAATTACTATTTCTGCTAAATATTTTACATACTACAATAATAATAAATATATATAAACGTTCAGAAATCTTTTTTCTTAAAACAAAAAAATTGCTCTTTCTCCATCGATTCTTTCATTTTATTGCAAACTCGACATTCTTTTTACCTTCATCATTTCACTAAGGAATTATTCAACAGAATTAAACATTTTCACACACAATTTTTACGAGTGAGTGAATTTTAACGTCGCACTGTTCAGCTTCACGAGGACTTTTGGCGACGGACCTCGTCATTTTGAACCATGGCCAAGTGACGCGGACGACACCTGAGCTTGCACCCCTCTCCTAACTACCACACCACACCACGGGAGGATGTTTGAGCTCTTGACAGATTTAACGTGCATCGCTCCCCTACACGGCGGATCTTGAGGTGTACTGGGCTCGAACTCATGACATTCCTGCCATTATCCGATACCTTGACCACTGGGCTACCGCAGCCCCCCACAATTTTTACGAAGCATTAGGTTTTGTAAGGAAAGAAAAATGAAATGAAAAAGAAAAAAAAGTTTCATAATAACAATACAGTTGTACACTTGAGGTGATTTTAATTAATTCATTATGAATGTTACTTCGAAACAACATGGTGATAGCCACATATTTATAGTTGTGCAGTCACGGGTTCGAGTCCTGGTGCCCCTGAAGACCCGTCGAGTAGAGATAAGGGCTCAAAAGGCTAGAGTGCTGTCGGCGAATGGCTGTCACTAGAGCACTGTTTCTCAAACTGTGGGGCGCGCCCCTCTAGGGGGCGTGATACCCCTACAAAGGGGGCGCGATTATATCGAAAATTAGATTTAAAAAAATTAATTTAACTAAATGAAGTAAACAAAATAGTTTCTGACATAACAAAGAAAATACACATTTACAATGATAAAACTTACTTGTATCATCTGGCGTTTTTTCTTCATCAAACATAACAGCTTTCACTTCGATACATTCCTTAGCTATCTGAACCTATAACTAAATAAAAAACACACATTTTGTTTGATTTACTGTTATCTCACGATGAGAGATTTTTTTATTAAGTTTTCTTTTTAAACCTAAAATACTATTTCAGAGAAAAGACAAATCTCAGACCTAAAGAAACATTCTAGGAAGATAAAAAAATTCATCTGTTTGACCTTCGAACTTACTGGTATGGTTAGTTCGTTCCTTTTTCTATGTCTTTATTTTTCATTTAGGGAAGTTGTACATAATGCACTTTTTCCCATACGAAAGACTTATATGACATTTGGAAAACCACAGAGAAAGCACTTTAAAGGATTATTTGGCCAAGATATATTTTTATGAGTATTCTGAAACGTATAAAATATGATGAAAAACGTTTTACACAATTCCTTTTTAGTACTAAAATTCATATTTTTACATTGGTTCCACATTAAACCCAGAAGCGGTCGCGCGAGGTGTAGAGTGAAGCAAAACTACAAAAATTTGAAAAAAATATATAACACACACAGTTTTGATTGCAAACATCATTCCTGTAATTTTTGTGAAAAGTGTCTGTGATTTGTGTCCTTTATTAGGGTCGCGTACCTTAGGGACATTTTAGTTTGGTTCTATTGGAATTTTTCTCAAATAATCAATGAAAAAAGGTAGAAAGTAGGTAAGTATACTTTCTCTTAGGAAAATTATTCACTAGAATTGTGATTTTCATCGTGTACTATAAAAATAATTAAAAAAACTTTGGGGTAACTCCGTCACCCCGCGCGACTATTTACATTGATATGGAGTGCGCGTCTGCTCCTGGGTTAAAACATTTTGAGTATTCTCGTTTTAAGTATTAAAAATAGCACAATTATTCTTCATCGGAGTTTTACATTCTTTTTCATTATTTAACATTAATAATAAATGCTAATTCTGTGAGGATTACAATTACAGTTCGCTTAAATCTATTTGTAATATGAGCATTTATTTTAAAAATCATTTTACATTTTTGTATTCATTGCCGTGCTCTTGGGGTTTTACTCTCCTTATAATTCAGCTAGTGCCGACGAGGTGGCGTAGTTGTTTTGTCTCTTGCCATCTGCACCTAAGGTTGCGGGTTCGACAGCAGCCATGTTGTATGATTATGCGGCATGTAAAGAATCCCTTGAAGTGCCCATTTTACTTGGCTGCCAAAATTCTTAAGTTGAATTTTGCATCGTCAGAGCTCAGGTGTCTCCTTCTGTGGAGGAAACTGGGCGTCATAATTACTTACGGTAATTGGAATCGCCTATTATACGGTGCCACACTAAAAAGTGATACCAGCTTTTGTGGAATGAGCTAGGTCTGCAAAGGTAAAAAATACCAACATTTGTAATTACACGTTTCGCGCAGATGTTGGATGGGTTGCCCAGACTCATGCAGACGTTAGCGAGAATGCTAATTGCGACGGATATGATGGAGAGCAACATAGACTAGACTATTTTTCTATTGACATTTAAACTTTAAAAAATGGATGATGGAAGAAATAAATCTTTAAATAAATATCATTTTGCAATCTGTTCCAATTTAAAAATTATAGATACGAAAAATAACATGATAATTACCCTATTACTTAAAAGTAATTTGCTTAAAATATATATTACTTAAGAGTAACAAATATAAAATTTAATACTTATCTTGTGAATTTGTACGGTTTATAATTTAGATCGTATGGTTGCTTTAGCGTCAATGCGCATTATTGTATAAGGGGGGCGCGATAAAAATTATGATTGAAAATGGGGTCGTCACTAGTGAGAAAGTTTGAGAAGCACTGCACTAGAATGAGGTTTAAAATTCCGTCGCCAAAAGAACACGCGTTGGCTTAGAAATCAATCAATGCATTGAATCCAATGAGCACTTTCCAGCTACTCGAGAGCTTTGGGTGACGTCATTTTGAGCCATGGTCAAGTGACGACATCTGATCTGTCATCTCCGGCTTCTAACTTCCCCACCAACGGGAGAATATTTGAGTGTCGACAGATTTAATGACCGTCTCTACACGGCTGGTCTTGAGCGGTCCGACCTCATGACACGCCAGTTGCGAGTCCGTTCCCTTGACCACTAGGCTACTGCGGCCAATCAAGTTATTGCTGATTGGCCTTTAATTCATATGAGAAAAAACAAACAAAAACACCCAGTTGTTTTGTTATCTATATGAGCCTTAACATTATCTTATACAAATATTAACATTGTGCTGTTGGCCAATATGTACAGTTATGAAAAAAAATTATTTTTATGCAAGCCTCTTCTATCCCTCTTGGAGGGCTGCGGTAGCCCAGTGGTCAAGGTATCGGAACATGGCAGGTATGTCATGAGTTCGAGCCCAGTACCACTAAAGATCCGCCGTGTAAGGCAGCGATGCACGTTAAATCTGTCGAGAGCTGAAACATCCTCCCGTTGGTGTGGTATGGTAGTTAGGAGAGAGGAGGGGGCAGCTCAGGTTTCGTCCGCGTCACTTGACCATGGTTCATAATGACGTGGTCCGTCGCCAAAAGCCTTCGTGTAGCTGTACAGTGCGACGTTAATATTCATTTACTCACTCTATCCCTCTTGAATAATCAAAGCAGCAAATTATGTGGTGGTTATGATTAATTAATTAAATTGTAAGAAGAATTTTTTTCTTTTGTATAAGAATCAAATGTTTGAAGGTAGAAAATGATATAAAGCAACTGAATTCAAATTCAGTTATTAGTTCCAGATATATTTGGGAGCACAATACTAAATTATTCCACACAATCGATTCAAAATATTTTCCTTGTTTTTAACACAGTGTGAATCAAGAGTCAGGAATTGCTCTTCGACTACCTTAAGCCTCCACGAACTTAATTTCAAAGTTTAATATTTCCAGAACTGGTTGAAACTTTTGATTTAAGATTTTTAGGACATGAACAAAAATAATACGTACAATATATTTTTTCGTAATTTTATGTAACAAGGCGCATTTTTCATAACATCAATTTTTTTATGGCATTATATTTGAAACTTTTTTTTATTATATGTATTGAAAACCTATTTAAAAAAGGTTTAAAAAAATTTTAAAAAAATCATTCAAGATACTTATGTCATTTAATTATATAGGATCCAATTCTTGAACATCTGACTTTTCATTTGTTTGAAGTATAACTTAATGAAATTTAGCATTTAGGTGTATATTTTATGATGAGATATAACCCCCACAAAAAAAATATCGATTGCGCAGAAATCCTATTTAGAAATTGATGTCCAAGTGAAAACAACATCACTAAGAGAAAGAATCAAAGGAACAACATCCCAATGTGTTTGTTTTGCACCATTACCTGACACATTTTGTCTGGTCTTCCAACCGCACCCCCTTGAGGATTTTGTCTGGACAGATTTGATGTGTTCCTTAGTCTTTATACAAGTCTTTTGTGGCACACAAACGCTAACCCAGAACGCAATTGAGGCAGGGAGTTTGAGACTCGGATAAGGCGGCCACACATATTGAGAGAGAGAACTCTATACTCTATAGAATTTATTAACTAATACTAAGAACTCTATAGTTGAATTTCAGAAGCAAATTTTACGTTTTATCAAACTCGCGTCTAAATGAACTTGAGCCCTTAATTACGTCCCACCCACCTCGGAGAAAAATGAGAGATAGAAACAGGATTGGATGAAGACACAAACGGTGCTGTAAACCGAAAATCAAATAATCTGGATGTTTAGAAACAAAGAATTTCTCTCGAGCAGACTTGTGTCCCTCGGTGCTCTGAAAAGTATCAAATGATCCCAAAGGACATTGGGAATAAAATATTGGGAAAAGTTGTTTTTCTGAGCAGCGTTGAATCGAAATTCCACTCGAGACTTGTTGAGTGCTTCCATCAATAAACGTTGCGATCATTTTGAAATAGGAACTACAATTGAGCAGGCTGTGTCAACCTAAATTTCAATGGCCGATGTTCTTTTTATGAAACATAATGAATTTTAAGTAACGATATGAAACCAAATAATTCACAGTTCAGAGCTTCTCTTTTAATATAACTTAATTTTAATTGGATGCTAAAAAATTTCTGTTCCAATAGTTACTATTGAGCCATTTTTTTAAATAAATGTTAATAAGTAAAGCGTTTAACGCAGTGTGAATAGAGGATGGTCTTGCATCGCATTTCCAATTTTAATATCACAACGTTTTCTATTTGCTCAATGTATTGAACACGGTAGCCTAGTGGTTATGGTCATTAACTCGGGGATAACATGTCACGAGTTCGAGTCTCAGTTCTACTGAAGATTCGTCCCGTAGAGAAGGCCGCTGTGCACGTTAAAACTATCGACGCTCAAACATCCTCCCGTGGTGTGGTAGTTAGGAGGGGTGGGCGCCGCTCACGTGTTGTCCACGTGCCTTGATCAAGGTTCAAAATGACAAGTTCTGTCGTCAGTAGCTTTCACGCTTTTTTATTGTGATACGCACTCACTCACTCCACTTCTTTTCAAATTGGGTTAAGGCCATTACAGAATTCGGATACATCCCCCGGGACTGCGGCACCTTATATAGGTAGATAGAAATTGCTGCAATGTAACTTTGAGCCCTGTTTCTTCCCCAGAAGGGGGCATCTGGGATCTAACAATGCGAAATTGTACCAGGAATTTAATTTCCAAGCGGGAACTCTAGGGATCTTTTACATGGCACAAAACCCTACGACATGGACGCTGTCGATTTTTTTATCATTAAAATCCATCGACTTTGGCCGGGGTCGAACTCGTAAACTTAGGCTTACAAGACGGGTGCCTAACCAACTCTGCCACCCAGCCGGCTACACTCACTTTCGGTGTGTGATGTGTGTGTTTTGTTGATATTTATTTTTTTCTCATTAGTAGCTTTTGTATCGATATAAATCGCACTTTTTAAAATGTTTCAACGTAAAGTTTTGTAGTTGTCGATAATTTGATAAATATAAAGTAGTTAAATAAGTTTCTATGATTAATATTATATTTCAATTAATTGCGCACCTTTTAAAAGAACATTTTTAATTTGAGTGCTATATATTTTCTTATGAACCATTTCAAGTGTTAACTTTAATTTTTCGGAAAATTCTGAATTCTCTGAAATTATTCTTTTGCAGCAACAACAAAAAACTGATTAAATCCACCGAAACAGGTAAAATGATATTCCTGAAAACGGAAATAAATAATTTGAAGATTGAGAGAATACAAACGTATGGATTCAAATATATTAGTCCTCGATTATGTGAACACTTATTCACATTTTAAGTTGATCAATTTTGCGAAGGATGTCTTGATTGAAGCAGCAATGATATTCATTAAAAAAAATTCCATCGAATCCGATAAGCCTGATTGTGTTCCAAGACATCCTGCAATAATCCTTGCATTGTAAATAAGACATTTAAATTTCGTTCGGTACAGTGGTTATCGACGCTGACTGCTGTGCCGTAGCGCATGGGTTCGTATCCCGGAGAAGACATGGATGTTTGTAAATGTATAGTGCCTTTGCGGCATGGGGATACTCTAAATAGCCGTTTAGCCGCAAATCCCCTCGTGAGGTTGGTGGAAAGGGAAGAGAGATGGGAGGCTTCTGACTACCCCCAGAGTGTTCTCCCTCTAAATTGGGGTGGAACCGAACCAAATAGTTCTGTCACCTGTATGGTGCTTAAAGCTGCGGCTATAGACAAGCGTCACTTAGCCCTTTGCCATGATGCATTTCGTGGACCTCGATCTGGTCTTTGCCGATCAGTTGGCATCAGTAACAACAAGAACAACAGATTTCGTGCATTAACAAATATCAATTTTCGTGTGTTTTTTTGCGTGGTAGTCCGGCGTTGTCGAGCCCTGTTGCCATTGATTGCGCAGAGGGGCTGCTGCACGTTAAATTTGTCCAAGTCCTTACGGGGGAAGCTCGGAGAGAGGGATGTCAGATCAAGGGTCAAAATATTTGATAGAGGTACAGACTTACGAGGCATGTCACCTCAAAAGTTAGTAAAAAAAAATTATGCAGTTTTTGCCCTTTAAACTTGCTTGATATTCGTTAACAGTACAAAGTGTTTCATTGTTCAAGCATTAATGGATCTATATCTAGTTAAAATACACTCAGGAACATTGAAAATTGTGCGACCCAAGAAGGAAGCCAAGAACAATTGCGAAACTTTGCAAATAAGTACAGCGTAATGTGATATGCCAATGATCCAAGTTTTGTGCCAATACGCATGCTCATACACGCCGAGGGGGTGCTACAATCAGGAAGAGGGTGCTATATAAGTCAGTGCAAATTCGAAGATTCATAAACGTGACGATTACCCGCCGATTGTAGGAAGACTTTGGTAAGCAAAACATGCCAGGTAAACATGCAAGAAGACATTTCTCACAGTTAAGCGAGTTCGAGAGAGGCCTAATCATCGGGATGAAAACTGCAGGCTGGTCGACGCGCCGTGTTGCTGGCCAGGTGGATCGTTTGGAGTGTGCCGTTAGAAATTGTTGGGAGCAGGGGACACGAGAAGGTATTCACGCACGGAAAACCGGGTCTGGAGTGACCAGGAAGACCACGAGGAGAGAGGATCGAAGGATCGTGCGGCAAGCACTTGTGGACCCCACAGTGACTCGTTCAGCGATACGAGCAGACATAGGCGTAGCAATTGTTTTACAAACAATTTCCAGACACCTTGCAGAAGCAAATCTTATAAATCCAAGCGCCCTTTCCTTGCACTCCCTTTAACACTGGAACATCGGCTACTGCGTCTACAATGGTGCCAAGCCAGATCAATGTGGAATATCACAGATTGGCAAAAGGTTGTGTTTAGTGACGAATCCCGGTTTGTTTTGAGGACAGATGATAACCGTGTGTGGAGGCACCCTGGTGAGCTGTACAATTCCCCCCACACTGTTCTACGTCACACTGCCCGCACAGCTGGTGTAATGGTCTGGGGGGCCATAGCCTATGATAGCCGGTCCACTTTAATTGGGATGCGTGGAACCTTAACGGGCCAACGTTACTTTGATGATATTCTTCTACCCCATGAAGGACCTTTCTTAAATGGTCTCCCAGGGGTATCTTTCCAGCAAGATAATGCTCGTCCGCATACAGCAAGAGTTGCTCCACACTTCCTACGCCATTTTCAGACTCTTCCATGGCCGGCCCGTTCCCCCGGTTTGTCCCCTGTGGAGCACGTGTGAGATCAGCTAAAGCGGCAGATGCCATCGTGTCACTCTGTACATGATTTAGAGTTGGCTGTTCAAGGTTTGTGGGCCCATCTGCCTCAAGACAACATGAGGTGTCTAACCAACTCAATGCCGGGCCGTGTGGCGGCATGTATTGCAACTGGAGGTGGTCCAACGCGCTATTGAAGTTGCCCAGTATTTGTGTTTTTGTACACCCTGTATTCGTTTAATTGTCTTGTTTTTTAGATCAAGTGAATCTCTCATCTGTGTCATTATGTTTATTAAATTTCATTTCAATCCGATGCTTTCTCCTTGTGTCGCTATTTTCAATGTTCCTGAGTGTACGTATTTCATTTTCTTTTTATTTTTTCGTAAAGGGAAATCAAGGTACGAATGTGTGTGTGGATTTATTAGCATAGTTAACTCTACAGTAAATTTTTACCCAAATATCTCAACACAGATTCTTAGCACTTGGAACATGAGGAATGTCTATCGCAAATCTAAAAGTGTCACAAATCTGGTAAAAAAACACCCTCATACCATTTTAAAATTTTTCAAGATCTGGCTATTTTTTTCCAATAAAATGTCTTTAAAGTACCTTTCTATCAGTTTTAACACTTTCGACACAGGGAATTTCTGTTTTTTTAAAAACTATTGGCTATTTTTTAAAAACTATTTTAAATATTTACACAATTAATATTAATTTCTGTTTTTAGTAATTAATAAATAAATGATATTGTTATTTATGCTATCAATTTGCTATTAAATATTTTCAAAAACTTTCAGGAATTCAGGCAGTAGACTTTTCATTGTACACCGTCATCTCTGTGTTGAAAAAGAATTTCCGGGAGAGTTCTATGAACGACGTACTAGAAAATAACACGAAGGCTGTTGGCGAAGGACCTCACAATGTTGAACCTCGATCAAGTTGCGAGGGCGGCACCTGAGCTTTCATCCCCCCCCTCAGCAAACTACGGGGCCGTAGTAGCCGAGTGGTCAAGGTATCGGATCGTGGCTGGCCTTGGCACGAGTTCGAGCCCATTACCACTAAAGGCCCGCCGAGTAGGAGAGCGATGCACGTTAAGGTCTGTCGAGAGCTCAAACGTCCTCCCGTTGGTGTGGTCTGGTAGTTAGGAGAGGGGGTGCCAGCTCAGGTGTCGTCCACGTCACTTGACCATGGTTCAAAATGACGTGGTCCGTTGCCAAAAGCCCTCGTGTAGCTGCGACGTTAATCTTCAGTGACTCTAGGGCTTGCAACACTCCGGTCACGAGTTAATGACCCTAATCGTGGTCACAGAAACTCAACATTTATTCACGTCACTGTGGCAATGGGAATGTTGCAAATGAGAAATAAAGATGTTTGTTATCTTTCTTAACAATGCCCCGGTATCCATCGTCATTTGGATGCCTCTTTCCCAGGAATAGTGCGCCTTCATAAAGCTCTTATCACGACAATCGGAGATGGAGATACCGTAACGAATACTCCGTGACGTCACAGAGGGGGATGACACAAGAAAGATAATCGTGATCACGTTAAAGTTTGCTTTTGTTCGTTTGGACGAAGGCTTCTAATGAGGACGACTGCTGCACGGTTCACCCTTCCGTTCATCCCCCGATCAGAAATGCTAAAATATGTTGAATACAATGATGAAATAAGTTCATTTTGTTAAGCTTTAAATGCACATGAATTTTTTTCTTACCTTTTTTAAAGTTTATTCAAATAACGGTATTTTCATTTTAAAATGGATTATTTAAGTTTATAAAGTGAAAAACTTGGAAACACACAATAACGGGTTTACAAAAAGTTGTAAATCCTAGAAAATATTTAACGCGGTTGATAACAAGGCCAAGGGGTCACTGCCACGAACTGTCGAATTGTAGGTATGAATCCCGGGAGCAGTGAAGGGGTGATGCGCACTTAATCTATTGAGGATAAAAGTCCTCATGTGAGGAAGTTTGGAGAGTAAGGTGCTAGCTCAGATTCTCGTTCCTTGATGATGCTTTAGTAGAGGCTCAAAGTCCTCTCGTTGGTGGGGTTCAGGTATCGTCCTCATTACCTGGTTCCAATGCCTTCCTATTTTGAATGTGGCGATAATTAATCAAGAGGTTGCTGGCATATAATGACAAGATTGGAGTTTTTGGTAAAATGATCAGGTAATCACGTATCGTCCTCGTCACTTGATCTTGGCTCAAAACAACAAGCCTTCGTATAGCTGAATAGTGCGACGCCGTAAAAAATTCACTCACTCACTCCTGGTACCTTTAAGGACTTGATGAATAGAGAAACGCATTAATTCTGTCGAGGTTTAAGGTATCCGACTACCCTAAAATCATGATATTTTTTTAAAAAAATTGCCAGATTTTTTAATGATTTTATTTTATAGGCCATTTTATTAGCTTTATAAAAATACCAAGTCTTTTATTTTTCGTTCACTAGAACAAAAACTACAAGTGTTTTAGTAAAAGCAGATGCCATAACTTTACATAAGATGTCAAACTTTAAATTGCGTTTTACTCGAAATGTGTTTTTTTTTTCAAAAAAGCTCAAACCGGGACACGATTGCTCAAAAAATTTTGAAAATAATTTGCTGAAATTTTTGTGTGTTTTGTATAACAGTGGAAGTGCTTTAACTATCAGATTCATCAACCACTGTTTTATTACAAAATTTACATTTCTTTATGTGAATATAAACACTGTTTTTAAGGCAATTTTATATAATAATTAAGATAAAGTGCTCTAGTTTTTGTAAAAATGAACATATCTCTTATCCTGAAGGTCATTTCAAAAAGAAATAGCGAAGTAATGCATTAAAATTGTTCATTGACTCTTGGTACAGAGCGGGCCGCGTTTATGTCACTTTTTGTCAATTTTTAACAATTTTTTACATTTTAGCAATAATAATTTATTTTTCTCTTATTAATTTAAGCTTTTTTTTCGTAAAACGTACTAAATAAATCTAAAAACCTAAAAAAAATCTCCATTTTTTCTAAAAAAACGTTATCGCAAGTAGTCGGATACCTTAACACAAAACATACCAACACTTTTTAATATCTAAATTGTACCATTGAAAAAGTGGTCTTTTGACCGGTTAGGGTATGTTGAGCGTTAAAATTCTCACGTTTTCGTGGTGTGGAGTGCCATCTCAGATGTCATGCTCGTCACTAGACTGCAATTCAAAATGGCAAAGTGTATCGCCAATACTCTTCGCTTTGCTTTGAAAAGCCATGTTGATAAAACAACCAACCAGTAATTCCCAAAAATTTGTTATGAAAACATTTAAATAATATATTTTTTTCGAAATTTAACACATTATTTTTAATAAAAGAAAACTCTAAATCTGTAGCAAATACATATAATTTTCAAATATTTTTTGATACAACATATTACACTACACGTTCAAATCTTAATTTTTTACTTTCTTTCTTTTAAAAAACATTCAACATACAATTATGAATGGTATTTTATCCAAGGGATGTCCAATGGCTGAGTAGTAGTGTATCGCGCTTCCACGTCACACGTCCGGAGTTTAAATCCCGGGCTGGGCAACGTCGACTCAGCCTTTCACCCTTGAGTGGGTTAATAAATGAGTATCAACCTTGCTTGGAAACTGAACACTGGAGGTGTTGCGTCAGACTGACCGCTTGACCGAAACATTTGCACATGCACCCCAGTGCTTAAGGTCACGTAAACTGAGATGGGCACAATAGGCCTTGGCCGTCATTGGTTGTTGCGTCACTGAGTTCAGTTATTTTATCGAGTGAGTGAATATTTACGTCACACTGCTAAGCTACACGAGGGCTTTTGGCGACAGACCTCGTCATTTTGAACCATGGTCAAGTGACGTGGACTACACCTGAGCTGGCACTCCTCTCTCCGAACTACCACAACACACCCACGGCAGGACGTTCGAGCTCTCGACAGATTTAATGGGCATCGCTGCCCTACACGGTGGGTCTTTAGTGGTACTGGGCTCGAACTAATGACACGCCAGCCACGATCCGATGCCTTGACCACTAGGCTACCGCGACCACATTATTTTATCGAAGACAATGTCTGAGGATAATTTTTAATGCAAAGGTTCTGTAACGTTTGAAAGAATAACGGTAGCGTATTCTTGGTTAATTAAAATATGGAATTTATTTACGTCACAACTATAGAATATTATTTACTAAATGGTACATTAAAGTTATTAAATTTACTTATAGATTGTTAGAGTCCAATATTTTGTGAGAGGAGGATTCGTTGGCCACCGCTCCCGTGCAAGTTCAAAGCATCTCTCCTCTCATCTTCCGGTCGACGGGGTTAGATTCCTCGGGGGTCAAAAAGGGGTTGCGCTGCAGCTGCAAGATGCACGTGTGGGTGTCGGGTCCAACAAAGATGCCGACCACTCTCGATGTTCGGAGAAATGACGTTACAGCTCTCGCCCTCTCTTATAGAACTTTTCCGTTGAAAAAAATTTAATGGAATGACGATGAGACAGCTGACAGATTACCGACACATCCCTTCATCAAGCACCACTATATTTCTGAGCTGCAATTTTAACTACTACAGAGAAAACGCTGAACTAAATTTGGAATTACTTATTTCTAGTGAGTGAGTGTTCTTGCTAGGGAACTTACACAAATCCATAGTACGAAAATGATCAATAGCAATGTAAGAAAACATACTATAACATTAAATAAAAATGTAAACACTCCTATCACAATGCCTATTATCCATTATACTAACAACCTGTTATATCAAATGCTTACACATAAAATATTCTTCGTCACAATACTTAATAAAAATTACACTAACGACATGTTGATATGATATGCGAAGTGTACAACCTTACACACAAAATATTTTTCACAATAGGCCTCTTGCGTAAACTAAATACTCATGTATATTTTAACATCCTATACACAAAATTATGCATATTATTACATTTGCTTTTCATGGCTTTATCTTTTGATACGCACCTCCATTCGATATGATATACAGTACTAGTAAATAAATAAAATTAATACAATTATTAACCTTTAACTAAAAAAACATTATAAGCAACAATTATTATTCATGAGCAAGAGAACATTGTTAACAATTCCTAATTATCTATCACCGATCTGCTGAGACTATCTGCCTTTTTGTGACTTTTACCCGACCGATGTACAATTCTAAAATTATATGGTTGCAAAGCCAAAGCCCGTCGCATCAATCTAGGGTTAGAACTAACGTTTCTGTTCAACCACACCAACGGGTTGTGATCGGTCATAACTTAAAATTAATTTCCATCTAAGTAATAATGTAACCTTTTAATTGCGAAAACAATGCTAGCACATTCCTTCTCCGTCGTACAATAACGCTTCTCTACCTCTGAAAATTTCTTACTCAGGTAAAGGATTGGATGCTCCTCACCTTGTTCAGTTAATTGGGTTAAAACTGCTCCCATACCTGCGTTTGAAGCGTCCGTTTGAACAACGAATTCTCGTTCAAAATTTGGCGCGTACAAGACGGGCTTATCAATTAGTTTCCCTTTTAGTTCTCGAAATGCGTTTTCACACTCGGTCGTCCACGTAATTTCTCCCTTCTTTGCTCTTTCCTTCAACGCGTCCGTCAACGGAGCAGCGATTACCGAGAACAGATTGATATATTTTTGATAATAACCTGCTAGACCTAAGAAGGCACGTATTTGGGTTTTCGTGCGAGGGGTAGGGAACTCTAGAACAGCCTGAACTTTGATCTCGGAAGGGGTGCGAAAACCCTGACCCACAATGTGAACCAAAAATTTGACATTTTGTTGCGCAAACTTACACTTTGAAGATTTTATAGTTAACTTAGCTCTCTTTATTCTCTGCAGAACCGTTTCCATATGTTTAATGTGCGACTCCCAAGTATCTGAGAAAATTGCGATATCGTCTAGATACGGGACAACGAAATCATCTAGTCAGTTAAGTAATTAGCCATGAGTTTAATAAAGAAATATGGAGCATTCCTTAATCCGAAACTCATCCTTAGGGGTCTGTATGTACCAAAGCTAGTACAGAAGGCTGCGTATCGCTGTGCAGTTTTACTTAAAGGTATTTGCCAATATCCCTTAGATAGGTCTAAGACGGTAATAAATTTAGCCGCCGATACTTTTTCTACGCGTTCTTCGATATTCGGAAGAGAAAAATATATATTCCGTTCTAATGATCCCGTTTAATTTAATGTAATCTATACATGGACGAGTTTCTTTCCCAGCTACCTCAACTAAAATCATAGGGGACATGTAATCCGATTCTCCTACCTCAATGATTCCTAATTTTAACATTCGGTTAATTTCGTTTTTTAAGATTTCATTTTGTCGGTGCGACATTCGATAGGGCTTCGTTCTAACTGGTTGATCGCTAACTAACTGGATTTCGTGTTCAACCAGATTAGTTAAACCGGGATTGTTTGAAAAACATTTAGAGTATTTATTTAATAATTCGTGCAGTCGATCCATTTGTTTGTCGTGAAGGTGTTTGTTCAACTCGCTAGCCTGGATTACGTCCTCGAAATCATAAACGAGAGAATTGTTTTCTAAGTACGGGATTTCTAATTCCTGGTCTGCGAGAGAGTTTTGCGTTTCATCATTAATAATTACGTTAACGTGTTCTGACCTTTTGTAATATGGTTTTAGCATATTTATATGATAGATTTGAGATGTTTCGCGTCTGCCGGGGATTTCGACTAAATAGTTCGTTTCCGAAATTTTATTTAAAATTGTCCCAGGACCTATCCACTGCACTGCTAATTTATTTGGTCTGGATGTAGCTAACACTAGGACTAAATCCCCACCCTTAAATTCACGTTTTACTGCGTTTTTATCATACCAAGGTTTCCGCTTAACTTGCATTTCCTCCATTTTATTTATAGCTACTTCTTGACATCTTTTTAAACTATTTATTAACTTAAACATATATTCAGTGACGAGATCACCCTCTTCTTCCGGTTCCATCCAATGTTCCATTGCTAACGTCTCTGGGGTACGCAAATTTTTCCCATACACCAACTCTGACGGTGTATACCCTGTACTTTCGTGAGATACAGTCCGTAACGCTAAAAGAATTGACGGAACATGTTTGTCCCATTCGGAGCCTGCATCTAAACACAAGACTCGTAAGAGTCGTTTCAACGTTCGATGAAATCGCTCAACAGGGTTACTCTGTGGAAGATACACAGAACTATGCCTGACAAGTATTCCGAATCTTTCAAAAAACTCGGTAGTCAGAGCACTAGTAAAAGAAGTACCCTGGTCACATTGTATTTCACGGGGAAACCCCATCCGACTAAAGATGTTTAACAGCGCATCTGTGACACTAACTGAACTAATATCTGACACTGGAATAGCTTCAGGGAATTTTGATGACATGCAAATGGCCGTGATAAGATATCGATTCGCTTTAGATGTGATGGGGAGAGGCCCACATGCATCAATATTTAGCTTAGTAAAAACCTTCTGAATAACAGGGACCAATTTTAGTGGAGCTTTCTTTTTATCATTGGGCTTCCCAGCCCTCTGACACTGATCACAAGTTTTTACAAACTGTTCCATATCTCTATAGCAATTCGGCCAGTAAAAATATCGGTTTAATTTGTATTTGGATTTCGTAATTTTCAGGTGTGCAGATGTTCCCTCATGACACAAGGATTTAATGGGGTCGCGCAACCCTTCCGGCACTGCTATTAACTTCACTACGTTACCTAACTTATCTTCGCGATTTTTGACCAATAATTCCTTCTCTAGCGAATAAACCTGATTGGTAACCTGCATTTGACTGGCTGCCTGTTCGTATAAGGATTTAATCTCCTCGCTATTTTTTTGAGCATTGATTAAATTTTCTCGCGTAACCCTTAGCAGCGCTAAATCCGGAACAAATTCCTGGAGTGCAGGTATTAAAATTTCGTCCTCTGCATCCGAAGAAACAATTATAACCTCATCTTCCCCTTTTTTAGCATCACCACTATCTATTCCCCTTTCTTCTCTAGCCGCTTTGACTTGAGACCTTGTATGAACAGCATTCAGTATTTCGACTGGCAGGAAATTATAGCCTAAATTTCCTTTTATTAGCTCGGCCGTTTTATTTCCAAGCAAATATCGACCGTGTTGATTTAAGTGATTTTTACAAACCACTGCCTTAGTTTGCACCGTTCCAAAATTTCCGGAAATTTCCACGACCGCCAAAGGTAAACAATCTAATTCTGGGCTTAAAGGTTGTTTTACCCAAACATTTTCACCAATGAAAGAAGAAGGATTAAGGTATTTTGCACATACTAATTCTATTGTCGCTCCCGTATCTTTAAGAATGTCTATCTCGTGACCATTCACCGAGCCCTTTGTTATATACGAATTAAGAAAATCCGGGTTTTCATTTCCTTCAATATTATTGAGAGTTTCCGTCGTTTTGTTTTTTATTAATTTAGGGCAAACGGCTTTTATATGTCCGGGCATATTGCAATGATAACATCTCTGTATCACGCGTTTTCAAAAGTTCTCTCTCTAGTACTCTCCGGAACAGAAGCTCCCAATCTGGGGGGAAGTTTTCCCAAATCTATTTTCTTTTCCTTGACCCCTGAGTATGTCAAAATTTTATCATTCCTGCCCCACCTATCCATGGGTTTCGAATTTACCTTTCGGACGTCCTCATAATTATAAAAGAGTTCTGCTATTTGAGTAGCTGATTTAAGGTTTGCCCAATTATCTAAAAAATGATCTTTCATACTAGCATTGGCGCGTTTTTTTAGATTGATCTACCGCCATTAGATATTTAAGATCTTGAAAGGTATTTATTTCTAAGCCAATCAGCCACTCATCTAGATAATTCGTAATTTCAAAAATGAAATCCTTTCAGGTACTATAGGATTTTTTCTGGTGTTGGACAAATTTTTGCCGAAAGACCTCCGGACTTAACTCCTGACTTTTAAGTAATAATTTCTTTACATAATCGTAATTTTCGGCTTGTTCCTCCGGTTCGCGAGCAATAAATTGCACGATCTCTAGGGGTAACAAACCCAATAATTGCCCCACACACTCTTTCTTTTCTATTGACGCCCTTTTAGCCTGGCGTTCAAAGATCACTAGATATAAACTAATATCTGACTGCTTAGGATCGAAATCTGGGATAAATTTTTTAAAGTTTAAATTAGAGGTTACAGAACATGCATTTGTAGAATCGTTTGATTCATCGTTTTCCCTAAATCCGGATTCTATTTTAAACCTTTCTAAATCAAATTTCAGCTGTAATTCTTTCTTTTTTAATGCCTGCTCCTTTACTAACTCCACCAATCTTATTTTTTCAGCGTTTTCTAACTCCTCCAATCTCATTTTTTCAGCCCTTTCTAACTCCTCTAATCTCATTTTTTCAGTTCTTTCTAACTCCTCTAATCTCATTTTTCAGCCCTTTCTAACTCCTCCAATCTTTTTCCGTTTACAATGATAGTCTCATACAGATTTTTAACAAATTCCTCTTCATAACCTTCACTGTTAGTGATTGCATTTTTATGCTAGGGACACTCATATTTAAAGTGGCATTTATTTCTAATTCCTCAGCAAATTGCAACATGTCTTGCTTTTTCCCTTTACCAAGGAAAGCCATTTTTTAAACAATATCAAATAAATGTCACGCTAAATTTTGCACTATTTTTTTTTGTTACTATTCTCTATTAATACAATAAAACTGGTCCCATGCATACACAGAAATACACAAAGAAAAATTTAACACTAAAAATAATCAAAATCATTCAAGAGACTTAAAACACAATAAATCTTAAGCTAAAATTGCAGACAATGCTTGAAATACAATTACAATTCTCTAGAAACAAAATAACACTGTTCCCATGCAAGAAAAAACACTAAGTATTTCAAAATTTGTAAAGAACATTTTAACCACAAAATTCCTAATACAATATGCAGTTTGCAACTCAAAAATATAACAGTACTCACCCATTTGAAGTACTCAGCTTGCTGTCAGAAGCAAATTATGTACAGTAATATGGCACTAGTGGTTTTGAACTCTTCCGTGTGAACAATGGTCCTTTTGACCAATCTTGAATCTGTCACCCTTAACAATAAGTGTGGTCAGTTTGACCAGCCTTGAATTCACTCGTGGCACTGCTTCAAAGATGAATTCAATCGCAGCACTGCTTCCGAAGATCGCTTTCCCTCCGGTCACTGTGGCCGTAAACACTATAGATCAGTTTGATCTTCTTTGAGCAAGACGCTCTCCTTCTCCTAAGCTGAATTCAATTGCAGCACGGCTTCCGAAGATGTCTTTTTCTCCCTGCATTGCGGTCCGTCCGTAAAAACCCAAAATTTCCTCCTCTCACGGGTCCTGAATGCTAACTTTTTATCCCAAAGCGCTGCCACCAAAATCTCTAAGCTGTAACGTTTGAAAGAATAACGGTAGCGTATTCTTGGTTAATTAAAATATGGAATTTATTTACGTCACAACTATAGAATATTATTTACTAAATGGTACATTAAAGTTATTAAATTTACTTATAGATTGTTAGAGTCCAATATTTTGTGAGAGGAGGATTCGTTGGCCACCGCTCCCGTGCAAGTTCAAAGCATTTCTCCTCTCATCTTCCAGTCGACGGGGTTAGATTCCTTGGGGGTCAAAAAGGGGTTGCGCTGCAGCTGCAAGATGCACGTGTGGGTGTCGGGTCCAACAAAGATGCCGATCATCTCGATGTTCGGAGAAGTGACGTTACAGTGCGTATCAGTCTCTACTATTGGCTCTCTTATCTTTCACGGAGATGTCATATGCTTTTATTTTGATGTTAGAGTTATGTGTATTCAGAATGCAACGTTTGAGCATGCAGGAAGGAGCTTGATAATATGCTGGTCGTGATAAGTTCATATTCAGATTCTTAGAAATACCATACTCTAATCTAAGCCCCAACCCAAAAAATGGCTTAATGGTTCTTGTGAAAAATGACTTATCAATATGTGATACTAACGAAATTTTAAAAAAATATCAAAATGAAAACTAATAAGAAATGAATACTTTATTTACTTTGGCAGTATTAAGACCTTTTAAAGTATCGTATTGTTATCCCAAATAATCGTGTGCATAAATTTTTTTCAACTGAATGCTTTAAAACGCGAATAAAAACCTTTTCAAGTTTTGACACAAGTCGCCAAAAGGGTCGCTATGTCACCAAAAATGATGCCAACGTGGCTGTAATTGTAATTCTTTAAATACTTAGTTCTAATCAATTAATTTTTTTAATTATAATTAAATTATTGCATTGTCATCCAAAATATTCATGTATATAAAATATCAGCTGTATGGAACGCTTTAAAATGTATTTTATTAATGATTGAAACTTCCACCAAGATAAAAAAATAAATCTGTAGAGTGTAAGCTTTTCATATAGTAGGAATTGAAAAAGTGTGACTTATATTTAAATAAATACGGTACTTTTTTAATATCGGTAGTTATTTATATCAGTTTCATGTATGTCTTATTGTTAGTTATAGTCACTGTGATTCCTTAATTGTTGTTTGAGTCATAAAATATCACAAGCGGCACAAGAATTAATTTCGAAAAGCCCATTTCTACTCTCCGAACAGATTTCTTACCTTGAAAAACAACAAAGCGTTCAAAGTAATTTAATTCAAAAATAACCTTCCGTCCAAGATGTCTCCTCCCGTGAAATCCAAGCGAAGAGAAAAGAAACGAGAGGGAATGGATGCCCAAAGATAAACCGAATTTGGTGTATCTAATGTTGTTACAAAAACCGGAAACGTCCTTCTTAAGTAAACAGATAATGCAAAATTTGGTAAAATGTAAAGAAAATTTTACGTTGTTGGGGTTCTTCGAGTTTATGCAATAAAAAAATAAAGAACTAAAATATAATATTTTTTTAAAATCATTTCATAATAATTAATCCTAACTAATTTTAAGAATGAAAAAATTACCGAGAAATAACACAAATTCTGAATTTTTAATATGATACAGTTAATAGCCTTTTTTACATAAGAGGGGGGAATGTTACATATTATCAACTGTATTAAAAACTATCTTTAATTATATTTGAGTTGATTTTGAACAAAATATTAAAACATGTGATTTATAAAGGTATATGGCATCTCAGTTAACATACAAAAGCAGTAAAATCAAGGAAAAATAATTCATAAATAAAGTTGGGTAAATTAAAACAGCTTAATTAAAAGCCATTTACTCATCACTGTTTGCAAGATTTCTGAGCTAAATTACAAAATTGAATTTACAATAATGTGTTGTCCATTCCGATGGTTCTATCTGAATACGGAATTTAAATGGTTTCTATTGAAGTATTCAGTTATGAAATATAAAAAATTCAATGTATTCGATATTCTAAAAATATCAATAATCTACTCGCAACATGTTTCTGTTTCTATTGAATTAAAACAACAAAAAAGTACAGAAAAAATTAAGCCGGGAGTTAAGCTAAAAATTCCATCCCCTATTTTACCCCAGCTTTGTAATTTAAAATATTCTTTTAATCAACAATCACTCAACCAGTTTATGAAAAAATTTAAAGAGAAAATAATTTATTTGCTTAATTTCCTTATCTGTACATCCTAAAGCCATTGACCGAAGGGTTATTGTACATATATATAATGACTTTATAATAGTTATAGTATAGAATTATTCAACCAATGCATTCCTATTAATAATCCAATCGTTAAAATACTTTTTAAATTAAGTCTATGGGAAGCATTTTAAAAGTGAACTTGGGATGAACGTAAATAGGTGGAAAATTAAACTCGGTACAATATTTTCAAGCCGATGTCTTGACTTTGTTTCATACCAGTTGCATCGAATTATATTGACATGGAATTAATTAAAATAGGGCTTGTTACTCTATTACCAGATCCCGGTTCTGGTAATCTCTTGTCAAGTCTTTCAAGAGAGATTTATTATATAAATACACCTTAACTCGGATATTATTTTGTGGAAATGAAATATTATCTACCACTTTTACAGAAATGAAACCAATTCCCACGTGTCCTTTGTCTTATAATTATTAGCAAATGGAAAAGAGGAGAAACACATTTCGTAAAGATGCATTGAGTATTAGATTTAAAAAACGCTCGAAGTCTAATTGTTTATTTATAACGGATTATTTAAAACCCATATTTGCCTTCCATCTAATAATTTGTTATTCTAAGCATTACTACAATGAGAATATACATCAGATTTATTTGAATTCGAAAGAGCTTCCATTCGACTTGAAATATAAAAGGCATGCTTATGAAAATTTAAAATGTAGATGGAAAACACTTGTTTGCACAGACGGATTGAGTAATTCAATCACACGAGTGAAAACTGTCGCTAGATCAGTGTAACTCCAATCTTCAATCACAATCACAATGTCATGAAGGCAATCATAATGGAGATGTTGATTCTAAACTTCACTATAAACTGTGTAGACTTTAGGAGGAGTATTAAATTTTGATTGGCTACTTTTAAGTATCATGCAACTTTTCTTTTCTAATTTTTAAATTGGAACCGAGTGGAAAATAATTTTTATTTCAATTAAATATTTATTTCTTTAAATATCCATTTCTAGAAGTACAAATGTCATTAGAAAAATAATCCAGTTTTTCTTAGGCTCTAAAAAAATTTAGAATGTCAATTTCTAATACTAAGCCTTCTTTGAAAAACTTTGCTCTGCCCATTGGAGAGTCGCTCGCAATTGTTAAACTTGGGCTTAATTTAGTATTGATAAATTATTTATCAGATATATTGAGCAGTACTGATGCCTTTATTAGTATATTATATCAGTGTAAATGTGTATTTTATTTTTCGTTATGTCAGAATGTGTATTTTATTTTGCTTTTTTCAGTAAATTAATACTTCAGTTGTTTAAATAATCTTTTATTTTTGACTTTTCAATTTACTCAAATAAAATGTCATATACAAACATCCAATCAAGTTGTCATTAAAAATGGAATAGAATAAAAAACATATAAAATAAAATCAGGATAAAAGAGCCTGAAGAACTGAACAAGTTTTAGAAAGGATACATAGATTATCAAAAGATAAAACGGATTTCCAGGAAGAGATCTCAACAGAAAATTAAGTGGAACTGTAATTCAATCTCCAAAGAGAGCAATGAAATCAAAAAATGTGCGTAGTATGAAATAAATAAAATTTATTTTAAATAAGTATGTGAAGTAAACTCAACTGAATAAGTTTTTAGAATTCGAATCTACATAACCACACACACATCCCTATCTTTAGCATTTATAAATCAGCATTGCAATATTTATACATTTAATGTAACATATTCAATAATAATATGAAACTCATAAGTTTCGATTAACGGACAAGATTATAGGTACACTCATCAACTAAAAAGGTTTTTAGATATTTTCTCAAAAATAAGTCAAGAGACTTAACATATTTACTTGAAACGAAAGATTAAAACTTTAAAAAATATTCCAAATAAATGAAAACTTAAAAAATTCTAGAAATAGCAGTAATTAATTTTCCGTCACCCTATTTGATGGTAATAAAGGCTTTTATATGTTACTTATGCCCCTTGTCCCGAAATTCATCGTGGCTAGTAGTACGTCTGTCTACTACGCTGTACCTTTGAGCACCATACAGGTGTCAGTACGATTTCGGTTCCACTCCACTTTAGAGGGAGAACACCCTGGGAGTGGTTAGAGGCCTCACATCTCTCTTCCCTTTCCACCAACCTCACGAGAGAATTTGAGGCTCAACGCATATTTAGAGTATCCCCATGCTGCACTTTCCCGGGATAAAAACCCAGACCCGACGGCACATAAGTTAGCGTCACTAACCACTATACCGAATGGGTGGCACTGACATTTATATACTTACGACTAGATGCGTAAACCGAGCTGGCGTTGTTTCACCAGCCGAATCAAGGGTTCGTATCCTGGAACTACTTGAGACCCTACATATACAGTAGGAGATGATAATGACTTCATCCTTTGGCCTTAATGAGGTCGTCAATAGAGTTGTTTCACACAATAAATAATCCCTCAGGATTATGGAAACAGAGTTTTTAACATCGAGTACGATTACTAGGGGAACTGAATAAGGTTCCCAAGAATCACAACACCTACGGAGGATTGCATGGGGCATTAAGTGCCACCGCCATAGATGTATGACTGCAATGTAACTGTCTCAATATCTCGTTGTTGTGTCTAAAACACTGGTTTATAAAAAAAGTCATGTACGGACGGTTAACTGAAAGGGGCATTTACGCCAGGAATTCAGGGATGTGTGTTTCTCTTACTTTTTCCACAAGAGAGTCTGACTATCTTGGAGCCGAGAGTACCATTCTTTAATAGATTGGCACGATGAAGTTTCAATAACGAATCATGCTTTGGTCCACAAAGTGGTTCTAAGCAAATTTTCATCTTCAGAGAAAATGGGAGACTTTCATCCCTGTATAGGGAAGGATAATGATGGATGTACGTATTTCTCTCTATACTTCTCTGCCAGTACAGTGGCAGCAGAACACTCGACCCTGGCATGATACTTTTTCTAGGAGCTGTAAGAGATGTATTCATTTTTATGGATGATAACGCTAGACCACACGGAGCTGTATTTGCTGGTGATTATTTAGAAAGAGAGGATTTCGCCGTATGATCAGACCAGAGATGTTTCCAGACCTCTATTCCATGCAGCACTTGTGCTATGCTTTAGAAGGACCTTCAAGTGTTAAAATTAGCTCTTTTGGCAGAACGGGAATTCCTGTCATAATCGTTGACAGTTATAAGAGAACATTGTGATGCTTGTACAAGGTAGCTACACTTCTTATCAGATGAGCAATAGAGAGTTATGACGTATAATGTTTTAACTCATTTCTAAGACAGCCGAACAATTTTCTTTTACCTCCATTTTCTGCCTTACAGCTTAAAGTATTAGTATAACTAATTTCCATGCATTAAAGCGAAATTTTGTCAAAATATCTAAGCTTTTATGCTGGTACATTTCATTTTGGACACCAAAGTGTATTTAGAGTTTATGCTCAACCTTTTATTTTCGAAATGTCAGCTGTTGTAATCTTTTTACCTCTGTATATTGTCATTTTGGCCAAACAGATTTCTATAGTTTTAACTGCCAAGTTCTTTCTACGTCAATATATCTTGAAAAAAGAATCTTCTGTGCGTGTGTATGTGACTAAATTCCTCCTAAACGGCTGGACCAGTTTTGAGGAAATTTTATGTGGGGGTTTAAGTGGATTCGAGAATGGTTTAGATTCACAATTCGGTCCAATATCGCAATTAGTTAAAAATATATTAATTAAAAACATTCACATCTCAATATTTAGCTGCAATGTTGTAATAACGTTATTGTTATAAAAATGACGTAAGTTGGCAACAAAAATCGATTTTCAGCCAAACTGACCAAACCGGGTCTTCATTGTTACAAAAATGCAGACGAATCATGCTTTTTAGCGTTTTTAACTAATATCTTTTCAAATAATCTTTATATATGTAATTCTTCTGTACGTATGTGTGTGACTGAACTCCTCCCAAACGGCCGGACCGATTTTAATGAAATTTTTTTGTGTAGGTTCGAGAATGGTTTAGATTCACAATTCGGTCCAACATCGTAATTAGTTAAAAAGATATTAATAAAAAACCTTAAAACACATAATTGTTTTACCCCTGTGTGCTGTTTATTCTGCTAATGCGCAGCAAGAAAAAAAAAAGAAAGAAGAGGGGAGAATTTTCCGATATTTTCACCGTTTTTAAAATTGCAATCTAATTTTTCTATCAAAATCAGACAAAAAATAATTACAGAATCGGAAGGATTATTCATCTCGCCACGATACGGCATATGTTTTTATAATTATAATTCTTCTGTGCGTGTGTATGTAACTGAACTTTTCCTAAACGGCTGAACCGATTTAGATTTTTTTTTGTGTAGGTTCAAGTGCATTCGAAAATGATTTAAAGTCACGATTCGGTCCGATATTGCAATTAGTTAAAAATGCGCCAAAATTATGTAAGGGTGCGTGTTTGTTTATAAAATAAATCACGGGCAATATTCTTGAGGTCACTATTTTGAAAGGCAAACTTCAAGGTGAAGTTGTACTTCTACCAAAGATCCCGATGGTTCTTTCAGATTGACCTACCCATTCAAATGTTTGCAATTTCCAATTCACTTGGCATACGCTATGACCATTAATAAGTCCCAAGATCAAACAATGACAATTTCTGGCTTAGATTTAGAAAACCCTTGCTTTTCGCATGACCAATTATATGTTGCATGTCCGAGGTTTGGCAAACTATTGCATTTGTTTGTTTATACCCCTCAAGGGTTAACCAAAAACATTGTACATTCAATGGCATTACGATAAATTTTTTTGTGCATTAAAAAAGTATACCTATTATGAAAATAGCTCGAGTTTTATCTTTTTTACCCTTTAATCAAAACAAATTTAAGTTTCTATTCAGAATAGCTTCTATATTCACCTTAGTTCGTAGTAAATACATACTCACACGAAAAGTCGATAGGTCGAATTGTGGTAACTGTATATGTGATGTCAGGTATTGTAATAACTTTCTTTATAAAAAAATTTCATCAAAACGGCCCTGATTGTTACAACTTATTCAAAAAGCTTGTAATTTTCGGATTTAGAACGTGTGTACAGGACAATGTACGTCAGGACTACTAGTAAATATATATAATTTAAACTGTTCTCTCAATAATTACGTTATTCTATATTCATTCACTATGAATCCTTTTCTTATGTTATCTCCTGTCAGGTTATTTGGATTATTTAGATTTGAGCGTGATGGGCAGTGATGATTTTTGTACAAACATTCTTCAATCATAATTAGCGAATTAATGAATTAATCATAATTCATTAATCATTAACATCGCGCTCTCTCATCACGACGGCAAAAGACCTCGATTTAGTACCAGGAGCTGGAATTCTGTTCTCCATACGACAAGATTTATCGAGTCCCTTTTTATGATACCTCCTCAGGGGACCCGTGGCTGCCGATAGGTTTATTATTTGCTGTGAAATATCCCCTTCTATAGATAGAAACTTTTTGTAACATTTGAATTAATTGTATGCGTTAATCGGAAAAAATAAGAATTTTTTTAAAATTAATTCATAAGAATTGAGATAAATAGGGTGCTGTTGCAGAATTTTTTTTTATGTTGAATAAAATAATAAATGTTTTGAGATTTTAACAATTAATGTAATGGGGTTTAAAATTATGTTTTTATTTTGGATGCTCACCACACATAAGTTATTTACAAATAAGATAAAATACATATGTATATTTTGACTCTGCTAAATCGAGATATATTGAAGTAATTCTTACCGTTCTATCTTCTAATGTAACTGAGGCAGTCGATGGTGCCCGCTCTCTATATGTAGGAAGTGCTTTAAAACTGTCTACACCAGGGGGGCAGACCTTTTTTTCAAGGTGTTGCGGTCCACCTCTTGGCGTGAGCTAAGCTACACTATTTATTGTTTGTCAAGATGTCTAACAGCAAATTAAGCCATGAATAGGTTCACTTCAGCGGCGTTTCCATCCGCATCGCATGGCAATTGGGTCAACAAAAACTGTTGCGGTTATATTTACTTCCGTTGTAAAAAAATTATTGCTTTCCTTTCTTCTGCAAATTCCACAACTAGGAACGAAAATCTAGACCATGAACATTTTCAACGCAGCGTGAACCGCTGAATCTGTCACTGATGTATATTCTTAACACGTTTGCTTCTGGGTGCTGTGCCATTATGGGACGTCACATCAACACAAAAATCCAATCCCACGGAAGAGCGTAGTGTGGGGTGATGTTTCAGTAGCCAATCCCGTGTTATTGCGGAGAGAGCTGCTCGAAATTTAGTTTCTTCTTTAGTCGGCATGTGGGGGAAACTGCATTTTACAGCTGACATCGTGGGGATTGCTTTTTACCCTATAGTGACAGAGAATGTGTTAAACGTCATCTTGTGCTTCCAATAATGGTTTATGTGTGGTCTACACAGTCGCATGAATTGTGAAAGGCCGATTCTCCAGTAGAGCTGGCATCGGTGTTCCACAAATATGTTTCTTTTAGTATGCGCGTTTTTAAGTCTTAATGAAGGTAGTCACTCCAAAATGTCTTGGCGGTCTACCGGTTGATCGAGATCGACTTAATGCCGTATCCCAGTTTTGCACTCAAAGTCGTCCTGGGAGTGGGTCGACGTCACGTCTCGTCGCTTGACCGAGGCTAAAAAGGATGTCACCACTAGCTCCAACCAATAGCTTCAAATGACGATATAAGTAAGCAATCAATGTGTCTTCGATGGGTCAATTTCAACCAATTCCCCCAAGATTTTTTTTTGTTAACGTGACTTTCTAAAGCAGCTTCTGACGATGGGTCCCATCCTTTAGAATCTCGGTCAATTAACAAAGAGCCGACACTCCATCCTGCAAACTTTTACATTACTTCAACGTGAGGACTTTGAGCCTCGACCAATTTATTCTATATGGCCAATTACCTCTATATGGCAGCGGTACCGGGACTCGAACCCATGACTTGACTAACCAGCCACGAAACAAATAAATCAGAAACAAAAATAGTAAATAAATAAATTACTGAATCGGTGGGGGTGGAAAAATTTCCAGAAGTAATACAGTACATAAAAAAGAGCATTATACTTCCTACACTATTAGCTCACATTCTCTATATATTTATTGATTTATTTATCTTGGTGCAATTTTCAATCGTTAAAATAAAATACATTTTAAAGCGCTCAATTGAGCTGAAATTTTATATACAGGATTATTTTGGACGACAGTACAATAATTTAATTATAATTAATAAAAATTAATGGATTAAAACTAATTATTTAAAGAATTACAAATACAGCCACGTTGGCGACTTAGCGACCATTTTGGCGCCTTGTGTCAAAACTTGAAAAGGTTTTTCCTTACTTTTTAAAGCATTCAGTTGAACTGAAATTTTATACACACGATTGTTTTGGTGGACAATACGATACTTTAATGATAATGAATAAAAATGAATAACCACTTAATGTTGCGATCCTGCCCTATGTATAAACATATTTATAATAATTGTAACTATTTAATAAAAAGTAGCTAAAATAAAATTTTTCTTTGTTGATCTAAGTAGGAATTGACTTAATTTTTTTATGTTACTTGTTTGCATTTTAAACGTAATTAATGTGCTTAGATTGAACTTGTATGTTTTATTAACAATTTTTATGAGCTATATTTCATTGAAAGCTATGTATTCTCAAGTTTATATCGGAGTTAGAACACAAAGTTAAATATGCCGAGAAGACCCTTGTTTTATAAACATTGAAAAAGAAAATCCTTTTGGATGATTTCAGTTAATAATTCTCGGGATATAAATCATTTCTTTTAATTTTTCCACAAATCGTTCAATGAAAGCTCGATTAAGTGTACTGGAAATAGTTCCTCTGCTTATGAATAAGATAATTTTAAATAATTTAAAATGTTTTACACACATATTATAAAAAAATATATTGAGATTGTAAAATTAGGTATTTTCTTATTGTTCAAAAGGACCTTCATAAACAAAGCGATACAATAATCATGTTCTTAAAGTTATGTTCAAAAATGTTTTTTAAAACCTTTTTCGCGAGCTTCTAGTCTTAAAGATAACGCAGATAATTTTTTTCACCGCGCGTAATAAAAAGTTGATTTAAGAGAACTGATAAGATTGGAAAAAAGCTTGTAGATAAATCTTTCCAGGAGAATTGGCTGGAATAGTAGCTAGAACATTTTGGAAGTTTTAATCTTCTGTCCACAAAGTTTCGAGTACGGAAATGATATCTCGTGACAGAACATCTGAAAAGAAATGATTTACGATTAAGGCAAAAATTGCGACGGATTTTGAAATATTATGATTGTTTCGATTCTAATATTACTCGAATATTTTCAAATCATTTCGTTATCTCTATTTCGCTTTATTTACAAGATAGCCATTAACTCTGAATGTATATGTTACCGGCATTCTATAGAATGCCGGATGTTTTTAGGCAAAGTATGAAATTAGAGAATTATTTCATACTTTGCCGAGGCATTCTATAGAATGACCAAAGCTGTTTAGGCAAAGTATGAAATAAGGTCATCATAAGGCTATTACATCAATGACGTACATTTTTAAAAAATACACATATTATTCTGATAAAATAATGAGAGTACCATTAAAAATTATTCAAAATACGTAAAGGAAAAACAAAGTTGTACCCGACAAAATTTATGTCTTTCTTATTAAGGAAAACAAGATTTCAAATAAAAAATAACTTAAAATTAACCTACTTATTGCAACATGGTAGACTTGAATGGCATTTTGAATTACCTTTCATTACATTTTTCCCACAAACACCATTCTTATTTTGGTGCTTTGTTTTACACATACATTTGACGAATCCTTTGCCGCTTCCATTGGAATGAGCAATTGCAACTGACAGAAGAGGAATTTCATGGTCAGCAATATCTTTAGTTCTAAGCAAATTCTCAGGGTACAAAGTAAATTGTGATTTCGCATATATTTGTTTCAAAATTTCTTAAGGAGTTTCAAGTCGATAGAAACCATTCTTTCCCACTCGTTACATGTGCCAATATATTGGCATTCCGAAAAAAACCCACAATTTACCCAACAATGCCTTTTTTAAAATAATTTTTCTGCTTTTTCTGCAAGGTTCACAAAGGTGGATGCACAGTTCCATATCATAACGTGTAATGTTTTTGTATTTGGTTGAAAGTTATTTCAGAATTCTATCGCGTCCAATAGCCAAATGAGCTTCATGAAGTACGTAAAATAACTCAGAATCCGTGACGCAATATTGTATAGAAGTTCTTCCCAACCTTTTTATCCCCGTGGACCGGCAACGTTTGATAATTTTACCGCAGCCCGCTGAGGGTGGGACGTTGTTTATATTTTAAATTGTTTTGATTTAATAATTTTATTGTATTAAAACATGCTTTCAGAATAAAATTCAGTTACTCCAAAAATGAATATAAAGTGATTTTCGTAGAAAAACAGTAGAGAAATACACTCCAGTAAATAAAATAGAAATTACGAAATACTCTTTGATTGGCTCGATACTATTTGATCCTCGGACTGGTGGTTAGGAACTATTTTGTGTAGTATTGGTGCCTTCTCTTGAACAGGTTATATGAATTTATTTTTTTTTCACCAAACATCACATCACAGCCCAATGGCTCTGGGTTCCTTTTTAGTAACAATTTTGGCTTTTTGTACATCAGTTATTAACTCCTAGTATATAAGTAGTTTCCGTTAAAAAAAATTCTTTTTGCCACTTTAACTCGAATTTTGGACAGCTCGTCCTCGAATAGTTGTTTCATGCCTATAGACCGGGGGTCGACCACCTTTTAGCTGTGGCGTGTCAAGAAACCACTCCACCAATTATGGTGCCACACAGTGGGACTTCCTTGAAACGCGCGATAATGTGCGCAGAGTTCAATTACATAGATTTACTGCTTTCTCACACATTCATTTTACTTCAAAAAATAAACAGCACAAAATATAACTATTTCTTTAACAGAAATTAAAAAACAACAACTCGAAATTGTACATATATTATATTTTTTAAACTTATTTATTAAAATAAGAAATAGACAACGTAAAATATCTCCTTCATTACAGTTAAATAAAAAGATAAATAAAAGTTTTAATGTGTGAACCTAGTGCTGCTTTGCTCCACTTTCATATCACAAAAATGTGGTATAATTTGTGACTTTCACTTTGACATGATTCTGAGCATTCAGTTGTTAAACAATTTCTTTGCGGACTCGAAATATTTTTCATATGATGAAAGGTATTTTACTAATAAGATATGTAGAACTGAAAGTGGAAAAGCACAGAATGCATGCAATTTTCTCTCTTGAAATAATTAAATCTCTTCAGCTGAGGCATTCAATAAGTTACAAAATAGCTGTAAATTTATCTTTAGAGTTATCTTTCAAATTTTTTCTTAATTCCTTAATTGTCCATAATTCTGGTGATGTTTGTCAAATGAGGTCAATTACAAATTTACCAAGTTCCATCCATTCAAAAATGACAGATTTGTTTAGTAGTGCTGAGAGCCACTGATAATTGTACCATATACCATAAGTTACCGACCCCAACTATAGACCATGACTCCTTCCCCAAGACTACAGCTTTCTTCTCCATTTTCATGCAGTCCAGGAAAAAAACAATTTTTTGTTGAACCCGTTTAGTTAAATTGAGTTCTCTGACACTCCCGAACAAACCGCAATGTGTGTGTGCAACGGACAAATTCTGAGCCTGAGGTACGCGTTAAAAGTCTTGTGCTTTGCCACACAATATTCGAAACGAATCGGAGATGTATTTCATACTTTGCATGTTTTTCATTAGGCATTCAATAGAATCCCTTTGTTTAGGCGTTCTGTAGAAGGCCTCCACAATGTGTGAAATAAGAATCATTTCACACATTGCCGGCTATACAATGCCTGGGCATTCTATAGAATGCCGAATTTCATACTTTGCCGGTAACATATATATTCCTATGAATTTATTTTTTACTATAGATTAAATAAAATGTTTTATTCCTCACACAAAATTTTTCGGTACTTAATCTGATTACTTTCTACCTCTTTTCCAATTTTCTTAAATGGCCGCGGTAGCCTAGTGATCAAGGTATCGGATCGTGGCAGGCATGTCGCGAGTTCGAGCCCAGTACCATTAAAGACCCACCGTGTAGTGTTGCGATACACGTTAAATCTGTCGAGAGCTGAAACGGATTCCCGTAGGTGTGGTAGTTAGGAGAGGGGGTGCCAGTTCAGGTGTCCTTCTTCTCGTCACTTGACCATGGTTCAAAATTATGAGGTCCGTTGCCAAAAGCCCTCGTATAGCTGAACAGTGCGACGTTATTATTCACCCACTCCATTTTTGTTGAAGTAAATGCCTTCCCCCGATAATTTTGAACATAGAATCTATCATTCATACATTCAATACATAGTGTTGGCGTGGTGTGAGGTGTCCGTCATCGAAAATGAAGTCACCAATAACCTTTCCAATGCTAATAAGCAGCGGACAGTCATCCTTTCAACACACGGTCTTTGAGTTGCCATCAGTCGGTAACGAACAAGTCAAACCACAGGGATTTCCCTAAAGACCCTTCGTTCGCGAAACATTGATGTTGTTCAAGTGGAAATGAGTTTTAAAAAATCCAGGCTGTGTGTGTGTGGAGAAAGCGTATTCACAATAGTCTGATTCTTAGCGTTGCATTTGGAAGCAACGGGAGGGCTCTTAATTTTGATATTTGGCCAAGGGGACAGCACCCCACTCTCCAAACTTTCCAACCAATGGGATGACTGTGAGCCTCGACAGCCTCTGTACACGGCGGGTCTTAAATGGCATTGGGATTCGAACCCACGATGATCATTCGACCTCGCCTCGTCAGTCAGAGGTTCATTGCAACAGGGACAGAATGAAAGGTTGACATTCGAATATATATATATATATATATATATATATATATATATATATATATATATATATAATATAAATATTAATTCTATAATAATTTAAGTATTAAAGAATACTCTCTTGAAGTGTTATTTACTATTATAAATTAGTAGTTAAAAAGTAGAAATCAGCTGTATAATAAATAAATAAAATAAATATTCATCGTGTTTATTGATAATAGAGAAAAAACAATTAAAATTGTTTTTAATTTTCTCATATTGAATAACTAACAATGTCAAGTCGAATTCTTTATAAATTGTTAAGAAATTATTTTAATAAAATTATTTAAGTGTTTTTTTTTAAAAAAAGATAATCCATTCATTATCTTCAAGAAATCCACCTTATTACTCATTTTCTATCACCAATAAATAAATGAAATTACTGTTTATTAAAAACTTGTCCAGGGCTTTTTAGAAACAATAGATTCAAGATTGGCATCATTCAATTAAGAAATAAATTTATGAAGATCAAGCAGCACATTGTCTCCATTGTTATCAACATTTTTTTTTTCTTTAATTGCCAATCAGTTTGTTGAGATCTTCTGCCATTATTATTACTAATCTGAAAATCTTGAACATTGGAGTCTCTTATTTTTTCGAAATTGGGGTCATTGAAGAATGTTAAATTTACTTTACTTTAGACATATGGTACAATCACGTTTATGTAAAAAAAATATCCAAACTTTATAGAAAAGGATATGTAAACAACGATGAGCATGTTCAACTAGCTTTAGGCCATGAAGAAATTTCAAATGGAATCTTCTCTGTCCTTTTCTTGATCTCCATCTCCTCCCTTTCTTTCACAGCTGTCGAGGCACAAAGTCCTCACGTTGGCGTGGCGTTGAATAGCTATCTCCGGTTTTGTTCTTGTCACTTGACCGCATTTCAGAATTACAGAGACCACCTCCAACAACCTAGTGTAGCTTCAAAGCGGGACGTTAGCAAAAATACTCCTTCATTCAACCCTTTTTTTTCTCCCCACCTCCCAAATGATTCCTGCCCGAAGAGTGAATGCCAAGAGAACAGATGAGTCAAAAAGCAAAAATAGGGATCTAACTATTGTTTTAATTTTCTATTCTTTCATGTTTTAATGAATGTATCATATTTAAAAAAACTGCAGTTTTACACATGAATCAATTGCATTTCACACTTTTAGAATTATTAATGAAAACTAACATTTCTATATAATCTCATGTAATACTGTAAGGAAAAACAAATATACATTTTATGCGGATTTATCCATTTTCCCTGCTAAGATTTCCTAGTTGTAGAACCTTGCTATAGATTTGTACTTTTTTAAAAATTATTGTTGCGAAATATGGATTCTATAGGGCTCCTACCGGAGAAATGGTGAGTCCAGAGACTTGGACACTTGCCAAAAAGGAGAAATTAATTACAAAAATAATTTCTTAGTATTTGGGTCACGATTCAAAATTGCAATTTGTTTTAAATATATAATACTAAAATATTTATAATTTAAACGTTATACATGTTTTGGGGAGCCATTGGATACATCGAAAAACAGAACATTGGAATTTTATTTATCTCACTAACATCGATTAAAATTTGAGGATGCTACCTCCATTAAAAATTTTTAGTTTTTACAATTCACAAAAGGTGTTTAAAGTATAATAAAGAAAAATCTATTTTGAGTAAATTCTGGCAGAAATGGGAAAATGTAAATAGGCGAAGGAGTCGTATAGGTAGTGCTACTTCTTTCTCGTGCAGTAACTGAGAGAAAAGGAGGCTGTTTTAATTATCGAATGATTAATTGAATGCGACGAGTCATAAAGTAGTATCTTATGTGCTTTAATACAGTATAAATGGCGCTCTTAAAAAATCTAATAGAATCTTGGTAGAATGTATCAAAATTAGTTGTTTAATACAAATCCGAAAGACATTGCGACGTTTTGTTTCGATGTGCTTATACATATTAATCATTTGAGTGCGGAGAAGCGCGATCGCAATTCTCTTTTTAACACGCTTTTATAAGTTTCATTTGTATGGAATGGAATCTTTGGACTCGATTTTTACCCACTTTAAAAGGTCAGATTAATTCAAAATTTTGCACACACGTCAAGGACCGATGACAATATAATAATTTCATAATTTGTTTCATTGTCCTGATCAAGATCCTCAAAAATAAGGATTTTTAGAATTTATAGATTTGGCGACTAATTCTAGATTTAGTGACTAAAAGATTAAGATGCAACCCTAAAACCGCAAACAGGCTTCTGGTTAATACATATAAAACAAAAAAATGTTCTTTATGTTCGTTCTTATCATAATATAAGTCTAGTTCTTCTGAAAATGGAAATTAAAAAAAAAAAAAGACTCGTGCATGTGTGAATAAAAATAATTTATGTTCTAACTGCTAAAGTATTTTTTTATAAAGCAATATGTTTAGAAGTGATGATACGAATTAACATTATAGCAATACATTTAAAAGGTGATAATATGATTGACATTTAATATTTCTTCTTAACACACTTTGTTTTGGATAGACCTGTATGTGTAGAGACGGAATCTTTGAAATGAAATGATATGGGACTCATCCGAGGCGCCGTAAACGAAGAGAACAAATACCCTTCCCACCCGTTAATTAATATCCATTGAAGAGCAAGACTAATTCCAGCAGCCACATAATTCCGGCACTAAATATCAAACTCAAGGATAAAAATGCAATAAATAAAAAATAAATGCTTGTTTTAAAAACTAAAAAAAAAAAAACCAGGCTCTTATTGTAGATCGAACTAAAAAATGAAGAATAAATTATAGTTAACAAAAAACTAAAAAACACGCTTTTATAGTGAAGTGAACTAAAAAGTAAAAAAATAATTCTTAATACAAGAATAAAATGATTAACGAGAAAATTGTATATATATTGTCATTGTGATAAAAGCGTGGGGGTGTGCTTTGCACTACACTTTTACACTAGCTCAACATTTCGGAATAGAACTAGTAAAAAATTATGACAATTAGTATAGAGCGCCCCACGCTTTTACCACAATGACATTATAATTTTCTCTCTCGTTAATCATTTTCTTTTTATATTAAGAATTATTTTTTTACTTTTTAGTTCGATTTTCTATAAAAGCGTGTGTTTTTTTAGTTTTTTTAAAACTATAATTTATTTTGTAACGAAAATGTGGGGAAGTGCGACCCCGCTGCTGTTGATTAGTATAATTTTAGCATTAACTGAGAACCGTTGAACTCATATCAATTGCACTTTTTATTTATTTCATACAATTGGGGTTGAACCACATCTGAATGACATCTTCTTTCCTAACTTCTACATTATACCCACCGGAGCCTTGACAGATTTAGCGTGCACTGGATCCTTGTACACCAGAGGTCCTCAAACCCTGGTCCGTCAGTCCACAATAAACGAATTATTTCCATATTATTTACTGTGCTGCATTTCTTTCGGGTTTCTTTTATGTTCCATGTGAATCACTCCATTTTCATTCTTTGGTGCAACTGCATTTTATTCTGAAGGCAAATTTAAATAAGATTAAATTAAAATTATTATATCAAAATAATGTAAAAGATATAGACAACCAATAACCTTCCTTCAGGGGGCTGCGGTAAAGTTATCAAACGTTGACCGGTCCGTGATGTTAAAAAGGTCGGGAAGCAATGCTCTACGCGGGGAGGGGGGTCTTCAGCAGTAAAAGGCTCGAACTCACGACTCGCCAGCCACAAGTCCGTGACCTTGACCACTGGGCTACCGTGACTACCTAAGAACTGTTGAAGGACTGGGAAAAAATGAGAATGAATAAAAGTTCACTAATCCTCTTTGAAGCATATTGGTTCAAGCTAAATAAAAGGTACAGTTTGAATTTTGCAATTTTTTTGCAACTTTACCCTTTTATAGCTTGCCAAAAATATCTAATATCGTAAGGCTTACCAAAGCAATGCATCCCATAACATAATTGTTATCGAAATAGGATATTGTCTAGTTTGACGTACACTATTTTTCCTTTTATTCTAGCTTGCCTTTTGTATTTTTGCTATAAAAAAATAACTGAATATTTTTAAACTTAAATCAGTTGAGTGTTTTTGTATTTTTTACTATGCTTTATTTCGACCTATGTGTGAAACATGCTTTTAACAAGCTTATTCTTGATTATAACAAATCATTTTAACAAGCTATTTCTCTTGTTCTGTGATATTTTTGCATTATATTGATATTCTTCTTCTACATAATGCATTGTTTATATGCATAATGTATCGTTTTATATAATAACTAGTTGAAGTACCCTTTCTTCGTATGATTTTTTTTAAAGTACGAAATATTATTCTTGATGTAATAGCTCAATTGTATAAGGAGAGTGAAACCAGTTATGAAAAATGGAAAACAATTTTTTAATGAATGTACTTCATAATGCCCCTTAAGCCATCGCAAGATCCATTGGCGCCCAATTTTCCCGAATCCACTTTTGTGGTGTCCATGAAAGAAACTGAATTTCAAGTCTGTAGGTCTTCAGAGTTCAAAAGAAGTTTAGCTATACCGTCCCTTTAGCCACCGCAACGCCTCTTGGAGATCCATTCAGGTAAAAACAGGAGCCTTTTTCATGGGATAGAGGGCAACCGCACCCTTTAATTCCGTCGATCGTACCAGGACTCGTTTCTGAGTTTTGGCGGCAGTCAAATGGTTACAAACTTTTACAGTACATCTAGACGAAATCACAGAGCAATGGAGGGTCGGAAACACTTTCCTGCCATGGGATTGGGGACAGAAAATACAATAAAGGCAGGACACGAAGAAGAGGAGAAAACATGTTTATTAGCCTCAGTACGGCAAAAAACTAAGAAAAAAGAACATTAAGACTGTTTTCGGCTAAAGAATAGGACCCAAATTCGGAATATTTTTTCTGATATAAAAGTAATCAAGCCTTGATATCATATTCTGGCTTCTCTATCCTTCAGTGAATCTCTTATTTTATGATTCTACTCATTTTTTTTATCCGAGTTGACACATTTTTCTTTTAAAAATGTGTTTCACATTTTTTTCTCCTATACCGTAATGCTAAAGGAATTATCCATTTACATGTTAAAAGGGAAAACTAATTACTTATGAAATGCTTCGAAAATTTTTTTCTGTTCAAAATGTGCTTCGCGTTAATTTCACGCTCACGTACAAATGGCGAAAACAGTCTTAAAGAGACATTGATTGTTATCAAAGAAGGTGTTCGAAATTACGACCCCGGGTCGCGATGTAGACCTCCCATCTCCGGCGCATTGAAGGTCGAGCGTTGGCGAAAATCAAATGAAATCCATCAAAAGAAATCAAGTGAGAGTTAGCGATTGAGCGGGCCACTGCACTGGATATTCAATGCTTCTGCTTATGCAGTGCCATCTATCGCGTGCACCAGCCGAAGGCTATCCAGCATTTTTTCTTTTCACCACTGCCGTGCCAGGAAAGCCTTTCCGACCAATATTCTTCTAACTATCGATTCGCGATTAACAATGACTGATGTTGTGATTGGAAAGAAAATTTTTATTTTGTTTTAAAATAAAGGAGAGGCATATTGAATCGAATTAGGAAGGAGACGGAATGGTCAGGGTCACGGGCTCACCGCTGGCATTATCAAGTAGCAACTGAAGACCCGCAGTGTAGATAAACGGAGGCTCATTGTTCGCCCATCGCCGTGGTATCGGAGAAGGAAATACCAGCTCAGATGTTGTCCTCGTCAGTTGATCGTGGTACAAAATGACGACCCAGTAGTCATCGGGCTGCTTCACAGTGAGACGCAAATTAAATGGAGATAACTCAATGGGATTTTGCTCCTGTACATCCAGACAATTCAAGAACAAAGAGTGGGGTTAAATAGGTTTAATTAAAAGAATTGGTTCAGAATTTTGGGGCCACTCTTGGCATGTATTGTGTCAAAAATATGATTAAATGATTATTTAATTAGCAAACACATGCTATTTAAAGTATATGGTTGGGGTGATTCCACCAGTTATTACCAATGTTAAACAGAGGTGCAACATTCAATCCAAATGTGAACCAACACAAAGATTACGGAGATCCATTGTCAGAAAAAGATGTCTAATTGTAAGTCTCGTCTTTCCAACCGTGTTGTCTTCTTTATGGCAATGTGTTTCAAAAAGAAGTCGTCTTAAGTCTTGAGAAAATGATTAAACGTAAATTCAAATATCGCAATGTGTTGAGGAAATAGAAGCAGATTAAACAGCGATACTCTTTTATTGTTTTGATGAGAGAGTGTATCCATCATAATAACAGTCCAGATATGAGAGAGTGCTAAACGATTTCTGATTGATCTCTAGGTCGTTTCATTGATTGCAAGAAAATCCACCGAAGCAGCCCCTCTCAACCGCACTCTTCCACGCCTTCTGGTTCCAGTAGGTGTAAAAAGCTCTACCTTCTTTGTTGTGTTGTCATCTTGCATTTGCATCCCAAGGGCCATCCAGTTCCTTATATTTATCTTTATCTTAATCTATGCAGAATTTACAAACACACACAAACTGAGATGAGGATGTATCCAACAAAACAAACATTTAATAACTTAATATTTCAAGCTATAAGTTATTTTTAGTGTTTCGGTGACTAATGCATGAGAAAAAAAATTAGGGTAACGTATTGATGGCAATTAAATTTTTTTCTACTTGAAATACATTCTGACAGTTATATAAATAACTACATGATGGATTTTTAACGGCATTGGGTCTCTAAGCAACAACTCGACGGAAACAGTGTAATGTGAGCTCCATCGCGGTCTTAAGAAACATTACATCAAAAACAAATATTTTTCCCACTTGTTTCTTTTTATACGCATGAATCGAATTAAAGAATAAAAAATATTCAAATGTTGTTCATTGTATGTAAATAAAATGTAGTCACATTGATACCGGTTAGCAAACGTCCTCCAAGAGCAAGCAAAAGCAAGAATTCAGATTCGGTTCTTCCGACTGGATCACCGTCACATGTCTCGTATTCCAATTCTAGATACAAAAGGAATTTCTTGGAATAAAAGGAAATCTACATCATTTTTGCATTTGGGGGTACCTTTGCCATTGGTGAAATTTCACATTAATGTTTTACCTTTCTTGTTTAGACTGATAATTTCTGGATAATTATGAAAATTTCCAACGCAATTTAAAAAAAGAATTTTCTAACCCTTTGAGAGTTTTCAATATTTTGTGTCATCGATTTACGTTATTGCACTATCCTAGAATTAAAATAACCGAAAGTGCTGCATTAAATAGCTTCTAAATGCCTATCAGTAGCTTCATACCTGCGTTTTTTCAGTTAAGGTGAATATTGCACAATTAGGGGATTTCTAAAGGCATATGTACTACATCGGGACAACTTCCTTAAAACTCCACAACTTTTTGAGCTTCTGTATTTTCGAAGAGAAGCTAGAAATGATCGAAGGTTATATTCAGTGAAATAAATATTCAACCTATATATATATACAAACAATTTCAATGTCATACGTGTATATTTTTAAGGCGTTTTGGGGTTGATTTCTTCCCGATACCAACTAAAAATCGTCCAGCACAAATCTTTTGTTAAATATCAACAAAAATTTTAAATCTTTTCCTATCGTAATTGTGTTAAATGTATTACAACAGATTTACAACAGCCAGCTCAATCTAATCTCAGAATAAATAAGAGAAAAATGCCTTATTTTCAATCAGCACCACATGAAAGGCACATTTGCACTTCGCGGTACTTTTCCTCTGTGCCATCACAGTCTCCTCTGAGTAATCATTGTCACCACCACGTGAAACATTTTGTTCTGAATGTACAGTTTTTGTCTCTCAGTTTGTTCTATATGTACATTGTTTAGGCTACTCACATTAATTGTTATTATAAACATTAAATGTACTTCAACTTGAGAAAGTCGCCATTGTTCATTCAATTCAAAATGCAATTTTTTTTAAATATACGGGAAACTTGATTTTTCAGAGTATATTCTACCAATGTTAGCTATTATTTATTTTTGTACTTAGGACAGAACATTATGGAGGCTCTCGTGTTATTCTGGGAGATTGTTCACAATTATCACGATTCAGTCTGTCTTATTATTAAATGCTATTAAATCTTATAATGAAATTCATTGAAAAAGAGACTAGGACTTTCTGTTACGAATTAAATTAAAGAGATCTACATCACGCTCCGTTTCTTTTCTAATGTACCTTTTAGACAGTGTCGGTGATTGTCGTGTTCCTTATACAGTAGAACCTGTTTTTGTGGGATCTTTTTATGCCATTTGTTTTGTGCGACCTTTTTTTGTGCGGTGCATGAATTTCAATGGCTTTGGCGCCACTGTGTAATGTTTTCTATCTATTTACCAGTGGTGTAACGGAGAATGTTAAGACACCCCCCTGAAAGTGAAGTTTTGCCTTTAATATTTTATAAACTGGGTAAATACTTATTTAACGTAAGTCAGGAATTGTGCTCCTAGAGTCCTGTCCCCTTCTCCCCGTGATGCGGGGTTGTACGATACGCCACTGAAATGTAGACACTTCGAGACGCTCTGTTCATTTGTTATAAACAGTCTCCCGACAATGCGCATTCAGTTGCTTTCTCTCAACCGTCCAGCAGCCCGCGCTTGATTGAAGACGGAACTTTCCATGACAGTGACATTATTAATAATTTGATAGATTATGAAGACGGACAAGAAGAACCGGATTCTTTGAGAGCGGATAAAAATATGCATATGGATCCAGCTTTTCAACAAATTGGAAAAGCATTTTCTTAAAAAGATACCAATTAAGAAAGGAGTATACAATTCCAAAAAGGGCTTCCATCATGTATATGTGGTTATCGTGACATTTACAAGCAACTGACCACCCGAACTTTGTCACAAAAACTTCTCTTACTTTATGTTGCCAAAAAATAAATCAATTGAAATTGTACCTTTAAATGACGAAAGCGATTTTGAACTTATTTATTAAAGGGCTTTGGATTACGATGAGTAGCAATGAGTTATGTATGTGCATTTTGTTAACTTATCCGTGTACACAATGAGAAACTATATATTTTTAAAACGTTTCCATGAGTAATATTTAATTATTTATTTTATTATGGAAGTACTTTTACATAAGTTTCGTAAATAATTGGCATATTTTATAAATACGACTTTTTTTCTGCGGTCCCTATCCACCGCATAAAAAAAAATTCTGCACTATTTTCACGAATTAGTTTGTTTTATGTAGGAATTAATTTTACAAATGCCAGGCCATTGACCATCAGGTCATTAGGCATTAATGAAATTTTAAAATATTTTTGGTGTGTTTATTTTTATGCGGTCCCTATCTACCGCACAAAAACAGGTTCAAGTGTACTTACAATACGGCATTGATGTGAAACGACTCTCAGGCTGGGAAGGACGTTAACAAACAATTCTTTAAATTCCTGACATTAAATGTTTTTTCTTTTTTAAAAAAATCCTTGTATCGTAGTATTGTTGTGTGTTACAAACAGAATTTCTTTTACACTCTTGGCTTGTATAATGCGTTCGATAAATATTTATTCATTGCACTGAAAAAAAGCCGTTCTTATTTTATAGCATACGAAAAGAAATCTTAAATAGCACAGAAAAAATGCATCAAGCGTTTGAGTTGAAAGGACAAAAAGAAGGATAGTTACATCAGTTTATATAAAAATTATTTTTATATCCCATAGTTTTCGATCTTTTTCTTTAGAAAAATGATTTTAATTTTGGGCCATAATCCCCAAAAATAATTAAGATAAGATTAATAAGACCAAAAAACTAAAAATATGTTTTTTTTAAATTTAAAATTCGCTTAAAATTTTAAGAAATGTTTTCGTGGTATCAATGCGAGCAATAAATTGTTATAAATTCTATCAAGTAAAGTAATATCCGTAAGAGAATGGGTGTCAGTGGAATGGTGTCGAGTTCTGTTGCTACATAAGTCCTGCATCTTAAAGGAAATGAAGCAGGTTGAAGGTAAAAAATTCTTCTGTTGGCATTATGTGGAAGTCTGGAGTGTCGGTGCCAGCTCAGGTGTCATCCCCGTCGCTTTACCGCAGTTCGATATGATGTACTATGTCGCACCCGTGTTTCTTCTGAAAGTGACATTTATAGACAATCAATTATTCTATATGAATAGAATTCATGTCTAAGTATCTTTGTGCTGAAATTTGATATACAGAAGAAATACGTTCTAAAAAATAAAAATAATTAAAATGGAACAGTAGGCATTTTTTTAAAAAAGAATAATAGTTTTACAAAATGTAGCAGCGAGAAGAATATCAATAGGGAATTTACCAATGGTCTCCTTGCATTACATTTAATTTGAATCAATGTGGATAACCACAGAGTGTTATATTTTTTTTACGTATAAAAAAGAAAGATAACACTTTGGTTACTACTTCAAATTCAAAAGAGTGTCACCTGGGCTTTTAAAAATGAAGTTCTGATAAAAAATCGCTAGATTTCTCCCAACATAAATTTTTTTAGACAATTCTAGTGAAAAGTTATACATCTAAATTCTAGGAATACACTTCTAATAAATGTAACATATTTCGAAAGGAATGGGAGTCCATTCCATTTCGAGAATGGGTTTAATTGGGAAGCCAATCGATTGCCATACGCATCGTACTTCTGTCCATTGGGGCGGATTTTGGGTGCGTCAAATAAAAAGTGAGCTTTCCAATCGATACAGAAATGTTAAATCGATGATAAATTTAACGACATCAATGATATAGCCCATCGGTTCCCTGAATATACGCTGGATTACGTTTTGCCTATCTGAATTCTTGATAAATATTCTGCAACTTAAGTGACTAAAATATTAAGAGAAAAAAATGTGCCCATTTTTCTTTCTTTTCGTTTCATGCTTAACTCACAATATTTTATTAAAAGGAATATGTATATACAGTCGGCCCCTGATTTAACTGATTCCTCGAGAAAGAACATTTTGTTCGAAACATCGGGAGTTGTTTTTTGCTCAAAACCTTTTGGAAATTCTATAATAAGCAACTACACAAAAGGCATCCATGGTTAGAAATTCACTTTTTATCTGACACTTAAAAATACTATTAGTGAATCGTTAATTGGAGATTTTTTAAAATAAAGACCGATTAGAAAACGTAACAGTTTTGATAAGAATTTCACCATCCATTTTTGCATCAGAATCGCTATCTATTTGGCTTCAACAAATCAACAATTACCCGCATTTCAGTTGTAAAGATTCCGCCATCAAATAGAACACAATCGTTAAAATCTTAAAATGTCCCCTGCGTTGGGGAGTGGGATGAAATAAAATAGAAATTTCCTGTTCTGCTCAAAACTCACACGATAGATTGCACTCATGACTATGCACCTGTAAAGACGAATAACACTCGACAACTTTCCAGTCGAAATTTGCTATTTACAAGACAAGATAAAAAAAACTTTTTTTTTTGTTCTGGATAAGCAGGATGTCATTCGAAAGTAAAATCCAATTTTTTCCAATGCAATCTAATAAAAACTTTTTTCCAGCTGTTGAAATAATTCGTAAATTTCGAGATTTATTATACGTTAAGTAGGGGTTTATGCCTTCATTTTATTCGAGGAAAGAAAATTGGATTATATTACTTTCAAAGAAAATTTAAGCTTCCAGTTGCGTTTTATCCTTTAATAAGTTCATTTTAATGAAGTTTTTAACGTAATTTTTAAAATTAAATTGTAGTAACTGTAGTAATTTTAAAATAAAATTTTATAACCTTGTCTAGCTTGAGGATTAATCAGTACTTTTTTTTACTGCTATGGATATTATACACTCAATTTTTTTTAAAAAAATCACCGAAATGTGTACTTTTTTATTTATTAAACATATGCCAAAAGCGACCTATGGCAAATTTATAGCAATGGACCTTCGGATAGCTATAGCTGACCGACATTAATATTCACTCACTCGCTTAGGGCGATATGAAATAACCCTAATTTATGGAATTTTAGGCTATAAATAGCTGGAAGATTCACATGTAAGTACCTAAATTATTTTGATTTGTTTTAAATATATGTTTATTATTAAACAAGACTTAAAATTCAAGTAAAAGATTAATGAAACACAATGCAAAAATGATTACTTTGGGATGCTTTTGAAATAACAGTCAATGCTTACAATTTCATTTTATCATAGAAGCGGTAAATGAACCCATTCACAATTCATTTTCTTTCAGATAAAATCGGCGTTTGAATCCACTCAATGCTACATCGCTTAAAAGACGAGAATTACTCTACGTTAAATAGGTGATGCAATTCTGTCAGGGCGTGCTGAGATAGCTCGGGGAGTAAAAATACGAATGAAAACCATTGGATTGTGTAGTGCGTGGGACAGAAGAAATTGCTTGAAAAAACTCAATACAAAATTTTATGCTTAGCATTAATATATTTTTTTAAATGGAATGTGGTTTCCTATTTCGATTCTTAACGAATCATATAACATTACTTATCTTTAAATGAAGGCTCCCTTGAATAAGCTTGAAGGATTATCTTCAGGTAATGACCTTTTCTCAAATTAATTTCATTGCCAGACTTTTGGCAATTTCAGAACTTCTCCGACACTTGGCGGTATTCTTCTTGGCGGCCTTCCTTGTCCCAACAGTTTCGTATCAATAGTAATGCTATTGACACCTACTAAGTTTCTTTCATAAGGCAAAATTCTGTTATCAAATAAAGTTATAAAGTAGCCTTAAGTTAAAGAAAAAAAAATGCGTGAGACAACTCGCTACAAAACGCATCTGATTAATCTACCCTATTCGATGAATTGCAAAGCAGGTAACTCGAATTATTTATGCGGTATTGTAAATTTGAATTTTTTTAATAACATTTCTGCTGTTTAGACAAAGAAAAATATTCCACCACCAGAACTGAAGTTTGAAATATTTCCTCTAATGATCAAGAAGCTAAGCACTTTCATCGCGAGATAACTCGTCTTCAAAGGGGGATCCACAAATAAATCATTAGAGTAAGAATTGTTATAGATTGCAATCTATTAATATTTTCAAAGTAAAATAAACAAGTTTTAAAGGAATTTGTGTTTTATTTTAATACCAGCGCTGCGGAGAGTGGCACAGACTCTATTGTTTAATAACACTATTCTAAATAATGAAACAGTGTTTGTATAAGAAAGAAAAGTTAGTCACAAAAAACTATTCGTGTCAGAGCATAGTTGGAGGAAAATGCTCCCCTCCAAAAGAATTCAGCTCATTACAATAATTAACTTTTAGTAAAATAAAATATGCAGTCCGCATACATCTGCCTATGGGAGAACCTATATACTTCATTTGTTTGCTCTTAAGGTCATGAATTTATTGACGGCATTAGAAATTGGAATTTTTTGCTTGTGTGCATGGACAACAAAGAATCTTTCTCTTCGGTAATTTTAAGAATCTCCCCCCCCCTCCTTTACTGGCATAACTAAGATGTTTGGCGTAAAGGTCTTGATTATTTCACCTGTACAACGCGTATTAATTTTTTCGGTTTAGAAAGTACTTTATTGCGTAACCTAACTGAGAGAAAGGATGCATTTTCTTTTGAATAAACTCATTTTATTTATTAAATTATCCGGCTTAATTGGTCTTAATACGTTTTTCAAAACAATTGAACGATTATGAATGTTGCTGTGTATAAAATGAATATTTGAAATGGTATGTTGACATTTAATCCGTTCAGAACCATGCTATTTTTCCTGTTAAACCTAACTTCATTTAAAAAATTTAAAATCATTGCTACAGTAAAATACGCTAAAAAAAATTTATATAGTTTATAATCATTCCAAATTTCATTATTTCCAAATCAATATCTGACCGGTGATCACGGGCCTTAGGAAGTGAAAAGCACAGTCTCGCATATAATAGTGTGTTCTCTTAAGTGATCATGATCCAGAAAGGTTAATATCAATTATAAATCACAATACATTTTAGTTAACTCTATACTTTTTTAAATACAAGCGCTAGGAAAAATTAATCCGGTTACCTCGAAATTCGGCACTCAAATTTACTTACGCCAGGTATGCCAAACTCAGTGAATGTTAAATTAGGAAATGCAACGCGAAGCGTTCCCCCATCCCGCATTGAAATGTATTTGGGCTTTGAAGTGGAGAGGCATGGATTGAGAGGGATCTTCCTCATTGGTGGACTGGAAAGTGCTAGGGGGTGTGGCTATGATGGATGCTTCGGAGACATCCGATATGATGAAAATGTTTCAGAGCGGACGAGATACTGGTCTGCTATTGGTCGAAAAGAATCAGTGAGTTGAGAATCTCTATTGACTGCCTTGAAGTGAGTGAGTAAATATTAACGTCGCACTGTTCATCTACACGAGGGCTTTTGGCGACGGACCACGTCATTTTGAACCATGGTCAATGGAACAGAAATTCAGTTCAGTTCAGTTCAGTTCAGTTCAGTGCAAGCACTGAAAAAGTGGAGACCTGGCTAACGCCTTATGCTCCGATAAAAATTTTGATCAGTTTCTAATCCTAGATATAACACACAGTTCGTGATTGCAGTCTATCTGTAATTTGAATTATCGAGTTGTGCTTCAACTGAGATTTAAGAAAGTAGAGTATAGAGTAACTGGAATTTTAGAATCTATTGGATGATGTCAGAAATTTTTCAACTTTTTGAACATGCTCTATTGATTTACACTTCGCTATTGAGGAATAAGACCATTCGCCGTGGTTGGAGATAAAATTTTTCAAAATTTCACGCTGTGATTTGTATTTGGTACAGTTTAACATAAAATGTTCACTAGTTTCGGGTACTTTACAATCTGCACACAAAGGAGAATCTGTTAGTTTAAAAGGAAATATATATCATTTAACGGTAACTTTTTAACTCGCAACTTATTGATTAAAACTTCTGTATTTCTATTTTTTGCTGCCTGTCTGTTCCATTTTTCAAGATGAGAAATATAAAAAAAAATTTGTATGTCTCTTGCTCTTTTTCCATATTTCTTCACTTTTGATTTTGTGTTGTTTTTTAAAATAGGTATGTAGATCTTCATAAGTTATCCAAGAAATAATATTCCACGGCTCTGGAGAGGCTTTAGCTAATTTGTCAACTTCTTCATTAATCTCTATTCCCTTGTGAGCTGGTACCCAAATGAATGTAATTGATTGAGCTATTTGGAGGCACTGATGTAAAGTTGAACTTAAATTTAATATTATCGTATTGGATTTTCTATTAATATTTTGGATGCTTTTTAAAACTGATAAGCTGTCCGTCAAGATGATATAGTTTTCTGTTTCAGAAACCCAATTTTTTAATGCAGTCCATATGGCTATAGCTTCTGCTGTGAATATTGAAATCATGTCTTTCAGTATGAAATTTTGTCGAATTTTTTTTTTTCTTAGGGATTAAAATTCCTATTGATGTTTGATTAGTATTTTTTGAACCATCGGTTGCTATTATGATATTGTTATTAAATTTTGGCTGAATGTAATCATTAAACATATTTTGTACTATATCATCTGGAAGATCTTTTGTTTTGAAATGGTAGTTCATGAGTATATATATTTATTTTGCGATTATCGTAGATTGGGGGAGGAGGGATCCATTGAAGAATATCTACTTTAGAGATGCATAATTCTTGGAGAAGGTTGATCGTCTTTTGAAAAATACTGATCTCTTTTTCTCTATATTTATAAAAATTACTATCTATATTCCAAAATAACCTTGCGTTCGGTGACCAGTCTTTTAATGCTATTTGCTTGGTTATAAATTTTTGGCAAAGAAAATTATGGCGAGAATTAATATTTCCATTCATAGACTCTGCTCTTAATAAATCCAACGGGGTATTTCTTGGGAGACCTAGGGCTAACCGTAAGGCAGCATTATAAATCGGTTCTAGTTTTTGTCTGTTGCTATTGCTAGAAAAGGAAAATAGTTGACTTCCATAGTCAAAGATAGAACGGATTGTGGCATTAATAATATTTAAAAGATGATCAGATCTTGTTCCTATTTTCGGAGAAGATAAGGCTTTAATTGCATTTAAATATTTGAATCCTTTTTGACGTAGGTAATTAATATGATTTTTCCAGGTGGTATTGGGGTCGAAGATGATACCCAGGATTTTCAGACTCTTCACTTCGGGAATAGGTTTGTCGCATATTTTAAGTAATGGAGGTATTGTGCTTCTTTTTCTGGAAAAGTTGAGTAGACTGCTTTTTTTCTGGAGAGGTGGATAATTTCCATTTTTTACACCAGACTGAAATTTTATTTAAAGATTCTTGCATTTCGCCTATTGTTTTATTCCAATTCGTACCACTATTATATAAAAATATGTCATCAGCATAAACCAGAAGATGGCTGTCGTGTTGAATTTCAAAAATATCTGACATATAAATCATAAAAAGGAAAGGACTTAAGATAGACCCTTGGGGTACACCATAATTGTTTGTAACGATTTTTGAAAAAATGTTTCTCCATTTGATTTGAATTGTTCTTTGATGTAAGAAGTTTTGAATCCATCGTAGTAATCTACCAGAGTATCCAACTTTGTTTAGTTTAGAAATAAGGCCATTTGGCCACACTGAGTCATATGCTGCTTTAATATCCAACGCTACCAAAATAAAATATTCTTTGCGTTCTCTAGCCAGTATGATGTCATGTTGTAATTGAAGTAATGTATTAATGCTGCTTCTGTGAGGGTAAAAACCATGATGATTAACATGAAAAATTTTGTTTTGAAAACTGAAATCCAACATTCTATGTAGAATCATTCTTTCTAATAATTTGGCAATTACTGAGGTAAGAGAAATAGGACGGTATGACGAAACTTCCTTGGGATTTTTGTGAGGTTTTATGAAAGGTAGGATAAGTGCGTGAGTCCAGTCTTTAGGAATTTGACTTGAAAACCAACTGTCATTAAATGATTTTAGAAGGAGATATATTGCTTTGATGGGGAGATGGTTTATTGATTGGAGAGAAATCTTATCATGCCCTGGACTACTGTTCTTTTGATGAGATATTGCTATTTCTAATTCTTTTAAAGAAAAAGGTTTATTAATATCCTGGCTATTGTCCGAATAGAAATATTTGGAATACTATCGTTGTTTCGTTTTGCGTAATATTGTAAAAAACAGTTTGCTTGGGATTGTTCGTTTGTTAATATGGTTCCGTTATTTTCAATAATATTAAAGGATGAATAGTTAGAATTTGTTCTATTTTTAATTATTCGGATGATTTTAAAAGAACTTTAGGAGAAGATATTTTTCGCAGGTCTTGTGCCAAAAATTTTCTTTACAGGCTTTGATTGTTCGCTTAAGTTTTGCGCTTACTGCTTTATATTTTATCCAGTCTTCTTCTTTAAAGTTTTTCCTTGCTTTATTAAGGAGTTTTCTCTTTTTGGCTCTTAAATGCCCGCATGCTGCTGTCCACCATGGAGCTCTGGAACTGATCAGGTTTTTTTCGGTTCCTTGAGATAAGATTTGAGCTTTTTTAATTTCTTTTATAATATCTATATTTATGTTTTCATTTAAATTTATATTTTGTTGAATAATATTGATAAATTTGTTCCAATTTGTGTTTTGTTTACAATTAGTAGTTACTGACCTGTTTGCTCTTTTGTAATTAATTATTATAGGGAAGTGGTCACTTCCAAAATTATCAGTATTCGTGGACCAGGATAAATCATAATTTAAATCTATAGATGCTAAAGAAAGATCTATAGATGTAAAAATTCCCGATGAATGGAGATAAGTTGGACTTTTATCGTTTAATAATATTAAGTCATTTTCAATGATCCAGTCAAAAATCTTTTTCCAGAAGCACTAGAGTTTTTTGATCCCCATATCTCATGAGACGCGTTGAAATCTCCCAATATCAAATTGTGATTATCAATATATGATGCTATTTTAGATAAATTGCTGTCTTGAAAGTTACCCGGTGGGATGTATATATTAAAAATTGTGATAGGATTTAAATCTATTTGAACTCTGACTATTAAAATTTCTAAGTCTTCACTAATTTCTGAGAATATTTTTATTGCGCTATATCTTTATTTAAAACTATCATTAATCCTCCTCCTCTTTTGATTTCTCTATCAATTCTGAATATATTCTTATTGGGAATTGTGAAAATATCATTTGGATGTAACCAGGTTTCTTGAATTATTAAAATACTTGCTTTTTTGAAAGATTGGAGCGAAAAGAATATCAGGCCTCTTGTTTTTAATTCCACGTGCATTCCATTGGATTATGTTCATGATTTAAAACGGGAAAAAAAAAAAAGGTTCGATAATACGAATTAGTTGAAAAATTCGAAAAAAAAAAAAAAAAGTAGATTAATAGTGAGTTTTTAGCGAGAAAATATAAGAAAATGTGATTATTTATTTAAGTTCCTTTATTTTTTTTTTCTACTACACGATCTAATGAGTTTCCTCTCTGTTCTGATATTTTCTTGAATCTTTTTGCCTTTTCATTCTGTTTTCTACTTATGATACAATCATCATCTTTTTGAATTGTTATATTGGATGCAACTTTTTTTAAGGTGGATTCCATGGTATTCATTAGGGAAGAAAATCGTAAATTTATTTGTGCGACCACGGTATTCAGTTCTGACGTGAAGAGTTGTACTATTTGTTCTAATTTCTTTTCGAATATGTTATTGGTTTCTTCAAATTTCATTTCTAGTTTCGCTAACTTTTTTTCAAGATTTTCTATCTTCTCTGTTTGATCATTATATGTTTTGGCCGAGTATGATGTTTTTTTTCCCTTTGGAATTTTTCAACTGCTTCGTTTCTCGAGATTTGTTGTTGTACTTTAATTTTTAATATTTCAATTTCTTCTTTATATCTTTTGCAATCTGTATCATTAGCTTCATGTCCCTCTCCACAAGAGCTGCATTTTTTATTTGTATTTCTTTGCATTCGTTTATAGAATGGTTCAGTGAACAAATTCGGCATTTTATTGCGCTTCTACAAAATTTTTGAAGGTGTCCAAATTTCCAGCAGTTTGTGCATTGCCTAGGTTTTTCATAGTAAAGAGTAGTTTTAATCATTTCAAATCCAATAGGAACTCTTTCGGGAATACTGCATCCAATTTGGGTAACTTTAACTGTTTTGATCGGTTTAAATCCAGACTCCGTTTTTGGTAAAGCGTTGGATATCAAAAATTGCGTAATTGTAAATTTCTAATTCCGATTTAATGTCGTCTATTGTATATTCTGTGTCTATTCCGTGCAATATATAACTAGTGGTTAGGCCAGTAAAGGATAATCTTGTACTTATTTTTTACTCTATTAATTTCTTTAATTTTTAAAGCTTCTTTGGCGGTCTCGCAATTATTGGTTTTAATTATGATCTCACTGTTTCTTGTTTTGCTTATACTTAGAATATTTTTTTTTAATTGTGAACTCTTTCATTATATTTTCTTTTAGTTTAAGAGGATTACCATTCTGAAAGCCATTTTCCGATTTTAAGAAAATTGTAATATTTGGCAACGTGCTTAAGTTTTGTCTTTCCGCAAACTTGGTCAATAATTCTATATCTGTGAGATTACACCTATATTTATTGAATGAAAAAGTTGAATTTTCGTGTTCCACTTCCATATTATTATTTGGGTGAGGGTAGTCACCCATTTTGTCTTCTCTATTCCAATACTCAAAATTGTATAAATACACTATCTTGTGTAAATAATTAAATTAAAAGCTCTCTTATCCGAAAATAGAAGAAAAATTATATGAACTAAATTTCAATACAAAATAAAAATTCAAAACGATCTCACCCGCTCGAATCCGCTTGAAAAGTCAAAAGTATTTAATAGTATTAGCACACTTTCACTCACCACCAAAAAACACTCTACAACCGGAACAGAAATTGGGTGGAAAAATGTGCTTGCTAGTGTGGGTTGTAGATTGAGAATATAATTTAAAATTAAGAAAGAAAACAATGAAAAAATAAAATGAAAATTTAGAAAATTATCATTCGCCACGAGGGGAATAACGCAATCAATTACTAGGGGGATTATACGAGTCCAGAAGGATTCTTTTGGGCCTCTTAGTATTGATATTGAGATTGTAATTTTCAAGATTTAAGATATTAGAGTTATTAGAATTTGGCAGATTATCAAAAAACTTAATTTCCAGTTTTTGAATATATTTCTTAGAAAGATAAATGTTAATAGCTTTGTAAATATCTCTATTTTTAGTGTATCTACAGGCCTTAGTTATATTCCTGATCAAAGCATTTTGGGCATTTTCTAAAAGTTACATGTTTGAATTAGTTGCAAAGCCCCACAGAGGGGAAGTGTGCGTTAAGATGAAAACATCAGTGCAGAGAAGTACTTTGTTGTTAAGATTCTTTTGAGAATTCCTGCAAATTAAGGAGTAAATTGAACGTGAGGCGCTCCCGAATTTTTCGTGGCCGCGGTAGCCGAGTGGTATAGGTATCAGACCGTGGCTTGTCTTGTCGCGAGTTGGAGCCCAGTACCCCTAAAGACCCGCCGTGTAGGGCAGCGATGCACGTTGAATATGTTGAGAGATGAAACGTCCTCCCGTTGGTGTGGTGTGGTAGGTAGGAGAGGGGTACCAACTCAGGTGTCGTCCACGTCACTTGACCATGGTTCAAAATTACGTGGTCCGTCGCCAAAAGCCCTCGTGTAGCTGAAGAGTGCAACGTTAATATTCAATCAATCAATTCCGAATTTTTCACACGCGTTTATGATGTGTTGTTTCCATGATAAATTTTTTTCTAGGAGTTCTCCTAGGTACTTTGTGCTCCGAGACCAGTGTAGTGGTGTGGAATAGAGAGTGAGTGGTTTTCTTCTCCTGGTGCGACTATTGTTTTATCTACATTAATTTTTACTTTCCATGTATTAAAAATTTTTCAAGAAGGTGTGAGTTGAGTTTTTTATAAGTATCATCAGTGGTATGGGTCGGAGGTGTTAATACATCCGTTGAATAGACCGAGGCACACCCTATTTGATATTAAAAGGGTATCATTCACTCTTACTTTGAAGTTAACTAAATAAGAGGGATGAATTAAAGCAGATGGAAAATTCTAAGTGATCAGTTTGTAGATGAGTCCTTTGACCCAAAGACCTTCCCAATGTCTAGAAAAATAGTGGAACTGCCAGATAAGATTTTTTCAGTAAGGTAGGTAGAAAGATGTCTAGGGAACCCACATTGATTTGGATTAATCAAGTTGTTATCATCAGTAAAAAAAAAGTATATAATCTTTTAAGAATTACATGTTCAGTTATTTTACTTAAAATGCTTAGAAGGGAAATTGGTTTGTGTAATTATCGCGATGATGACTATTTTTGGTTTTTAATCGGAAAAACTATTGCAGTTTTCCAATTAATTAGAAAATGTCCGAGAATTGAAATTTTATTAATTAAATATGTTACTATGAGAATAATTTCTAAGTGGAATGTTTTTTATCCATTTTCTTGGTAATATTAGCTCTTCTTGGCACTTTGTTATTGAGGGGACTTCTGACGTAATCAGAGATTTCGTCTGAGTTAGTAAGAGCAATGGGAAGGGGGTGGGAGAAAAGTCTTCTAAAGTGTTAGTAATGTTATCATCAATAGGGTAAATTTTATCATTATGTCTTTTGTTTTCTATAGAGTTATTTTTAATTGTTAGAGCAAGTAGATTGGCTTTATCTTAATCACTATTTGCAAAGCTAAAAGAGCTATTAAGATTAGGAATTTTAAAGCGTTTTTTTGCGAAAATTTTTTAAAAATTTTAATTAAGGCAGGAATTATTGAAATTGGATATGACGATGTTTTTTTAAAAGCTAGTTTTTAGTAAAATTTGGCAACAACTATACAGGTTTGTTGTCATTTTTTGATTTGCTTATGTTGTAGCTCTACTCATTTTTTCGCTCTACATTTAGCTTATTTTGATATATTTGATAAAAAAACTGTCTTTTTAAAGATAAAATATTGATTAATAATGGCTAAAAGAAGATCTGGGAGATCTAAGAAGCGCCGATTTAATGGAAATAGTTTTTTTCATTCGTGCTACCATTAATGAGTATGATGAAACGTCTGAGCCTAATACTATCGAATCCGCCAGTGCCAAAAAATTGGAATCAAGCCGTAAAGGTTTTTCAGGAAACAAGTTTGAAACTTATCAAGGCAATAGAATTGTGAGCTTGACAAATTTAATTTCATTGCCTGCCCTAGTTTGCTGTCCTGATTGTTACTCTCAGGGCTTGGAACTTATAGAAGACTCTGTCAGTGGATTATGCTCACATATGAACCTAAAGTGCAAAAACTGCTCCTTCTTTAAAGGTTTCCCTACTAAATACAAAGAAGATGAATGGTTCTTGCCTCTTAAACTCTTCAATTTCTTTGGGGCTAAGAATGATGGGGAAAGGAATTTATGCTGGCAAAAAGTTGTGTGCTTTTCTTGGTTTACCTTTCCTGTCCAAACTTGCTTTCAGCAATTAAGAAAGAAAACTGTTTTGAAGTAACTGAACGCGTTGCTTAGAAAAACATCAACACTGCCTTGGGTGAAATCAAATGCTCCAATAATTTCACTAAATGTGGAATATCTATTAATGGTACTTGGCAGCGCAGAGGCTACGCATCTTTGAATGGTTGTGTAAGTCCTATTTCAGTTGACGCAGGAAAAATTTTGGACATTGAAGTAATGACGCAATATTGCCACATATGTGCAAAAGGCAATAGCCAGACATCGAAACACGGATGTTCGAACTATAAAGGTTCCGGTGGGAACATGGAGGTTGTTGGAGCCTACCGAGCGAGCGAGCTACATTCGAGCGATCAAATGTAAGGAATGTGCAGTAAAGTGAATAAATATACTACGGAAATGGGGACTCGAAAGGGTATGAAGCTGTAAAAAAAACTTTTATGAACTAATTCTATAACCAAAAATTCGAGTGTATAGGACAGGGGTGGCGAATCTTTATGAATCAACGTGAAATTTTTTAAAAGAAATGTTTAATGAGGTATAGACGTGCCGTCAAATAATTTTGATTTGTGATTATTGGGAAAATAATAAAACTAAAAGTCAAAACTCTTTATTTACTACGAAAAAATACATTTTGCTTTGTATAGTAGTAAATGTTTGTTATGTGTGTAGTTCAAATTAAAGTAACATTAGTGTTACTTCTGTTATTGCAGATTAGATAATAAATAACATTAGGATTCTAAAATGTTACTTTTAGCAGAATGCATGCTGAATTGGAATCATCTGCCAAACGGTTTCTAAGCGAGTCTAATGTTATTGATCTCTGAAAATAATGACTCTCTAGCATAGGTAAATGAAAATATGTTTAAAATAGCATGAGACAGCTTCGTCCAACAGTTAAATGTGTCTGAAATCCGTTTTACAGATGTTCTATATGCAACTGTTCCAGAACATAAAACACACACCGCTTTGTCGCCTTCATTAATCGTGTTACATTTCTCGGTTCACCAAGTTTGAAATTCTCTGTTACATAAACTATCTTCAACTTTGTTTTTTTGCTGAATTAGCCACGTTAAATAACGGTTAGAAATCGTAAATATAACACAAATAAACTTAAAATACAAGTAGTGTCAACGAAATTTACCACGCTATGCGTAGAAAAATTTCGCATCATTAGCATGAGCAGTCCATGACATAACCAAGACAAGATAATAACAAGCGAGTTGGCTCCTCGTGGCACTGAGAACCAATCACTCGCATCGCCAATTATTGGAGCACATAACTATCGAATCCGTGTATTGAGGGCTTGGAGATGGTTGCCCTAGTCAGTATGCATTTCGCAGGAACATACGGTCTTGTTGTGGTGGTACAGAGTGCACTCTTTTACGATAGTTAGTCTATCCACCCTATTAGCTCTAGCCACCCTGCCTACAACTACAATAATTGTTTTCTGAGGCTGCCTAGTGGTCATAGTCACAGACTTGTGGTCAGCGTTGTTGAATCACGGGTTGGAGTCCTGATGCCACAGAAGACTCTCTGATGCACGTTAATTCTATCGTGGTTTAAAGTCTTCACGTTGGCGTCATGTGGAAGTTAGGAGAGTGGGATGTTGGCTCAGGTGTCCCACTAGTCACTTGACCTGTCCATCGCCAATGCCCCTCGTGTTAATAATTTCGGACTTTCAATCCTTCCAACTGCTAAGCTACGACTTGGCAATCTCACAAAATCAGGTTTTTTTTTAAAAACGAATTAATAATACAGAATATTTATATATAGAAAACCTGAAAGAAAAAAAAATCTACTAAAATTGCACCCCAAGAACAATGCTGTAGACCAGGGGTGTCTAACCCAAATGACCTTGCGCCTCACTTCGGAAAAACATTATAATCTCGCGAGCCGTACCTAAAAATATGTACCTTTATATCAGATTTGGGAACAAAAAAAAAACATTTATTGGAGTGAAAATTTGAAACAGAACGAATTATTATTATTGTTTTCATTATTTTTCATGTATACAGACATAGAAAATATAATAATGTTTATACAATATAATAATGCAATGATCAAATGTTTAAAATATTACAGTTGCCATTTTCTTGAAAATTACGGTGTTCCTTTTGAATTGATCCTTCGTTACTCATTGTTTGAAATTTGATTGTGCTGTCATTCGCAAACGATTAAGTATACATTGCTCCTTATCTTAACCGACCTGAATATTTTTTTAAACTTTAAAAAACATCTCTGTGAGACTGACTCTTGCTTTTTGGCACTCGAAACAGAAAAGGAGAAATGAAAGTCGCACACACAGAGAATCGTTTACTATCCATAGAGTAAAGAATACACATAATGCAATTCGGAATTCATTAAAAAGTAATTTATTATAGCAAAATCAAATGTAACTGTTTGATAAAATATAAATCTATTGTAATCTAAAGGACATTTCTATTATCAAAAAGGATTTATTTTGAAACAAGAGCAGGTAGCTGGCAAATACATCGTATGTATGTATGTGTATATATATATATATATATATATATATATATATATATATATATATATATATATTTTTTTTCCTCAAATAAATTTCAAAATGAAAAAACTTTAAAAATCTGATGTTTAAAGATTTTTTAAAGAGTCGGCGGGCCGCGTGTTGGACACCTCTGCTGTAGACTGTTTTATATTGATTACTGTCCTCCAAAGTAAGATCCTAATTTATTGTTCTACAAAAAATTCACCCAGGAAAGGTCAGTGGGACGATGTGCAAAGATGAGAAACAAATGCAATAATAAAGTCTTAAATCACATTATTTTTCAACGCTTTGAGGGATTACATAAAAATTAGTATTGATAAATGAGAAAGTTAAACACCATAAAGTTCTCCCGGTTCCTTATCGGTGCAAGTGGAAGATCGTAAATTAAAAGAGTAAATATTTTTTTTATCAAATTAAATGTCTTAAATTGAGTGTGTAAATTTTTATTGAAGGATCGTGTGTGGGCGGAAGGTGCTGGTCAAATGATCTGTGAAAATAATGTTAGCAAAGTAAACTGTTTTTTCAACCGATTCATTTTAAATTCATTCATGTGGACGAAAGTAGCTGGAAAAATAAACTCGAGGTGAAAGTTTGTTTTTATGCGCATAAATCTCCATTATTTACAAAATCAAAGAATTTTATTAAAATATTCATTATCAAAAGATATTCTGATAGTCTAAAATTTAAAAACAAAAAATTAAATTAAATAAAACAATGAAGATATTTTTATGCTAAATTTTTAAATAGATTTTTTTTTAATAAAAAGATGAAATTTCTTAGTTTACTCTGTAAAATAAGAAATACTAATTAAGATTAAGCTTACGAGCAACATGTGTTTATTTTATTCACAGCTGTCTGCATATGTAGGACGGTAACTTAAAGCTGATGGTAGTTTTTGTATAAATAAAATTCATTCAGAAAACGGTGCAAACCTATTCTTAAAACTTAGTGAAAACTTTTTTTCTAGACAAAACTTGAATCTTAAAAATCTTGATTGATTGTTTATTAGTGAGGGTTATTGGCAGCAGAAGTTTTAAACAATGGTCAAGTGACGAGGATGGCACCTAGATTAGTATTCCACTCTAACAAAGTGATGAAGAGACAGATTTGACAGACATCGATCTACAGGGTGGATCTTAAATGGTTCCACCTTCATGACCATTCGCTCCTGCGATCCACTGCTGTCGGATGAGTGAGTGAATATTAACGTCACACTGTTCACCTACACGAGAGCTTTTGGCAACGGACCTCGCCATTTTGAACCATGGTCAAGTGACGAGGACGACCCCTGAGCTGGCCCCCCTCTCTCCTAACTACCATACCACACCAACGGGAGGACGTTTCAGCTCTCAATAGATATAACATGCATCACTCCGCTACACGGTGGGTCTTCAGTGGTGATGGGTTCGAACTCATGACACGCCAGCCACGAGTCTCCGTTACCTTTACCACTAGGCTTCTGTGGCCCCAACTGCTATCGAAAGCCAAATAAGAAACGTTGAATCGATTTTATTTAATTTCGCTTCGTTCTTTATGATCAACCTCGCTACAGCTTGATTGATTGATTGATTGAATATTAACGTCGCACTGTTCAGCTACACGAGGGCTTTTGGCGACGGACCACGTAATTTTGAACCATGGTCAAGTGACGTGGACGACACCTGAGCTGGCACCCCCCTCTCCTAACTACCACACCACACCAACGGGAGGACGTTTCAGCTCTCGACAGATTTAACGTGCATCGCTGCCCTACACGGCGGGTCTTTAGTGGTACTGGGATCGAACTCATGACATGCCTGCCATGGTTGGATACCTTAACCACTGGGCTACCGCAGCCCCTCGCTACAGCTTGAAGAGCGTATTTAAAGAGATTTCAAATCAAACCTTTCCTTAATCGATGGCTCGAGATTAAACTGGTATTTAGAGGAAACTTTTCTTCAAAAGAATTTTAGGGTGATTGTGAAAAAAACTGTGTGGTAAGGCCCTCGTGTTGCTGAACAGTGCGCGTTATTATTCACTCACTCGTGTGAAAAAGCTGGTTTTTGTGATCATAGATACTCCAGGGCGAACAATTTCAGTAACTTTTCAGATGGTGCCGTAATCCCGAAAAAGATCAACTGGATGCCGTGAAATTCACACATCAGAGGCGCGATGCCTCTAATGTTGATGAAAGCAAGGTAGCCAAAAAAATGAATTTCTTGCTTATATTATGGAGCAATGGAAGACGAGGCTTTATTGATAGAATGGAAAAACAGTGTGTATCCATAAAGACATTCTCTTATAGTTCTATCTTATCTGCAACGGTTCCTAACAGTCTGATTCTACTCCATACTAAATTATTCAGCAACTCTTCTATCTGTTTCTCCGGTGGATTGATTAGTTGAATATTAACGTCGCACTGTTCAGCTACACGAGGGCTTTTGACGACGGGAGGACATTTCAGTTCTTGGCAGATTTAACGTGCATTGCTGCCCTACACGACGGGTCTTTAGTGGTACTGGGCTCCAACTCGTGACAAGGGAAGCCACGATCATATACCTATACCACTCGGCTACCGCGGCCCCTCTGTTTCTTCGGAGAATACGATTTTGCTGCTAAGTATTAATGAGGTTTTCACTTCCAAATTTTGTTGGCTGTAGATTTTTTTGCACCTGAACTCTCTTCTGGAAATTGTATTAAAAGTTTTCAAAACCCCGCCCCTTTTTCAATAATAATCATTCTAACTGCCACGTACCCGAACTTTGATGCCACTGAATGACAGCATGATACATTTCTGTCAAAAAAGTGACATCCAAAGTTTTATAGCTTCTTTTCTTTCCAATACGAGGTTTTCATGGTTTAAATAGGAGTCTTTGTGTGCTGTCCTGAAATATTAGATTTCTTTTTATTTATTATGTGTGTGTGTGTGTGTGTGTGGCAAGACAAACAAAGTATAAAAGTAATAACTAAGAAGAAAAAACATAAAAGTGAATGAAGTCATTGCTCCTAAAGTTCTCTTTTATGTCACCGTCACGAAAAAGTAATCCGTGTCAACGGAGATGAGCCCAATTCATTGAATTTTGATTGCGACAAAACGCAAACGTAGAACATTAAGCCTAAAGTTTGTCAGAATAACGAAGGAAAAACATGCCAAAAGCAGTAGTTTACTCCAGTGTTTTTCTCAAACTGTGAGGCTCGACAACCTTACGAGGTGGGCGCGAGAATATCGAAAATAAAAGATTTAAAAATAATTAATTTACTGGAATGAATTAAAACAAAATACTTTCAGACATAATCAAAAATGCACTTTTACTCTGATATAATTAATAGGCACGCGATATTAAGTCATCAAAAATAAAAACCTCTTCAAATCCTAATTAGCTATCTTTGATCCTATAACAAAATAAAAAAAACTTTTATTTCATTTGCTGTAATCCCATGATGAGAGATTTTTTTACTACGCTTTCTTTTTAAGCCTAACATACAACTCTTTTAGAGAAAAAAACAGATCCCAGACCCAGAATCGAAGAAATTTAGGAACATAAAAATTCATCACTGTCATTACTTTTGAAATACTGCACATTATAGCTGTAATCTGTATGACCTTCTAAGTTATTGGTACAGTTAGTTATGACCCCTCTCTTACGTGTTTGTTTCTCATTTAGGGAATTTGTAAGTACTGTATTTCTCTGTTACGCTTTTTTCCATGCAAAAAAAAAAAAAAAAACGTTTTACACAACTTTTTTAGCGTATTTTTTAGCGTAACGTTTTTTACGTATTATCATAATGAATACAATTTTCACCCGGAAGTGGTCGCGCGGGACACACAGATTACGAAATCGTTAATTCCGGCAAAACTGTTTATTTGTTACCAAAGAAACATTGAAAAGTTCTTGAAAGTAGGTAAGTAAACTTTCTCTTAGTTAAATTATTCACTGGAATCACGATTTGTATCGTGTACAATAAAATAATTATAAAAAAAAGGATTGGGGTGACTCATTAACCCGCTCGACTGTATCGAGTGCACGCCTGCTCCTGGTTTAAAACATGTTGAAGTCTTTTTGCTTTAAATATTAAAAATAATACAATTATTTTTCATCGGAAATTTATATTATTGTTCATTATTTAACATCAATTATAAATGCTAATTCTTTGAGACTTAAAATTACAATTCGCTTAAAACTAATTATAATTTCAGCAACCATTTTAAAAAGATCATTTTACATTTTTGTAAACATTGTTGAGCACTTACTTGGCTATGCGCTCTCCTTACAATTCAGCTATTATATCAATAATGTTTTATTTTCTTATAAATAAACTCGGGCAAAGAGCGGGCTCTTCAGCCGGTATATTTTTAATGTATCAGTGTTGCACAGAGTATTTTATAACTAATTCATTAATACTAAATTAAGAACAAGTTTAATAGATATTAACGACTTCCATGGGCTTGTCTTGCAAAGTAAAGTAAAGAATGCTTATGATTAGAAAATAAGGAATAAGGAATGCTTATGATTAGAAATTGACCCTCTGAGTTCTTTTACTATATTTAGCAGATATCTATATTTTGTCTTCTACGCAGCCACCGGATTTTGCAATATGTTCAATTTAAAAATTAGAGAAAGGAAAATTAACATAATAATTATCCTATTATTTTATTTATTTATTTTTGCTTAAAAGTAGTATACAAAATTAAATACTTATGTTACTAACTTGAATGGTTTATAATTAAGATCCCCTATTGTAGCTTTAGCGTCAAAGTGCATTATTATTGCATTCAATACATTATTAATGTATAAGGGGGGTGCGATAAAAATTGTGATCGAAAAGGGAGTATTGAAAGTTTGAGAGAAGCACTGGTTTACTCAACTCCTTTAGCCCATTGCCCTGGGTCAAGGGTGTGGAACCTTTAGAGATTTGCGTTTTTTTCGAAAGAAATGTTGAATGAGGTAAAGAGACGTGCCGTCACACACACACAAATAATTTTGATTTGTGATTATGGGAAAATAATAAAACTAAATGTTAATAACTCAAAACTCTTTATTTACTAAGAAAAAATACATTTTGCTTTGTATAGGTAGTAAATGTGTAAGGGTGCCCTTCTCCTTGATTATCAGCGTGAGGTAGAGGCGTAGGAATAACGGAAGAACTAGAAGCTTCCATGATCTTAATTTGACTTTGTTAAGATATTAAAACTTAAACTTCTAACAGATAAGATAATAATAATATATGGGAGAGAATCAACAATATATATATATATAATATACATACAATATAAAACATACAATATATATATAATACCGAAATAACGTAACTCGGACCACTATCAATAATTAACTCGCCTAAACTCAATTCCAATACTATCACAGATCCGAATATTAAATAGTCACTCCTACCTTAATGTCGATCGAAGTTGCGGATTTACTGGAGTGCAATGGTATGCATCTTGACCCAAGGGCTCTCTATCACGTACAACTTCTGCTGGCTGTCACCTAACCTTTCTAAAACCTCTTCACGCTTGAATCACGAATTATCATAACATTCCTCAAATTGCCACCCCACTTACTATAACTTCTGATATTTAAAAGCTTCCTAATTTGCATCTTTCCTTCACGCTTCACTTCTTGGGTTTGGTTGGAAAAGAGTTGCCATTAATCAATTCATTTACTACCTATACAAAGCCAAATGTATTTTTTCTTAGTAAATAAAGAGTTTTGAGTTATTAATTCTGGCCCCAAAGAACCCAAAGGACATGTTAATGAAACGACGTGTGAGCCCGTCACAAATGTTTTAGTTATACTTGTAATTCAAATTAAAATAAAATTACTGTGACTTATGTTGTGGCAGATTAGATAATAAATAACATATTAGGATTGTTAGATGTTACTTTTAGCACAATGCATGCTGAATTGGAATCATCTCCCTAACTGTTTCTAAGCGAGTCTTTAATGTTATTCATCTCTGAAAGTAATGGCTCTCAAACATATATATAAGTAAATGAAAATACGGTTAAAATAGCTTGAGCCAGGTTGTTCAAACGGTCAAATGCGTCTGGAATCTGTTTTACGGACGATGTTCTACATGCAACTATTCCAGAACATAAAACATACACCGCTTTGGCGCCTTTACTAAATATGCCATATTTCTTGGTCCATCAAGTTTGAAATTCTCTGTTACATTAGCTATATCCTCCATTAAATGGGTGTTTTTTGCTGAATTAGCCATGTTAAATAACGGTTAGAAATCGTAAATATAACACAAACTTTAAAATACAGCAGTGTCAATGAAATTTACTTCACTATGCGTAGACAAACTTCGTATCATTAGCATTTGCAGTCCACGGTGTAACCAAGTCCAGACAATAGCAAACGAGTGTGTTCCCCGCAGCATCGAGAACCAATCACTCGCGTTTAAACGTAATACTTCATTATGAACTTTGTTATTTTGAACTAAAATCAAAACCGTTTTGATCGATGGCGTGCCCAAAATATTGTTTCACGTGCCATTGCTTTGCCCTCCCTCCCCTAGGTCTACAATGCACCTCCCACAGAAATTGTAGATTGTAGTTAGCAGTTGCTTGTTTTTTAGTCCGCGTCTTTTTCTCTATGATGCTTGCTTTCTGTTGTGTCAGTCAAAATGTAAAATTGGAAAAAGTATGCTTTATTGACTCACCATTACACTCGTGTATTCATTCCTATACATACAACTAAATTCAAATAATTAAATTAGTAAGAAATGCAAAGAAATTTTACTAAAATGTAGTAAGCCACATTAATATAAGACAAATGCTGAAGTTCAAGACTAAGCTTGAAGGATCAAACTTGTCCCCTTATGTTGCGTGAGTTTGAGCTGAGTAATGATTGTCGCGCGTGTTCTTGAGTCGCGGTTTCGATTTCTGGTGCCATTGTAGAAGGGCTGATGCACATTAAATATGTAGACACGTGGTGTGGAAGTTAAGACTGTGGTGTGCTAATACACATATAATCCTTGTTACTTAATCGAGGTTCAGAATTACTTGGTACATCACTTAGTTCTTGTGTAGCTTCAAATTTAGAGTTAAAAGTCAAATCATTTTATTTTGCCAATTATAATCATGTAAAAATCTGTATCTAGAAAAATGATGTATTTTTCATCTTTTTTTTCCTCTTACTCTGTCTATTTATCTACTCATGTTTTAAATTTATCGTATGTTTAAGAACGGAAGTTAGTAGAGAGGATTGCCGTCTCAGGTATCGCCTTTTATTACTTGATGCAGTTTAAAATTACGCCCTTTTGTTGTCCCAAAAAGTGATATTAAAGAACAATCAGTCGGCAGAATACGGATAGTATCGCATAATTATTTACACACGAAAGAGGAAATAGGAATTTGAATGCATTTTTTTGTTTATTAGATTTATTCCATCCTAAGAGTGTGTTTTGCAACGTTCGTTAAAACAACCTGTCACTTAGGGACCCAGATAAAACACATTTTTCATTTTCGGTTGGATTGTACAGATGTTCGCTTAATTGTGAAGCATTGAAGAGAAATAAATCACAAACGAGGAAATAACAAAGATCACGGGTTTTTTTAAATTCTTTTTTCTTTGACAATACCTCAAACTGAGGAATCACATATTACAGTCATTATAAAAATTAAGGAACAAAAATAAAATGTGGTATATATATATATTTCACACAACTACTTAAAATCTTCTAAATGATTTATATTCTGGTGTATATATTTCGATTTCCTACACACAAACAAATATATGCGGGCTCCTTATGTGTGAGACAATTCTAAATAAAATAGGGGCAAACACATAAAAAGATTGGCATCTTTCTTCTAAGAAAGGGAGTTTTAAAAGCTGTCTCCATCTGCTCAATTATTTATTCAGCTGCGGATTTCCGGGAAAAGTTGCAGACATTAGCATATTAATCCCGGAGAGAGCTCTCTCTCCAATGGCTGAAAGGGAAAGAAGAGGGAATCTTTTAGGAGAAAAAGACTTTTACTCACACACATTAGGTGATAACTGAATGTGCCCAAAATCAAAGTTTTGAAAAATGCATCTCTTTTTCAACAATCAGTGTTCTACTATTCAGGAAGTGCAATCCTCTAATTTATAATTGGATTGTCTTAACAAAATAAATATAACGCATTTTTTTCATTTTTTTAGATTTTATTTTTTTACATAATTTAGTGAAAGTCCCATAATTCTCAAAATTGCAACCAGATGGTAGGATCCTCGTTAAAATATTCCATGATGTGGAAAGCAATCATAAAATGTTCTCTATGACTCAGAGTGGGTGGTCACACATGCAAACGTCAGGTTGCGTTGTCTTCGTGAGTTGTTCCGGATTCGAGTCCCGCAACCACCTGCCTTATAGAGGGCGCTTCAATCTGTCGAGGATTAAAGTCCTCAGCGGGTCATTCTTGCCGGAGTGTGGAATATATATTAGATAATAGGATACTAGCTCAGGTGCCGTCCTCATCTCTTGACCTCAGTTCAATCGCTAGTAACCCTCATGCTCGAAATGAGTTAGCAATCCATCTGCAATAATTTTCTGTAGTGAATACAATCGCTTGTAGTGGAAATTTGTAGAGTGCGTGTTGTATTTGGTGGGCGAATGAAAATCAGAGAAGATGCTAGGGAAAAAAAGAACATTCAGCTTCCACAGTGAAACGCTGATTCTAATAAATCTAATTTTGGATTTAGAGAGACTTACTTTAAATAACTCATTTTGCCCCAAAAATATTATATGGAATAAGAATTTATTTAGTTCGTATTCTCTCGACTTACATAAATATTTTTTAAAAATTTAATTTTTGAAATAGTTTAATTTATTTTAAATATTTTTGGAACAATTATGCGTTTTTCTACCTTGTCAGTTGTTTTGAATGTGGACCTTCTCAAATGCCGACTAATTATATTGTTCAAAGTGGGTCGATAAATGAGTACCAAGCTTGCTTGAGGATTTAAACACAGGGGGTCTCGCTCCAGATTGACCTCCCGATCGAGACATCTACTCATGCACTTCAGCGCCCAATGGCCAACGTATACTGGGATTGGTACAGTAGGTCCACCCTCATGGGCAGTTGCGCCACTGAGTTTGAGTTTTGTCCAAAAAGGATAGGGGAAAAAATGAACCTTGTCATTTTTGTAAAATTTCTTCCTTGCGATTTTTGAAAATTTTTTTTCCCTAATGCATGAAAAACCAAAGGAAAGTTTTAAAGCAGGTATAAAAATAATTTAAATAATTGCTAGACTTCATAAACACTTCTGAGATCTATTACCAATATCCCTGGTGTCATTTGAAAATGCAACATTAGTAAAAAAAAAAAAAAAATGAAAATGGCCTTGAGTTGATGTTCTACTTAGAAGCGACATGAGAATCATCGGCAACGTACCTCGTACTGCTGTCAGGTGACAACAATCGAGCTTAACTTTCCGCTCGGAAGGATATCTAAGATGAAGCATTTACAGTTTTTAATATGTTTGCTTTAATACTTCATCACAAAGTATTAAAGAAAATAATTATTACATATACACTGATGGCCACCGTAAGGAAGCGTGCAAATAACATGACATTTACAACATGCATTAGCGGAGGTGAGATATGCAAATGATTAGAATTTCAGCGCAGACACACATCACACGCACCTGTGGCGCCACCTCATAGCGCTATTTAAGACTTGGAGCTTTCCACGATTTCAAGTTCTGCAATTGTGTTTTTCTTGTGATTCTTTCAAAAAATTCAGTTATGTCTCGTAGAAAACAGCGATCAGCTTTTAATCAAATATCCGAGCTCGACAGAGGAAGGATAGTGGCCTACCGAGATTGTGGATTATCTTTCAGGAAAATCGGTAGTCGTGTTGGACGAAAACAAACAACTGTAATGCGGATATGGACTGTTGGATGCGGGAGGGTACGATGGACCGACGTGGTCGATCACATCCACCTCAGTGCACCACTTCACGTGAGGGCAGGCAAAGTGTGCGCATGGCAGTGACGGATCGCTCAGTCACATCACGAACCATTGCACAGAATATTGAGTCTGTAACGCATCGTTCAGTGTGTATGCGTACCATTCGACGTCGTTTACAGCAGAGTGGTGTGTCCTCAAGACGTTCATTGCTTGGTCTACCCTTGACGCAAAACCACAAACGTCTCCACCGCCAATGGTGCAATGAAAGAAGGATGTGGGAGTCAGAATGGAATGAAATTGTCTTAACTGACGAGTCACGCATCTGTTTGCAACACCACGATGGTCGGATTCGAATTTGGAGACACCGTGGAGAGAGGATTCTGAACAGCTGTGTTATGCACCACCACACTGGTCCTGTACCGGGTATTATGGTATGGGGTGGTATTGGATATCACTCTCGCACTCCTCTAGTACGCTTTGTTGGTACTTTAAACAATCAACGCTACATCTCCGAGGTGTTGGAGCCAGTTGTCCTTCCTTACCTTCAGGGCTTTGTTACAGTCATATTTCAACAGGATAATGCGTGACCACACGTTGCACGCATTGTCCAAAGGTTCTTCGTCAATCACCAGATTGAACTGCTTCCCTGGCCGGCTCGCTCTCCGGATCTTTCGCCGATAGAAAGCATGAGGTCCATGGTTGCTCAACGATTGACCCAGATTACACCTCCAGTTGCCACACGAGATCAACTTTGGCAACATGTGGAAGCTGCGTGGTCTGCTGTACCCAAGAACACACATCCAAAGTCTCTTTGAATCAATGTAGAGGCTTGTGGCAGCGGTGATCTCCAACAATGGTGGCTACTCTGGCTACTGATTCTGGCAGGAACCTCACTTCACAGAAGTCTATAAATTTAATCATTTGATACTTGGTCAACGTGTTATTTACAAAATAAATTTCGTTGTGCTGTCTCTTGTCTTTCTTGGTGTTGCATTTACGCTGGCCAGCAGTGTATTACTTTTTTTTATCAAATCCTACTGTCATGCATCTGGTGAATGAAATTAAGTATATGATATTGTGAATATGTTATGCGTATGTATACGAAAGAAATTTGGAAGGGGAAAAAAATCCTAATTTAAATTCCAATTTTGGCGACGGAGGAAAAAATTGCGCCAAATCGCACCGATAACTATTTTTCTGTTTCTATTCAGTTTGACGACGTCAATAGCTCATCGTGTTTAATGCGTCGACAAGTTCTCTTTCGATATCAAGAGGTTTTGTTGAGAGACTGCATCTGCAGGAGTTGGAAAAGAATATTGAAGCCTGTGAATGCGGATCCCATGTTTTGCATATTTCTCTCTAATTACTCTTAAAACAAGAAAAGTCTTCTCATCGGTACTCACCACTTATCTGATCGTCTCCAGGAATGCGAAGCCATTCACGCTCCGTTACCCCACGGACGCCTGCAGAGAGACAAAGCAATGCGCACATTTTAGGGAGTGACTTTTCTTGTTTTAAGCACGAATGACTGTTCTTTCCTTGCTTTGTCTGTGTTGACAACTCCCAGAGAAAAACGGGAGCATTTCTGTAAATCAAGGACGACACCCTCATTGTCAGCCACTAGCCAATTTTTCTAAGGAAAATCAATTTTTTAAATTTACCTTCATGGTAGGAGACTATTTCTATTTGTTTCATTCAGAGTGTTTCCAACTTTCTGTCATATTTAAAATATTATTTTCTCTTCTTATATATGGAAGTGAAAATTCCCACTTTTTAGGATATTTGTCATCCATTTTTCGTTCGATTTCACCTGGAGTCAATAAAAGCACACTGAATAATGCATGGGTGGCATCGACATTTCTACGCTTCCAATTGTTATCGAATAACGAAATGGGAAGCAAGGCTCAATTGTGGAGTAACCCTTATTACTAGTACAGCTGATGGAAGGGCTTAGCAGTCAAATTTTAAACACCAACGGGCCAACCAAGGAAGTCTCACATATTCTTTATCGGATGAAGATAGAGCTGGTCATTCCATTTGTTCCAAACTATGATCCTGATAATAATCCTCAACAAGGACAGCTTGTCATCCATCAGAATGAATTCATTACCAATAGCAGTGGTGTGTATAGATCAAAGATCTCACCAGAGAGTCAAAATTCCTCCATGGATGACATGCCCGTCAGTGTGACCACCGAGAGAGATCTCTAACCATAGCATGTGATCCCACCACCTTTTTAATTGTGTCTTTCAACATTATTGGAAATTGGTTGTATTTAGTGTCTAGATCGCTGACACCCTGAATCTCCCTTTATTGTAAATCTGAACTTCTCTGAGAAGAGTACCGAAGTTCACTGTTGTATGGCGTGTTCCTTTGCTCAATAGGAAGGAACACATCGCTGTGGATGGACTTAAATGGTCATTTTGCATAGAGACTTGCGTTGCGAAGGCATTCTTGTTCCATTGCAGCGAACATTCTTGTTTCTACGACAAAAGGATCTGGAACCTGCTGAGGCTTCGCACTGCGCTTCTTCTCTTTCAGCTGGAAAGAGCTAGAAAACAGTCTCCCGCAGGAGGTGTTGGGATTGCCGTGGAACATGTCTCCTAGACACGTAGTTTTCAAATTCCAACAGCCATTCTAGCCACCGGTTTGAGATGTTCTAGCAGCGTTAGCTTGCTAAATCATCTAAAGGAATCGGATAAATAATTTATCCAAGACATTTTTGGATTTTCTTGGAGGCTGTCAATGAAATCACTAATAACTATTGAAGATGAACAATCCTACATATAGCGTACACACCAAGCAACGTAAGTTTGATTTTTGCACATTTTCTCTAACTTGTACTTAAATGTCCATTCCTTTGAAATGAAAGCTATGACTATCGCGTTCTTGCGTGCAAGTTTTCTTAAAGTGCCTGATTATCATTCATATGAACAATGAAGTTTATCGTTGCTGGTATTGTTTTAATGGCCAACTTGAAAAAATGTGTTGTACCTTAACTTTTGAGGGCCAGTGAATGATATCATTGGCAGCTTTCACCTGATCCCTCTCCGCATCGAATGCAGATTTAACGCGCCCCTCTGAAGAACGAATCTTTAGCCGCCAATGGAAGGGCGAGTAGTCATCTCTCCTTTAAGTCTAACGAATTGAATATAACAAAGAGAATAGCTTTCAAGAACAGAATTATAATATTAAGCATTAGTATTAGTATTTATAGCATTAAGGTACCAATTTTTTCCCATCTTTGTGTATTTTATTGAATATACATTTGGAAAAAATATAAGAAATTTCAAAGTGTACTACAGTAAAATTGTAACAAATCCAAGTGACCATACCCCAACCGCTTCAAAAAATAATCGACTTCTTCCCTGTAAAAATCCAGCACAAAGGAAACTGCATATACAGGGGATTGCCGAATTCGACCGACAAATTCCGAGGGATGATAGTCACAAACCCCTTTTAGTCTGTGAAAATTGCGATATTAGTAGACGAGGGGAGGGGCCAGGTGAAGGCAGAGATTTGGAGCACCATGGTAGGATTGAAGAAGCCTGCACATATCCAAAATTTCCACTCGTCTGGGGGAGATTAAAAGTACCAGCCACTGCGCACAGAACGTGTGGTTTATGCACGATGGAGCACCAGCACATTTTTCGACTGTTGTGCTCTCTCCATGCTACATATCCCGGGAGAGCGATTGGCGGAGCTGTTGCTCGACCACAATCCCTTGTGACGTTTGAGATAAATAACTGTTGCATGATATAAGTCACAGATATTATTTACAGATTATACGTTCAAGTTATTAAACTTATTAAAAGATTATTAGAGCTCAAAATAGTAGTTTGTGAGAGGAGGGTTTCCTTTTGGCGACCGCTCACTTGAAGGTTTAAATCATCTCTCTCTTTCTCTGCTTCTGGGATCAGGAGCCGGTGCATCTTTTTAGCATCACGTTACATCCTGCTAGTGGCGGGAAAAGGTCGTGATATCAAAGGTCAACAGGTGATCCAAGATGATGCTACGCAGTAATTTAAAGATGCACAGGTGTCTTTGCAAGTGTGGTGATTATTTCCACAAAGACACCGATCATAGCTGCGTGGCGGAAACGTTACACACTCTTCTACTGGGGGTCATCTGAAATCGCTTGTGCAGGGACAGATCCTCCTCGCTTCGGCTGACATCGGATCCGACGCTCCTTCGTCCGTTTGTGTAGGCTAAATACGTGGCCGCAACTTCAAATAATTCCTTCTTCTTGAAGTTCTGACGTGGAGATGTGACGCACACATGTTGTTCGTATTATAAATGTAATTTACCTCTAATCAATGAATTTCTTACCTCTTATTGCTTCTTTTTGTTCCACTTTACATCACACCCTCCATAACTGTTTTCGCAAATTACCCCGACTTTGTGACCTCATATTCTATGTTGATTTGTCATCCTCATGCTGCTTACTGTCACCCTTCTGAATTTGTCGGTTGAATTCCGCAACACCCTGTATACAGCACCAAAAAGTAAGGATATATGTTATTCCCAAAAGCAAATTTAAACTTACTTCACAATGAAATGGACACTGTGTGTGTGAGGAATGAAGCGTCAGTTAACATATCGTCCTCGTCATCTTACAATAGTTCAAAATTAAGAAAAGTCATTGGCCTTTGTATTAGGTAGAAATGTGCGTCAGGAATGTTTAAATTAGTTGGAGGGTTTTTATTAGAGTCACAATTCGAAGCAATTGACGGTTATTCGAAAGGGAAATTAAATCGCAATACCTTCACTCTGGGACCTCACTCTCTAAATTACTATTCGACACCATAAACAAACAAGCATATCCCAATGATATATTTCGTTATATCTCAGGTGAATCCACTCAGTGCTTAGAAAATGAAGCATTTCACTATAAAGGAATAATGCTGTTCGCATAAAAAATTCCACAAAATATGTTTTCGTAAAATAAATAGACATTTTAAAATATTTGAATAAATTACCTTTAAATTATGGCCTTTTGATATTTCTCTTTACGTAAAGGTTCACTTTATGTAAAGGTAATCGATCCCTTTATGTAAAGGTTAGTCCTTCTCATTTTGCTTATCACATTTATTTGATTTTCTTGGTAATTTTTTAAAATACTTTTTCCAAAACATTTGATTGGTATAAAAATCTCTTGTGAGTTTTCTCTGCTGTCAATCCCCATTGAAATGTTCCATTCTTCTGATTCCTTTGGTACCATCTCGTTTGAAAAACTATTGTAAAAGTTCTTAACATTTCTTGAAGCAGAAAAAATTTCGAGTTGAAGATTTCCAGAATATATAAAGTACATTTGGTCTCGTAATAAAACAAAAACAAAGAGAAAAAGTTCCCTTACAGTTCTTAATGTTTCTCTCTCGGTATTTCATTTAATACTTTGCGGTTGCAGAAAACAAATAATATCAGAAAAGAATGCTATGTTTTTCCGAAAGTCTAATGAAAAGATTAAGAAAAAAGTATTTCTCCAGGCAAAACCACATTTTTGTTTTCTGTGAAAAGCTACGACAGTAGACATTAAGAATTTAATTTTCCTTTGTGGAAAAAAAAACTCAATTTGTTATTTATAAATATCTCGTAATGAATTAGAACGTCTCAAAAACTTGATTTACAAAAATCACAAGCTTTAATTAATTCTGCCATGACCAAGTCTTATAACATGATAATTACAGTACCCAAAGGAAATGCTTTAGAATATAAAGGAGAAAAAAGTTTCCTTTATGAAACTGAAAGAAATAAGGAATATTGATTCTCAATACGTTTTTATTTTTTAATTTTCTCTAGAAACTATTTCCAATCTCAGATTTGATTTTCTGTTCCTTTCATCCCCCACATTTACTTTTATTGAACTTTTTGGTGTTCATGTACTCGTATTAACCGGTCGATCCATATATAAATTGGAGAACATTTTGAAGAATTTGACTTTAAATGTATTTACATAAATGATGTAGTTCAAAACACATTTAATTATTTAAATTCAATCTTTTTCACAAAATAAAACAATTCAACTAAATAAAATATGTAATAGCGCCCATATTATTCAGTTGACCTCTGGTTTTTTTTAAGTAGACATATTATAACTGTTAACACGTTGAAAATAATCCACAGCGTTTTTCACTTCGGAAGTTTAAATCCCACATTTTAATCTAGTTTTTGCTAAAAATACGAGAAGAAAAAGTAGCCAACTTGCAAACAAGGTTATTGTATTCGAGCGGGATCACAGAATTTGGTAAAAAAGGTAGATTAATTATTGATGTGATGAGAGGCCATGATATCAAGAGAAATTAGTTGAAAATAATGTAAGCTTTTTGAGTCTTAATGTACATCTACAACTCATTTCTAAAAGTCCTAAGACTTGAATGCACAATTCAGCAACATCAGCCACGACCAATTAATTAGTGCAGCTATTAAACCACGGTAAAAAGAGAAAATAGTGGAGTAGTAAAAATATTAATAATTATATTAAGAAATGGACGCACTGCCTTAAAAAGGGGAGTGACTACATAAAATTTCTCTTGAATGCCCCTAGCAATAGAATAAAAATTAAATAGTCTAGATTACAGTTTTTCCAATTTAATATTTCAGTATTTACATGAATGCGAGAATCCATACAGTTGGGAAAAACAATATTACAATAATCAGTGCATACAATTGTTATCCCCGAAAATCTTCTCTGATTTTGGCAGCACATTTCATTTTGAGAGTAGCTTTGTGGTTATATTTTTCAACCTATAATTCACCAAGGCTTAAGTATCTAATCATCAGATCTGAGTATCAAAATATAAGCTTTTGGGTACAATTAGGAAGCATCCGCAAATCAAAAATATCTGCACAATTTCTCAAAAAAATGTTGGAGAATTAAAAACAATATCATAAAACAAGGAAAAAAATATTTTTGTTGTAAAATGCGGAGTTTTTTAATCTTCTTACTCGATGCACTCCTTGTACCTCTGATAAAATAATTTAATTAAAAGCTACACTGCTAGCCATTAAAATTGCAACACCATGAAGGAAAGCAAATACAAAAAATGAGACATTTATTGTACGTAAACAGTATAGCAGGAAGATAAAATGATTCATTTGCAAGCAGTTCGGGGCTTACAGGGAGGTGAAATTAGTAGAAAAAGCTGCCACCCCTGGCAGCTAAAACGGCCCTTAGGCATGGTATTGAACCGAGCTTGGATGAGAGAAACGGGCAATTCATTCCATGCCCCACTTTATCAACCTTATTAGCTGGAAAAGGGTGACGGGACAGTTTCAAAAAAAAAAAAAAAAAAAACAAGATCTGATGTTTACAATGGGTGACAGAATTTGAGAGTGTTCAGGCCAGGGTAATAATTGAATTCCCTGTGTACCGACGTGGAACATGTGGTCTAGCATTATCTTGTTGGTAGATGGCGTTTGGCAGACCTCGACAACCACTGGACGTAAGACATCAGAAATGTGATCGAATTACCGTCGATCCGAACAAGAAATATGCGCGTCGTTTACCCAATGGACTAGGTGCAGGTCGATATTGAATGGAAACAGGCGACGAGCGATCTCCTGGGAGCCTCCAAACACACCTCCATCAGAGAACTGAGACTCGTCTGAAAAGACAACATCGTGCCAATCCTCCTCCTTTGCTGTCCGAAGTACAAGAAGTCACCGTCTTTCTCTATGATGCTGTGTCAAGAGTAATGGCCACCGTGCAGACATTCCATGCTAATGCAAACCACATCGCACCTTACGAGCAAATTCTGGAAGGGCTGCAAACATACCGATTTCCTGGCTAATGGCCCATAATCTGGTTTTGTTGGGACGACCGAGGGGAGGGCGTGGAGGTTCAGCTTGCCATCCTCAGTAATCATTGATACCCTCTTTGCATGACAGTGACTGGATTTTGGCCAGTGTGACGGGGGCATATCATGGAACGATAAACCACTCCATCGATAGACAACTATCCTGCCCCTATCGAATTCCGACACTTCCTGGTAAGGATTTCCTCTTCTTATTCGAGGCATAACACGAATTTTTGAGTAAACCCCGACTTTACCCCAACGCGTTTTTAGAATAAAAAATCCACTTCCCACCTTTTCGTTTATTCAGATGTTCTCAATCCTGTTTCGTGTAAAAGCATTTGAAATACTAATCATTCGCAGCTCTTCTACCTTCCATGTGATTTGTATAGGATCATTCCTTTCTTGCGTTGGAATTTTAATAACCAGCAGTGTATTTCTAAAAAAGGGAATCCTGTTTTATATAAAATGTAAACTTCATGTCAATCGACTCTGAATAACGAAATCAAAAGACTACCTCGGAAGCAACACGAGAGATCTTAACGACGGAATTCTTAATTCCAAATCACAGTTCACGTTAGCGAAACCAACAGAAGAGACATATTAAAAAATAAACAACTTTTACTTAAGTCGATTCAAAATCTAATAGGATTTCAAACAGCTAATGCGAGTGAGTTAACCCTAATTAATAATAATCAGTTAATAGCTAAGAATATTTTACTACTATTTTCCTCCGCAAACTCGATGCACCTAGCTTTTAATAGTATTATTCATTCACATGTATCACGGTGTTTTTTTTAATAAAAAGAGATTCTCAAATTAAATAATTCATTAAAAGAATTTATATTAATGAGAGTGACGACTCAAATTACATTCTGCTCTTTCAGTTTCGTAACATACAAAAGTGAGGGAACTTGGAAGTATCTACAATAGTATGACTCGGAAGCACGCCCGGACGGAAGTAATGCGAGACCATGATAACTCCACTTATACGATAGCCAAGAAAAAAAAAAGATTCTCTTTTATAAACAATTTTTAAATCGTATAAAAGCATTCAAATGTTATAAAAGTTTAAGCTTTCACTAAATGAAAAAAGCAAGTTCAATTTTTGAATTACTGTATAAAACGGATTCAATGAGAAAGAGAGCGAAGAGAGAGAGAACAATAAGATCCTTTTAGATAATAAAAAAATTCCAATTTAAAAGATAAGTTTTTAATCCAAACTAAATTTTTAGAAATAATACCTTAGGAATAGTGATTCATATTGATTAAATTTAATCTTTCCAATCCCTTTATAAATACTTGCATAAAATTGTCGAGTTCATTTTTTCAAATTATGTACGCTTTTGCATATTTACTGCATGCAAAAATTCGTTTTGAAGTGTGAACAAGTTTTGAAGTGATCTAGAGCTACTTGAATAACATCACAAATTCCCCTTCAATAATATTGCATTTGTCTAATACATCCCACCCTCCAAAAACAACCATTACATGACGTAATATATTTTTATTCAGACGTACCAATCAAAATTCAAATGATTTCTCGCTTGATCTCGTGGTAAAAAAGGCGAAGGGATTTTAGTTACAACTCAAGAAATCAAATGGAAAGACAATAAATCTATGAATAATGAAAGCATCCCACACATTTGGACGATGATTTATGCTTTCTTCAATTAGCCTTTGCCGTGTACTCTTCTTTTTATTTTTCACTCATTAAATATTCATAATTTTAATTATAAGTTTTAATCTTATTTCCTGCGTATTCTGTTTCTCTCTTTTTAAGTAAATTTTTTAGATGGTGTTCTTTGTGTTATTCAAAATGAGAAGTTCTTTTTTTGTCTTTTTAGCATTTTAAAGACTAATTCTTAACAAAGAATTTAGAAAGGGTGTTTTGTCTAAAAATACATTCAAAACAACCCATTTAATTAAGTGAATTAACAGCAGCACACAATGTTAACTTAAAGATTAAAATGCATAAAATAAACAAATGTAAACTCCAAATAAAACTGTAAAAAAGTTTTGAGGAATGTCTTTTAATTGATCTTATGCTACACGTGTGAATTGGACACATTAATGCAATTGGCATGCGGTTTATTTTATGTTTACACTGAAATTTGTTTTTGTACGGGGTTTAGGGACTGCGTAAAAAAGGAAACGTATTGTAAGTATCCCATAACTTTTTAAGCAGCTATAAAATAGATTGAACGAGACGAATTAAAAAATTTTTTATGCGTTTAATAGGGATAACATAGCTCAAAAAGCATAAAAAATTATGTATACCGTATTTTTCCGGTGTATAACCGCATCTATTTCTACAAAGAAACCTGAAATATAAATGTGCAATGCTTTTGAATGTGCTAGATATAATGTGTAAGTGGATGATAAAAACGTAAATTGAAAATATAAACTCGACATTATATATATATTAAAAAGTCATTTAAAAATGTTTAACAATATAGATGGAGCAAAAGAATTATTTTTGAATCAGTGTAAAAATGATGGTAAAAAGAGAAGCATGTGGTTCGGTAATGTGCGTGAAGATGTAAGGGAAGATGCTGAATTGTTATTCCTGTGAAATAAATGTTAATTAAATGCATGTAGAAATCTCTGCCTTTTTTTATACGCTTCTTTTCTTTATTTCTAAAGTTTTTTATAAGGCGTATAATATTATTTTTTGTGTTAAAGAGCATCGAAATATATTGTACATAGAAAATGTAACTAATTTACTTTTCATTCAATTTAAAAGTTAATAGGTACGTAACACCAATTATTTACTACTTGTAAGATTTTTCCTATATCCGTTTCTGAACTTGCTCTGTGCAACTTTGAACATGCGGCGGTCTCCGCCAAAGGACCCATTTCCTGTTAGGGAACTAGGCGAGGGGGACGTCTCAACGGTCTATAAATTACTTTCTTTTATTGCTTTTCATTCGAAATATGCACACATTCGATGAATTTATTATATTTTATTTCCAATGGCCAGGGTTGCAAAAGGCCACTACACCACAAGGGGGAAGGAACAAAAACAGACAAAATACACAAAGTAAAGGGGAAAAATAAAATAGAAGTGGCGAGAAAAGCCTATGAACCCAATAAGCTCCTAGCTTGCCAATAAAGGTCGCACAAAGAGGAGACCTTCAGGGTTGGGCAGCGGCGAATGTGGTCAGCATCCATGTCCTCCCGAAAATCGCAGAGCGTACTGAAAGCGGCCTGTGAGCATAATTTTATATAGATGTCTCAGGAGACAGTCGTGTCCAGTGGTCAGACGAAACTCGGCAACTGCTTCACGTCTTGGCCACATGGGAAGATCTTGATTCCATCAGATCATATTGAAATTTCTTTCAGCGAATTGATTTGAAGAGAGATCATTCAAATTTTTCTTAACGATACGCCTGGCACTGGTAAAAGAGACAAGCTTTCCTTGTTATCTGTTGAATGGAAGCTCCCTTCTTTGTTTGGTGGTTCGCAAACTCATTAGAAGTTACACCGTAGTGTCCAGGGATCCACTGTAAGACGATTTGCTTAGACTACTCAGACAGACTCTGCAAACTCTTTTATACACAACACATAAAAAAGGAGAGCATAAAAACAGGTAGGAGTGCACTGCAACAGCTTATTTTTTCAAAATCGAGCGATATGAAAAGCTAAAATTTATGATTAAATGTTGAGATATAAAGAGTTTTAAAGCATATGATAAGAAATGCACACATGAAAGATTTTTATTCCATTATAATATAACAATTAGATATTCTCTTTGAAATTTTTCTTAAAGAAGTGACTGAATAATAACGTCTCACTATAAAGTTGCACGAGGGCTATTAGTGATAGACCTCGTCATTTTGAACCATGGTCAAGTGACAAGGACGATACCTAAGCTGTCATCGAGTCTAACTTCCACATCACGGCAACGGGAAAACGTTTGAGCCTCGACAGATATAACGTGCATCACTCTCCTCTGTAAGCGGGATTTGAGCGGCGCAAGACTGGAACTCATGACACGTTGGCTACGAGTCCGTGAACTACATGACAAGACTCCGACACCACTCCATTAGGATCTAATAATAACATACGCGGAAAAATATTTTCTTCGTGATTTTTCGTGAACATTTATAATTGAAATGATCAATCAACTTATTTACTTTTAGTCAGTTTATGCTTTCGGTATGTACTTGGACTTATTTTATTCTTTTTTTATTTGCAGTATTTTATTCCTGCATAAGAGGAAAAATAAATTATAATTGATTATGAATACTTTTGCATAGATGACCCCTTGATTCTATTTCTCCCAGCCATTCGAATCTTAAGGACTACGTTCGGAACCGTGATTTTGCCAAGCGCATAAATGGATCATTTTCATGATATTTAGTGTCACTTAGATTAGAATATATGCATAAAATTGTTTTAAGGACATTTTGACAAAACAAAATTTATTTAAATATAATATTTTGGCAAAAAATTAACTTAGAATAATCTTTTTTCCAAATGTTCTCCTGTTGTGAAAAATGCTTCTATTATAATAATATTTTGCCTGTATATAGACCAGACCTCTCTACAGAGGTTCAACTAGAATTTTTGAAATATATAACTTAGAAGTGGGTTTATTCATATTTTACGACAACAGAGGGGAGCAATTTTAAGAAAAAAAAACGCCAATAATTATTTCAGTTGGTGGTAACTCTGAAAATAATGTGAATTTTTCAAAAATTCTAGTTGAGCCTCTGTAGAGAGGTCTGGCCTATATACAGGCAAAATATTATTATAATAGAATCAATTTTCTCGAAAGGAGAACATTTGAAAAAAAGATTATTCTAAGTTAATTTTTTGCCAAAATACTATATTTCAATAATTTTTTTTGTCAAAATCACCTTAAAACAATTTTATGCGTGTATTCTAATCTGAGTGACACTAAATATCATGAAAATTATCCATTTATGTGCTTTTTAAAACCACGGTTCCGAACGTAGTCGGATACCTTAAAGGTGAATGAAACATCGACTGCTAAATTTCGCTTGACTGGTCATGCACCATATCTGGTACGCCAGTGTTAATAAAAATCATTTCTTATTGCGTTTATAATCAATATGGGGGAGGATATAGAGTGGAATCTTCGTGAAAGTAATAAAAAAAACGCGAAATGAATTCTGTCATTCGACGAGAATCTCGCAGGAATAAAAAATTGAGAGAAAATGAGGTCTCGTGGGAATTGTTACAGAAAAATCGAATCAGTTTCATGTTGCGAAGCATTGATGTACAAAGAAAGTGCAGAACGCGATAAGGATCAAAAGACTTCGAAATAATAAAGATGATAATTTTCTGCTTTTTTTTTAAACAAGTGATGAGCGCGTTTCTCGGAAGTCGTTTTTCAGAAACTATTAATTTCCAGAACTATTTTTTTTTAAAAAATAAAATTATATTTTTGAGGACATTGTTTAGTTGATGTGACAGCGCAATGGATTTGAATGTATGGGGTGGAATATATCTGGAAAACAAAATAAGTTTGCTATTCAATATTTTTTTAGTTCTTAACAATTTTTTACCAAAGCTTTCCAAAATCAAGTTCTGATATTTTTTGAAAGATATTAATCCCCTCCCCTCATTGGACAAAATTGTTTTTGTTCGTAGCTAAGGAACTAATGAAAAGCAGCTTCAAAGAGTTTCATTTGTGTGCTGAGTTTTCAGTTAAAAAACTTTCTACACAAATATTACTACGTATTTCTTGGAATATAAGAAACACGCATTGTGTCTGTACATTTTAATATCACCTTATAAAAGAAAAAGCAAACGATTAAAAAACGTTACACAGGATAAAAATGATCCCAATGTTCAGTAACGATTTTTAAGGTATCTGACTACGTTCGGAACCGTGATTTTAAAAAAGCGCATACATGGACAATTTTCATGATATTTAGTGCCACTTAGACTGGAATATATGTATAAAATTGTTTCCAAGGACATTTTGACAAAAAAATTTATTTAAATACAATATTTTGGCAAAAAATTAACTTTGAATAACCTTTTTTCAAAATGTTCTCCTTTTATAAAAAATGCTTCTAAAATAATAAAATTACGAGGTTAATCACCAGAAACATTATTCGAAACTTGGCGTTACGAATGAAACAATCGGTCATTTTTATAGATGAATCGATTGTTTGAAAAAGTATTGGTGAGGGAGTGTGGATCAACTTCCAACTCCAAATCAAGGCAACAACGAAGAGAAAAAGTACCTCTATAAAGTTTCTCAGCAGGAAAATTTGTCCGAAATAAATTATATCTATTCTGTATTAAATTTATTAAGAATCGAAGGTTATAGAAATATTTATAGTATTTTTTTAAGAAAAAAGCTTTTTATATAAGTTTAACTGAAGTTAAGAATTGTTCAAAATCTCCCCCAAATATTGATTCTAATTACGTTTAAAGTTCAAATCTACCCTCACAGTACTTTGTTTTTAACAAATGACTTTCGAAAACGTTTATGTTATGCCAGTAGCGCACACAGGAATTTTTCAAGGGGGGAGGGTCCGGGGTTGAAAGTTCACCATTCCTGTATCATGCTCTTTTTGATTTTGTCGATTTTCGGGAACAAAACACATTAAAAATAATTTTTTAATAAATAATTAGCATTAATTGATAAAATTAATCATTAATAACAAGTAATTAATTAAATTTTACGTACTATATACTTAGAATTATAATCAATCGGAAAACAAATCAAGGGCTTTGGGGGGAGGGGTCCGGACCCCCAGTCCCCCCCCCTTGTGTGCGCCACTGTGCTATGCTGATAATGGATTTTGAGTTTATTTTCTAAGTTTGTGAGATTTCAGTTGTACAAAACACTATTAAAAGTTGACGTGGAGTGAATTCAGACAAATTTATCGTATTTTACTTCGTTAAAGAGTCCATACGAACAAGAAACTTTCTATCAATTTGTTATCCTTCTATTATTTCCCTTGCTATTGGGGATAATAGAAGCTAACTTTTAAGTAATGGAACATAGGTAACTTTTTCAAGTTTTTGTTAAGGGCAAGTGTCCGTAGAGCCTTTTTAATTCTTTTTAGATTTATTAGCTTTATTAACTTTTTACATTTATTTGTTTAATAATTTTTAAATCTTTGATTCCTGCTCCTATTACAATTTTGGAAGATATTATATAGCATTAAGTAAGAATGTAAATTAATGATTTATATATTTTTTTATTTTTTCATTGGATCTTTTTCGGGTAAAAATTCTTATTTAAAGACATTCTTCTTCTATTTGTTTCAAATATAATCTATATATTTTGGCTCTTTTTTTTTTATTTATTCGTCGTTCCTCGGAAGCGCACACTAACTGTTTACTTTTACGACCACTCATTCGTTGCATGAGTGGTTGAAAAGAAACGAATAAAGCTTATTTCGAAAGTTTTGCATATCGACCTGGCAACAGCAGTCCCATTGGAGAGGGAAGCGGGAAATCATTAAATCAACGCCCGAGTCGAAATATGCGCAAATCAAGTGGAAACAACCAAAAGTTGTCATAGCTCGCTTGTTTCGCTGATGGAGAATCTGCCTTCTGGCAACGAAATTTCGACCGCTCCTTTCCCAGTTCACACACTTTGATTCCTTAGCATATTTTAAACAAACAATCTCTGGGATTTTCTATTCCCCCCTTCTTTTTATTAGTTTAGTTTTGTTTCAAAAATATTTCTCGTGCTCTAGAATTTCAAAAATATACTTTGAACTAAACAACATGCCGATACGATTTATGCGTTTAATGATATTATTGCATTTTAATGATAAATTTAACGATTTCGTCAAATGCGACTGGTATTTTCTTGGATTTTCTAATGTTGAGATTGTTGTAATGACTTACAAATATATATATAAGTGGAATTGAATTCACAATATAATGTATGCATATACACTTGCCTCCAAAAGTCTGCGAACAGACGATCATCTTTCATATTCACGCAAATATCGCTAATTAAATGAAATCTTTTTGAATCAATACAATTTTTTATTGATTCCTCAAACGTTGAAAATTCAAATAATATGGAGCAACAATCCCCTGATTATTACGTAAAATAATACAAATATTTATAATTTAAGAACGACACAAATTGTGTGTGTCAAAAGTCTGCGTGCATTAGAAAAAAAACTTTACGATAATGAATTGTAACTAAATGTTAATACTTTTTAAGCTATTCCGTTCTTTCCATGACTCTCAAGGTATTTGGTAGGGATTCAACTAACTTAATTGTCTTTTCTGTGGTTATTTTATTCTATTCTTCTACTATGACAGATTTGAGCATTTCTTTGGATTTTATTATGTTTTCCCAAATTATTCACTCGAGTAAATTCCCCAAATGCTGTATTGAGCTTAAGTCTGAGAACTAGGATGGCTTACGGAATTGGTTTGGGACATGACAAAACAGCCATGGCTTCACAATGCCTTCACAATGTGAGCCAATTGCTTAGTACCTTAGTCTTGTTGAAAGTAAAAATCGTCACTCACTGCAAGTTTCTCTGCACTTTCCATGATATTTTACTTCACTAAGTTCAAATAATCAATTTTGTATACATTGTTGATTCAATAAATTACAGATTACCAACCCAAAGGCTTCCTATGCACTCCCAAACATCATGACTTCTCCATTTTCGATAGTCGAAAAACTATTCCCTTTCTTAAGATCCATGCAAAAAATTTTTCAGGCATGTTTCTATCTTTTTTTTATGCTAAAATACAAAAATTACTTTCAATTGAATATATTACTTTTTTCAGTAATTATGGGCCCTGTTTAAATGTTTTTTTGGCAGAGCTCTCGGCTCTGTTCACTCGAGAGATGAGTGCAGCTCGGCCATGGCAGCCATCTTTTTTCAGTTCTCTTAGAATTGGGAGACACAATGTCACATTTTTTTGGAATATCTCAACAACACTTTTAGCTACTTGTGAACTTGATTAGTCTTGGACTTATTTTTACAGAGCGTATTTATTACAAAGCAAAATTATCGAGGTGATACTGCAGATAAGTGGCCGAATCTTTGCTTGGACTTTAAAATTTCAGTTGGTTAGTAGTTTAGGAACACTTTTTTAAACAATGAATGTCTCCTATTAAGGCTGTTTTCGGTAAAAGTGCGAGAGCTCTAACCAAACGCGAAGCACATTTTCAGACAGAAAAATGACCCGATTTTCCCATGGAAATTTGCAATATTATAACTCGTACCTCTGTTAACAATAGAGTGTTTTTAAGACTACACACAGTACCCTACACATTTCATATCCAGCGAATTTTTCTTTCTTTTTTTTTTGCATTTTCTAGGGGCCTGTATTATAGAGAAGCTTGCCACCAGATTTTAGATCTGTTAGTTTTTAAGATATTTGAAGTTTTATGCGTTATACTTTTGGTTTCCTTTTAAAGTATTTTCCCCCTCTTCAATTGAATTAAGGTATCCGACTACCCTAAAATCATGATTTTTATCAAAAGCTTTATAAAAATGCCAAGTGTTTTACTTTCTATTCTCTAAAACAAAAACTACAAGTGTTTTAGTAAAAGCAAATGCCATAAATTTACACAAGATGTCAAACATTAAAATGCGTTTTATTGAAAATGTGTTTTTTCTAAAAGCTCAAGCGAGGACAGCGATTGCTCAAAAAGTTTTGAAACTAATTTGCTGAAAGTTTTGTGCATGTTATGAATAACATTAGAAGTGTTTTGACCTTCAGACTTATCAATCACTGCTTTATTTGAAAATTTATAATTCATATGAATATAATCACTGTTTTTTAAGCAATTTCATATAACAGCTAAGATAAAGTGTGCTATAGTTTTTGTAAAAATTATAATATCTCTTATCCTGAAGGTCATTTCAAACACGAATAACAACGTAACACATCAAATTGAAAATTTGAGAATTTGTTCATAAAATGTTTGTACAGAGCAGGCCCGTTTATGCAATTTTTTGTACATTTTCAACAGTCCCTTTTCCTATTTTTAATAAGTATAAACATTTTTCTCTTTTCAATTTTCGGTCTTTTTCTTTAAAATTTACTAAATAAACCTAAAAATCACAAAAAAATCCCCATACCTCCATTTTTTCAAAAAAAAAGTGGTCGTAAGTAGCAGGATATCTTAATTAAAAATATTATTGAGCACAATAAAATCTTTTAGTGTTTATTAAATCCAATTTTCATTACTAAAATCATTTCTGCTTGATTATGTTTTGAGTTTTTTGAGTTCTTATAATTAATAAATTAAGATTAAATTCATGGTCAATTTTTGCTTTAAAAATAGTTTATATAACTTAAAAGCTTTATCCTTAATTTTTTTTCTGAAGAGAAAATGCCATTGCCAAAGCGTTCTCAGGTTGCTGGGATAAGCAATATTTCGAAGAGATGGAATACTACTGAAAATAATGTATCTAAAAATAAGTCGTCAGCTGATACTGCAATTAGACTTCCAAATACAAGTATTTTGAATTCAAATGTGTTGCAGATATAAATGGATATATATATGTATTTTCTTGATGTATCAACCTACATTATACTAAACACATTGTAGTACTATATTTTAGTATTTTAAAGTCGTACGACAACAGCTAAAACTTCTTAAACTGCCCCAATTTAAAATTCAAAACAAATGAAATTTTATGAACAAACCTAGCTATTTTTAACTTAAATTATTGTAGTATCATCATTATTAGTACATAAATTTTTTGAGTTTCAAAACTTTTGTAAAAATATTAGGTTAAGATTAAGCTGAATAAACTGTCATCTTAACATATGCTTTCAATAACATGCAAAAATATATTTTGAATAAAAAATATTATTTTCAGTCATATTTAATTAAAGTAGTGTTTTAAAGTAACATTAACGTGACTTCTGTTGTTGCAAATTAGATGACAATTAACTTATATTAGGATTGTAAGATTTTACTTTTAGCAGAATGCATGCTGAATGGGTCATCTGCCGAACGGTTTCTAAGCGAGTCTTTAATGCTGTTCAAATATGAAAATAAGCAATCTCGGGCGTTGGTAGACGAAAATAGAGTTAAATAGCATGATCCGGCTTCTTTGAACAGTTAAATGTGTTTGAAATTGAATTCCATGCTTCAATATCAGCATTTTTACTTGTATTGTTTGTCAATCTTCCAACTTTCTCCTTTTTTCAACAAATTTTTTAATCCATATTAAACTAGACTGGAAATCAAATTGGGAAAAGTGCAGTTTATTAAATGAGAAATAACATCATGGTATATAAAGAAGAGCGTTTCCAATAATTCTTTGAACTGAGAAAATCTCGCTGAAAACTGCGAGCACTTGAAATTCGGTTGGGAATTTGAATCAGAGTCCTCTCAATATGACAACAGGAACCATATGGGCAATATATACAGTGCCACAAACAATTGAGGATACACCTTACTTTTACTTGATAAATCCAACTTTCAATCGAAATAACACATTAACTAGAAGTGCAAACGTGTTTTTATTTTCACATGTAACAAAAGGGTTAATTTACGATAAAAATAACGAAAATCAACAAAAAATATCTAAAATTAAAAATTTCACAAGTATTTGAAATAAACATAGGCAGATCTTTACCTCAAAAAAGTGAGGATACACCAATGAAATGTTTGTTTAACTACCCCTAGACTTTTTTCTGCTTGCTACTATAATAGCCTGTGTTTGGCCAATTTTATCTTAAAACTTTTTCGACTGTTACTTTTATCTTTTGAAATTGGTTATGCGAATTTAAAGTCGCAATTTTAAATGGAAAATGGGTACTCGGAGAGAGACCAGTATTGATGTAAGAAAATTTATATTAAGGTTATTTAAGAGAGGAAAATCTTATCATGAAATAGCTAAAATTGTCGGTAGAAGCCACTCGTGTGTCCAAAAAATCATTGGAAGATTTAAAAGCGATGGATTAATTGAAAATAAAAGTGGAAGAGGAAGGAAAAGTATTCTGAGAGATGTAGCCAAAAGGAAAGTTTTGAAAGATATCAAGATTGATCCTAAACTAAGTGCAGTCAAACTAGCTGCAGAAACTTCTCGAAAAATGGGCTGAAGTGTAAGTGCTGAAACTGTGAGAAATGTGATTAGACATGGTGGATATAGCAGTCGAGAAACCTTTCATAAGCTTACAAAATCAGAAAGAGCGTTTGGAGTTTGCAAAAACTCATAAAAGGAAGACAGATAACTTTTGGAAGAAAGTTATATTTAGTGACGAAAGTAAATTCAACATTTTTGGAAGTGATGGCCGTCGCACCGTTTGGAGAAAGCCGAACACCGCTTTGGATCCAAAAAATTTACATCCTACAGTTAAACATGGTGGTGTCTCCGTCATGGTTTGTGGTCATATGGCTTCAAATGGGGTAGGAAATTTAGTTTTTATAGATGGCATAATGAATCATATAAGCTTTATATAGATATACTCAATAACAATCTTAAAGAAAGTGCAAAAAAATTGGGTTTAGATGGAAATTTTATTTTCCAGCAAGACAACTACCCCAAACATACGGCACATAATGTCAAAATGTGGCGTCTTTTTCATTGTAAACAGCAATTGCACACACAACCACAGTCCCCTGACATCAATGTCATAGAAAATTTGTAGGCCACATTCGAAATAGCGGTCCCAAAACACCAAATTAGGAACAAATCCCATTTAAAGCAAGTGTTACAAGAAGAATGGGATAAAATATTTCCAGGTACCACCAAAAAATTGGTCGAATCGGTACCAAGACGTTTGGAGGACATTATAAAAGCCAAAGGACATGCAACCAAATATTGACACTGTCTTTGTATGTGATATGTCACAAAAATTTCACTGGTGTATCCTCAATTTTTTGAGGTAAAGATCTGCCTATTTTTATTTCAAATACTTGTGAAATTTTTAATTTTAGATATTTTTTTGTTGATTTTCGTTATTTTTACTGTAAATTAACCCTTTTGTTACGTGTGAAAATTAAATCACGTTTGCTTAATGTGTTATTTAGATTGAAAGTTGGATTTCTCAAGTAAAAGTAAGGTGTATCCTCAATTGTTTGTGCCACTGTATGTGTTTTCTAATCCCTAAGGCTATTTTACTGTTCAAGATAGTGCCTTGAAATTTTTTGTATATACTCTCAAAGGTATGTTCTACAAAAGCTAGTATGGATTTATACAGGGCTGAAATCTCTAGTTTTTTTAAAAAAATACTTAAGTTGATATTTTAAAATTTTTAGTGTTTTTTCCAGGTTTTTCTAGAAAAACAATTATTAAAAATCAACAAGCGAATAGATTTTCAAATTCATACTAACATTTGTTCACAATAATCTAAGAAACACAAATAACTTAAAATGACTAAAAAATTTAAAAATTAAATATTTTATAAAAGTTTCAAAAAACTTAAAAAATTCCTAATTTTTTAAAATTGTAAAATAATGGCTGATCAATTTGACTTTTTACTTACAGAATTAGCTTAATAATATAATCTAAATATAAAACAAATTATTTTTACTGTAACTGTCTCCAAAAAAATTTTTTTGTAAAAGGGTACTGTGTAGCCTTAAAAACTTCAAAATATTCTGTGAATACTTACTTTTTTGTTTTAATACGTGAAGGCAAAAAAAGCCCATTTAACATTACGGTATGGGATAAAAAATGCAAAACACATTTTACACCAGAAAAAATGAGCCGACTAGGTTAAAAATGGGAAGTAGGATATACACTCTGTCGCAAAAAAATATATGCACCCAGAAGAAATCAAGCTACAATCACGAAACTCGGCAAGAATGTAGTCTGGTAAGAGATATGCAAATGATTAAAATTTCGAAGCCAATGAGACAAGGCTAAGTGTGCTATGCGCATATTAGTTGCGCAACTGGGAGAGTTTAAAAGCATGAGTACGAGCGCCGTACGGCTATCCAAACGAATCTGATGACTTTGATAGACGATATTGAGACTTAGGATGCCTCTAAGACGTAACCGGCGGCAGTACGAGCAGCTGACGGACTTTGATAGGGGCCGTATAATAGGCCTCAGAGAAGCAGGTTGGTCGAATAGACGTATCGGCCGCCACCTCAGTCGGAGCGATATGGTAGTTGCTCGGTGTTGGCAACAGTGGATCACAGAAGGTAGAGTGTACCGTCGCGGAAGGTCAGGACGTCCCAGGAACACAAATGATCGCGAGGTTCGTGCAATCAGAAGAGTGGCCACTTCGGCACCAACAACGTCGCTAGCATCGATTCAACGCCACTTACCTCCTTCCAGACATCCAGTGCCATCAAGAGAAACCATAAGGAGACGACTGACCGAAGTTGGCTTGAGGAGCCGACATCCGCTAAGACGCTTGCCACTGACCCCACATCATAGGCAGTGTCGACTGGATTTTTGCCGACCTCGGGCAACTTGGAGTGTGACAGACTGGAGACGTGTCATCTTCAGTGATGAATCCCGATTCAGTCTCAGTGCTGATGACCACCGCACACGTGTCTGGAGGCGCACCGGCCAGCGGTCCGATCCGGCATTTATTGTCGAGCGGCATACAGCAATTTCACAAGGTGTGACAGTGTGGGGAGCAATTTCTTGGGACACACGATCATCTTTAGTGGTCCTTCAAGGCACTTTGACAGCTCGCAGATACGTGGACGATACTTTAACGTCGATTGTGCTATCCATGCTATCAAGTCGCCCAGGTGCCATTTATTAACAGGATAATGCTCGTCCACATACTGCGCGACTCTCCCAACAATGTCTTCAAGGATATGACGTCCTACCATGGCCTGCCAGGTCACCAGATCTTTCGCCAATAGAACATGTCTGGAACGCGCTGGGAAGGCAACTGCAGCCGTCCCGAGATACAGGAGAATTAACTGCGCAGATACAAAGACTATGGCAGGATCTTCCACAGGGGGTCATAAGTGATCTAATTGAATCGATGCCATGCCGAATTTCGGCTTGTATAGCTGCCAGAGGTGGCTTTACTACTTACTGATTTTTAACCTTTTGCAAGCTGTAACCGCTTAATAAAATGATATTTTGTTCTGAATTTTTAATCATTTGTTTATTTTCATATACACTACATGCATACCAAATTTCGTGAATGTAGCTCAATTTCTTCTGGGTGCATATATTTTTTTGCGACAGAGTGTAAAATACTGCTCTTTAAAGGACAGTGAAGCTAGAATATCATATTAATTTTTCATTTCTTTTATATCTGAAAATATATTCCAAATTCTGGTTCTATTCTTTAACATTAACCGAAAACAGCCTTAACAGTTTCAGCTAATTGATTTAAAAGATCTAAGATCTTTCTTTCAGTAATAGATCGATCTCTTTTCTGTTACCTACCATGAAATCACACACAAATTCAAGTATCAAATTCCAAATAAACCGTTATAGAAGCTTATAGTTACTTAAAAATACGACTTGGTATACTTTTATTGTGAGATAATTTTACCAAGTCATATTTATAAAGATTTTTTATTATAAGTCTTTAAAAGCTCTATTTTGTAAGTGGCTTTACAAAATAGAAGCAGTACGCAGACTTTTGGCAGGGTGGTCGGTGATTATTTGGTGGTCATTTGTTTTTTAATGTTGGTGGATTTTGTTGCTGTTGTTTAAATAAGGAAATTTCGATGAATCCCTGAGAGGTAAGTTGATTTTCTGAAGCGAGATTTTAATAGTAATTATATAATAAACATGTAAGATGATTGCCTGTAAGCAGACTCTCGGAGGCACATCTATAGATGATTTCTTAATTTATCTAATATGGAATAATATGGAGCGTAAGAAGGTACGCTTTAATGATATGTTTGTTTCACATTGAGATCCAGTTTATATCTGTTGATAATACGATCGCTGATTGTACACAGGGCGAAAGCTAGCACTCTTTAGGTTTCAAGTGTCAGTAGATAAAGCGAAGCAAAGGAAACGCATTCAAGAGGTTTGTGTATTTTTCTTAAATCCCGAAATTCTGGTAATTCAGAAGAATTAAAAATGCATCAACGTAATTGATAGGCAAGAAGGTCGATTAGAATGAATATTGCCGGGCGGCATTAGTCAAGAGTGCGACATTAATCTAAATGAAATCAGACGCACTGTTTATGACTATTGAAAAAATAATTGCATTCAACCGAACTCTCCTAACAGTCATCAGATCATCTAAACTCATCATTTTCCGACCACGAGTTCCCGACCGTGGCCACACCAGAAGTTAAAATCTGCCATCATTTGATACAAATGTCAGCAATGCATAGAAAGATTCAGTAGAATTATTACACTTGATTTCATCTTATCTGTTTATTAGATATTTATAAGTATAAATATATCATCTTATAGATCAAATAGAGTTCCGAAGAGGTAACATTTGCAGTTGCAACGACGAAATGGGAGCGGGTCAAAAATATTGCAAGATGATATTATTTTAGAATTTCGGTTCAAATAAAATTTAGATGGTCCCATAAGGAAAAAATTAAATGAATCAAATTAACTAAGGTTTATGAAATGTGATTCCAGTAAAAATTTTACTTTATAAAATAAATTTGTTTTAATGTTTACTCAAACAAATGATGAGTACCTAGTTATTTATTTTGAATTCGTTGATGCTATAAAATTTTTAATTTTATTCTTTTGTTTGAAAACGCAGTAGTCTACATTATATTTATCCTTCTTTCACATTTGGATGGGGTGAGGGTGGCCGAGGGGGGGGGGAATCTCATGTCGCTGCAGTCTTGGCATGAGTTTACTACGAAACTTTCATGCAACAGGGTGGATAAATGTTACATCTGGAAATGTCTCACGTTGGCGTGGTGCAGATGTTTGGAGACAAGGGGTGTTATCTTCGATACTTGACAGCGGCTCAAAATTATGTCCTTCCTGAATAGCCCTTGTGACGGCGATAGCTTAGTGGTCAAGGTCAAGGACTCCAGGCTGCGTGCCAGCGACACGTTAAATCTGTCGAGATCCAAACGTCCTCCTGTTGGTGTGGTGTGCAAGATAGAAAAAAGGGGTGCCAGCTCGCTTGACCATGGTTCAAAAGGATGAGGTCCGTCACGTCGTGCAGCTGAATAGGTCGTCTTTACTATTCACTCACTGCGCTCCCTTACACACTCCTATTTTGAGGCCATTTAAAGTAATTTCTTAGAAGAAAAGGGTGGATATTTCCTAAACAAAGTTACTTTGTTAATTAACTCTAATTATAAGTCAACTTAGAAATGAAACAATTCAGAAGCTTTATCTCGAATTATAAATTTTGCAAATGAATAATTTTAAAACTGAACTCAAGTTCAAATCTGTTGTCGAGTCGCGGGTGTTGCCACTGAAAGGCAGCCGTGTGTTGGCTAATACACGTGGTGTAGAAATATCAAAAGAGTGGAATTTGAACTCGCATATCGTTCTCGCGTGACGTACTCCAAAACCACGGTTCAAAATGTCGAGGTCCGTTGCCAATAGCCCTCGTGTTTCTGATGAGATGTCAGATGTTAAGAAACATTCACTAATCCTATGGTTTGGGATCGGCACAGATTTTCCAAAGGGTTTTCTTTTCGAATGTGTAGAGGAAAAATTAAGAAATTTCTCTGAATGTGTGGAGAGAGGTTATAAGAAAACACATTGAACATAAAAAGGTTCGGAAAATAATTGCTTTTTCTTCCTAGTACACTCCATTCTTCTTTGTAAATTGTAGCCGCGATGGCTGAGGGGTGATGATAGCGAACTAGGGTTTTTGACTAGGGGCGAGCCTCTGTGCCATTCAAAAGCCGCAGGGATGCAAGTGAAATCTTTTGTAGCTCAAAAATGTGGCGCAGGGTGAAGATCTGAAAAGTAAGGCATTGTTTCTCAAGCTTTTAATACTGGCGACCCAATTTTCAAACATAATTTTTATCGCCCACCCCGCACAATAAAAATATATTTACTGCAATAAAAATGCACTTTGACGCTAAAGCTACAATGCGATCTCAATTATAAACTGATTAAGTATTAAATTTTGTATATGTTACTTTTAAGTAATATATATTTTAAGACACAATTACTTAAAATATATATATTACTTAATTATTATTATGTTATTTTTCTTTCTCTAATTTTTAAATTAGAACAGATCGCAAAATGATATATTTAATTAAAGATATATTTCCTTCAGCGTCCATTTCTCAAAGTACGTCATTAGAAAAATTGTCTAGTGTATGTTGCTCTCTATCATATCCATCACATCTGGCATTATCGGGTACGTTTGCGTGAGTCTGGGCAACCTATCGGACGTCTGTGCAAAACATGTAAAAATGCTTTTCCTCGTACAATTCCAGTCAGTTTTGGTCGACTTGATACTTCTATAGCTACCGAACCTAGCTTGAATGTACATTTTATAATTTGAACGTTAAGTGTAATTCACAGTAATTAAGTATTTACGGCAGTAGATTAAAACAAAATCATACATACATTTTTAAGTTGTAAGCAAATATTAAACGATAATAAAGGATCAACAAGTACACAGACGAGCATAGTTTCGAAAATTAAATCAAGGAAATATTCTCAAAAATACTTAAATTTTGGATTTAATGCTACTGAAGTAAACGATAAAAAAACGCCAGCTCGCTTTGTGTTAAAACTTACAAATCTAAAGAACAACACATGTGAAAGTTGTTTTTAAAACCATGTAAAATCATTTAGCCATGTTGGCAAAGAGTTGTAAAAAGTATTTTCTCGCTCAGGACAACTTGGTAGCAGATTACGAGTGGGTTAGGGATTCATTTCACAATATTTCATAAGGGTTCTCAACTTCCGAAGAAGAAATTTTCATAGATTTCACATCCGGTGGCATAGTTAAAATGCAATTTTGAAATAAATAGCTCTTTGAATTTTGGACAGAGGTGGATGAAGAATATTTTCTGCACTGAAAACAAAAGCACTTTGTATATTATTATTTCAACATCCTACCTTTGGGAAACCGCATTTTCTGTGGTGGCTGCTTTGAAGACAAAATATAGATCTCAGCTAAATATAGAAAAAGAACTCTGATTGTCAATTTCTGATATTAAACTTTCCTTTGAAAAACTTTGCTCTACAAGACAAGCCCATGGAAGTCACTAATAACTATTAAACTTGTTCTTAATTTAGTATTAAGAAATTATTTATAAAATACCTTCTTCAGTACTGATACATAAAATGTATACTGGCTGAAACACCGCCTTTTCGCACGAGTTCATTTTTTAAAAAAAATAAAGCATTATTCTAGATATAATAACTGAACTGTAAGGAGAGTAAAACTTGCGTGCACGACATTGTATGCAAAAATGTAAAATGATTTTTTTTATATAAATGCTTTAATTGTAAATAACTGTTTAAAAGAACTGTAATTTTAAACCTCACAGAATTAGCATTTAAAACTATTGGTAAATAATGAAACAGAATATAAAATTCCGATGCAGAATAATTGTATTACTTTTTAATATTTAAAGCGAGAAGACTTCAAAATGTTTTAACCCGGGGGTAGGCCCGCACTCGATACTAACGCTAATGGTAATGCGGGGGGACTCAGTCACCCCACTCATTTGTTTATAATTATTTTTACTGTACACGATACAAATCGGAATACTAGTGAATATTTTAAAATTTATAGAAAGAGTATACCTACTTTCTTTCAAGGACTATTCAAATTTTCTTTGATGATTTGAGAAAAAATCCAATAAAACTGAACTAAAATGATTCAGAAGTGCAAGACCTTAATAAAGGACGCAAACCAGAGACACTTTTCACTAATATTACAGAAATATTTGTTGGGAAAGCTGTCATATTTTGTTCAAGTTATTGTAGTTTTAATGAGCTTTCATGATCGAGTGTGTGAATATTAACGTCGCATTGTTCAGCTACACGAGGGTTTTTGGAGACGGACCTCGTATACAATTTTGAACCATGGTTAAGTGATGAGGACGATACTTGAGCTGGCCTTTTTTAACTACCACACCACTCCAACAAGAGGACGTTTGAGCTCTCGACAGATTTAACGTGAATCTCACCCCTACACGGCGGATCTTTAGTGGTACTGGGCTCGAACTCGTGACACCTTTGGTGATCCACAAATAGCAAGTTGAACCTTTTCTTTCTTGTGTCTTTTTGACAAGGTGAACTGAACCCTGTGGTACACTTATGGCTTCATATTTTAGTTGATGGAGTTCTTTAGGAAGCATTTGAAAATTTCCCTTTCGTTTCATGTTCATCGCGTTTCTCAATCATGAATAATATGTATTCTTTCAGTAGGTTCTTCTTTTGCTTGATTAGTTTCAACTTCCTTTAATAGAGATCACAAATTCCCCGCTCCACCACTCCTGGGTTAAAAGTGTATTCAGAAAAAAATACGGATGTTCTAAAAAGGATTATGACGTTTTTCACTATGTTTTATATGTTTGAGAATACTCATAAAAATAAATCTTGGCTAAATAATCCTTCAAAAATTAATCAATTCTTTTCCAAATATCGTAAAACTCTTTATTATTTACAATTTCCCTAAGCAAAAAACAAACACATAAAAGATGGGATGGAGCTAATGTAGAACTAACCATACCAGTAAGTTTGAATTTTAATCAAATGATCCTCAAATGTATTATGCTGCGTGGCTGAAAAGTGAATCATGCCTTCCTTTTCTTTCTACAACTAATGTACAGTATTTCAATAATATTACAGTGATAAACTGTTTATCTTCTTAGAATTATTCTCAGGGTCTGGGTTTCATTTTTTCTTTTAACGAGTAACATCTTATGTTTAAGAAGAAAACGTAATAAAAGAATCTCTCATTGAGGAAATACAGCAAATTAAACAAAATGTTTTTTCTTTAATTTGGTTTTAGGATCAAAGATAGCTATTTGATGACGGAAAAACGCTAGATGATAAACATAAATTATATCAGTGTTATTGTGTATTTTTTTATTATGGAAGAAAGTATTTTGTTTTACTTCTTTCTGGTTATTTTTTTTATAAAATCTTTAAATTTTCTATATGCTCACGCCCTCCGTAGGGGGCACGCCCCACACTTTGAGAAATACTGGAATAAGGTGAAAGCTCAGATGTCGTCTTCGTTACTTGAGAAAAAATCAAAAATAGCCCCTAGGTAACTTCGACGTTATTAAACTCTTTTGTTGATTTAATGTCTGAAAATACAAAGCATCTTTGATGTTTGTAAAAATTCAACACATGAAATATTTTATTTTTTGTATTGAACGCATTCGGTAGTTCGTTTCTGGTGAAATCCTAGGTCCAGCCGATACACCTCGCAATGTTGAGGACGAGGGGAGCATCTGAAGCTACGTATGCTATTCTTTCGCCAATAATTAAAATACAACCTTTGTTCTAAAAGTCACTCGTTCTACACGACCCAATTCAACAAGCAGAGAGAGATAGTTTTATCTTCTAATTTATTCAACGTTAAGAGCATGACAAAGAGACCAGGAAAGGTTGAGAGAGTCAAGTCACGAAAAGAAAGACGTTTTGTATTCCGGAAAGATTTACAATGGTATATTCTTGAAGCAAAACTTAATTTCCAAACATTTTTAAAACTTAAAACTTTACGTGACTACATCTTTACTCCGATTAAGAATACGATGGAAACGAAACAATGCATTCGGCTGATGTTCTTCCGCTTCACATCTTGAAATAGTAAAAACTGCGGAGCAAAATATGGAGAGGCGACGCTGTTGAATCAAAACAATGAACACTTCCAATACAACCCCGACGGGCCTCGGAATTAAAGTCAAGAACTATTGCGTAAGATAAGATGATTGGGACGAAGTTCGTTTCCTCTATCCTTTAACAAAAATGCAACAAATCGTAACTCCGATCATCTAGAAACGAAGGAAGCGCTCGGCAGTTTCGCTTACTAAAGACAATTAAGAGGTTTTGGAATTTTTCCTAATGTGACATTTTTGAGATTTTTTCATTTTCAAATTGTTTAGATTTTAGCCTTTCTAAAAAATACCCTACTTTAACCTCTAGGGTAATTAGAAGCCCTTAAAACCTGTTTTTAAATAATCATTGAAATTGGGCCACACCCATTCAAACGCCGAAAAATGTGAAAAAAGTATTTTGCTTTTGCTTAAAAGTTGAATGAATGATGGAAATCAAGACATTTAATCCATAATTACTAAAAAAGTGTTTACATGGAGATACACAAAATCCCGATGAAAGTGTAAACAACGTAATGTAGTTTCGTGTACCGAAGAAAATATTTATACAAATAAAAATATTATTATTGGGTATACATAGGATGCAATTTCAACATTTAAAAATGTAGATTTGTATCAAAACCAGAAATTTTGAGAAAACTTAATATTGAGCCTGGTGATTACAAGATACAGGCAATGAAGCACCTTTACAAACAGAGGATGTTAAAAGCTAAATACTCATGTTTACAAGAAACAAACAAGTTAGGAAATAAAAAAGACTTAAAAGGAAAAGAGAGGTGGTGTGTGATGAGATTAAAAAAAAAAAAAATGGAGATCCTTTGGAGTATGGGGAGGAACGTTTTAATAAAAAAGTAATTATACATTAAAGTCCATTTATCTCAAAATGTAAATTTTTGATGTTCGATGTTCTTTTTCAGGGAAAATAATATTTACAGGTATGTAAGTTTTTTATGACATAGTATGGTTAATATATACCAAAATATGAGCTTTTTGTAAAAAACTCAAATTTATATTTTATAAATTTTTTATGTGAAAAATGGGTCAAGTTTCACTGTGTTTCATAAAATATTTTATAAATTATTTAAAAATTCACAATTATATAGCTAAAAGCTCATTTAAGTATAATGAGAATGGTATACTTTAATTGTATACAGATTTTCAAGCATGTACATATACCAGATTTTGAGAAAAGGTCCATCGAAAACAGCCAATTTAACATTGTCGGTATAGAGGTTTTCGACTCCTCTTAACGAGGTTGCAAACTCGTGGCTCTTTCTGTTGAGTCATAGGTTCGAGTCCGTTCTATAGAATTTAAATATGTCGAGATCTTTACTTTGGTACAATAGGGGAGTGAGGTGCCAGCTTTCCTGCACTTCAAACTGTCCGTCGTCAATGATCCCTTCTGAGTACGATGTGAATAAATGATCCCCATAGAATGAGCATATGGCGCTTTTGACTATTGCACGATACTTGAGTTTTTTTTTCTTGGCGCCCCATAAAACTTAGGAAATGATACAATGAAACTTATAGAATTAGTTAAATATACTTTTATAAAACTTATAGTGAACGGGTCTTATTGTTTTGAATCAGGATAAACTATCAAAGAAAATAATCTCTTTGGGATCGCGTTCGTCTACCTTTCACCTTGATTATTTTCACAGACAGGGTTATAATAAACATTGACCACAGAAGCCATGGGGGCATCTCTGTGACAAGTAAGTTTAAATTTCAATTTGGGTTCCATCCTATTATTCCTCATAACTGCAAAGGAATTAAGAATTGTGTGTTGCCGAGTATTAAACGGATCATCATTCAATGAGATGTTGAAAAAAGAGCGAAAAAGAAAACTTAAAAATTGTACTCATTGCTTATAGCGTTTCGGAATGTCCATCGCCTATTTTCCTCCTGTTGTTTTAGTATGAAATGAAATCGAAACGAATTCAATCTGATTTTCCCAGCTTTTCCAAGTGGGAATTTTAAAGTTTAGTTAGAATAGACGCAGTTTCACAACTCCATAGGAGGACTACTTTCTTGTGAGGGGGAAATAACGCTCACTAAATCTTTAACATTTAAAAATGTTAATGCATGGGAAGGGTTTATCTCACTCTTTTGTACGCCAATGATGAGGACCTTAGGAACAATAATTATCAACTGCATGTCGTCAACAAAAATTCTGATGCGTAAAATTAGTATATTAAATCTTCTCTTTTTTTGGCCGCGGTAATCGAGTGGTCCAGATCACACGAACTCGTGGCCAGTGAATCGTCAGTTCGAGTTTTGGTGCCTCTAAAACCTCGCCTTGTAGAGGGGCTGATGCTCCTTTAATCCGTCGACAGTTATAGACTTTACATTGACATGGTGTGGAAGTTTAGAGAGTAGTATCCCAACTCAGGTGTCGTCCTCGTCAATTAATCGAGTTTCCAAATGACGAGGTCCTTCACCTATAGCAGTAATGCAGCTTCAAAGTGGGACGTCAATAAAAACAATGAAATGTCTTTGAGTTAAAACTTTATATTTGGCCAAGTTGCGTCAAGCACTTTTTCATTGTTGAAAGGAGAACATGTACCGGGAAGAAGCTAAGACGAATCCAAGAAGGTAAGATTTAGAGAATCTCCTCGTTTTAGGTAACATTCATGAAATTTTGAGCCGTCACTGAGCGACGAGACGGGTGTCTTCACTAACCATCGGAGACCCATCAATGCAAGTCCGATGTTTACAAACAATGAATCGCATTACATGAGTTTTTGTAAAGAATCTTTTGCGCGTGTATGGAGAACTCCATCTCCAGCATCTCTCCTCACCGTGCTTCAAAACTGCGATAAGCTTTTCTTCCTCCGAAGAATGTAATGGATTCCGCTTTTCAGAGACATGAGTGGCAGATGTTATGATCGGAGGGTCGCTGGTTCGAGTTGCGGTGCCACTGAATATCCACCGTTGGGAGAGGCTGATGCCCGTAAATTTGTCGAGGCTCAAAGCCCTTCCTTTGGTGTGGTAGTTAGGAGAGGGAGGCGACTTCTCAGGTGTCGTTCTCCTGAGGTCCAAACGACGTCCCCTCGTGTTGTTTTATAGCGCAACTCTCCCTCGGAGACGGGAAAGGAATCCCGTTTTGTAGAGCTCGTTGAAGCGCTTCCTCTGTCTCCAGGCAACAACCTCCCATCACGCGAGACTGCTTCTCTTGACATCTCGGTGTTTTTCTAACCGGAACTATTTTTTTGAGACCTTTCGTGTTTTGAGAAATTAAGTGATGTGAATCGGTCAGTGACTTGATTATTTTTTGGAGAGGATTTGAAATCTTATTGAAGTAGATTTTGTCCAACTATGAATATCTAAACGTTAACATTTATTAGCAGGAAAAAATACAAATTTAATTTCACTTTTACCTAATTTTCAAGTTTTTCTTAAACTTTGAACATCTTTGTTTAAAAGAAATGAGTGTTCATGCGATTATTTTTAGAATTTTTCCTTTACGCCCTGAATATTTCTCTAAATCTTAAATATTTTACGCACCAGACTAAATGTACACATGTTTAAAGAAGGTGAGTGAAGATCAGCCTTTTTTCACCCATCGGAAAATTCATATTATGCAATTTTTTTTAACACTAATACTCAGTCAAAATGAAAAAGTTAGGGTTTTTTTTTAAAAAAAAAACTTTTATTCAATAGAGAAAACAGGAAAACTATAACAGTGTTAAACTATTTATAACAAATGTCTTGGATTATATTTCCTTCTCGCTTTCACTGGCTGAATCGCCACTGGACCTTCCATTAGCAGCGTCTTGAAGTGTACCAGCCTATTCAAGACTTGGTGTTTTTGTCTGAGTGTGATTATGGCACCAGTATCCCAACTACCAAAGTACAGATGTAACCTGTGCACAACAGTCAACAAGCATCAACTTTTTTTCCCTGACAATACCAATAAATGTTTGGATTCTGACCTTACCTGTTCTTATCCATGTTATGTACTTTTGATTTTGTGTATCGTTATCTCAACTGGAGTAGAACAGAAGAATTTTTTCTATTTTTAAGTAAAGAGAGTACAACCTCGATTGATTAAGGTGTTCGTAAGTGTATGACCGGCTTTGCTTAAGCTGATATATCCTGAGAGTTGAATATCGTTGCTCTTTCCATGTGAATCGCGGAAAATTTGGAAGATCACACACAGAGTCACTTAACAAAGTCCACGTCGCCCTTTTTCTAGTCCAGCCATTTTCTTCAACTGTTTGTTTTAAGGCTTCTTCGCCAAATCTAGCATTCGATGGGCAATTGCATTGTAGTCCTCAATATTGTTAAGTCTTTCTGGGTGGAAAGCATTAAGAACTGCACAGACGATTTTAACATAATCTCCAATATATGATTTGTGGACATTTGCGATAATATAGTTTAAAGCTTTCCAGTTCTTGAGCTGGCCGTTTACTGCTTCAACCACCCAACGAATCGATGTCACCAAACGTATTTCGTCGGCATCTTCTGTAGACAATTGTGCTTGTTTGTCGAGGAATTCAGGCACTATAGGTACTAGGTCCATTTCTTCTAAAAGCTCCAAACAATCTGACCGATTCTGGACAAGCTATTTTGTTTCGTATCACATCAACCCGCTCGATGCATCCAAAGAAATGAATGTCAGTTTAAAAGCCTTATTATTGTAGTATTCGAGAGACCAAAAAACACAGGGGTGCTTAAATAGTTTTTAAACTTAATAGTTTTTCTTTCAAATGAAAGAAAAAGCACTTAAAATAACAAAACTCAACGAATTCGCCAAGTTTGATGACTTCTTTTCTGTGACTTGCTATTTTTTTCTCTCTTACTTTCGAAGCCTACGTATTTGAGTGTCAGTCATTGACAAAGAAAGGGCTCAACCACATAATCCTGAAGAACAGTTGCTTCTCGAAACCAACAGTCTTCTATATAAGTTAAATGAATTGATTGCAGAAAATCTCTACCGGAAAATATTCGCTTTATTTATATTACATTTTTTTATCTGCACAATTTCTCAAAAAGGCTTATTAATATATCTATTTCACCTTCCCGTTTTTATTTTTCATATAATTTGAATTTTTTAAAATTTAATATGCCTCTTGTGGATGTACTGTCTTGAAATAAAACGACAGACGAGTCTGGGTATTTTATTTTAAAGCCTACTGGTCGCAACAACCAATCCTAACACTCTGCCTTAAGCCAAGGCAGAAGCGGGCGCAAGTGCGCTCTCCATTCGAAACGCGCGCCTTTTCGTGCGCGCGGGGCGGCCCGCGCAGGGAGGTGCACCCCCACGTGACTGGGCTCCGCAGCGGCAGCGGTATCGATTCCCGCGCCACTCGGCCTTCGCTTCCGGCCGGAGCGACAGTAGCGCGTATCTCTCTCCCCGCGAAACACCTGTCGATCATGCAGCGGCGGCACCTCCTCCTGCCTCAGGCGCTGCCGCCCAGGAGGCACTCCTGGATTTGCGGGTAAGCACGCCTCCTCCTTTCCATGTTTCTGGCCGAGACCATTCAAAACAATTTTTTTTCCGAAAAAATATATATAATTCTAATAAAAGACTTAAAAGGTAGTTGATTACTTGTATGAATAGGAATCGCATTCAGATTTATTTTCGAATCTTTTTTATTTTAAAGTAAAACGAAATTCGATGAAAATTATATATTTCGAGTTAAAATAAGTTACAAAAATTGGGATTATTCCTACCCATTAGTAATATCCATAAAGATGTGGATAGCGTTTGTATATACAAATAAGTAACAGAAATAGAATATGCTTTTAAGCTTTAGCGTAATTACAAATATATGTAAGATTGATAAAGTATATTTAGATTCATAGTGATAAAATGGTCAAAAATAAATAATAGCGAAATAATTAAATGCGATCAAACAGTTCGGAGAATGACAGAACATTTATATTTTATTAAAGAAGTATCTGAACATATTTCTTCTACATGAAGGGAATAATTTTTAGAATTAATCCATTTCTATTATTTTTAATTTAAGAAACAGAAAGATGGTGGCAAGATGTAGTAGTTATATACGGTAGTAGGACTACGAAACTGTCAAAAGAAATGTTATTCGCTAATTATGTTGAATAAATTTTATCGCGACGAAGATATATATGCATAAAAAAGAAGTATGCGAAGCTTCAGTTTTCTATTTTCTTCATTGCGTTATTACATATATTTAGATATCTAATTATCATAAAAAATGTACTGAAATTCAACATGTTAAAATATATAATTTTCGTGAATAACATCCTTGCAATTCCTATAATTGGAAAACAGAGTAATTTGAAATGTTTTATTTTCAGTGGCATTTGATTTTTGAGTTTAAATTGTAATAAAAGGTTAATTATAATAAAAATGAATGCTATATTCGAGAAGAGATATTAAAACTGAGAAGGAGCTTTCCTTTGTGATAGACATTTATAAAATTGAATCTCTTTCTTACTTGAAACGTGTTCATTGCGCCCTTTTTATGCGTATAATCTTCAATGCAACCAATATTTATAATTAATGAATTATTTACTAAATTAGATTAATTTATTAAATTGGATTTTTGTTTCAATCGAATTTTTCTTAGTAGCATAATTATATTTAAGAAAGAGCAAAACACTAACTGGGATATTTTCTGAATCTCTTTGCTGTCTCGATTAGTTGAATATCAAAACCTAAGTGTGCGTGGGGGCTCTTTAAAAATAAATCCTAAAATATCTGTTTTTTGTATTTCTACCCACTTTGAAAAAACGAATCACTACACGTAAATTCGTCTTCATTGCGAAGACATGTATGTTTTCAAAAGTTAAGATTGTTTCAGTCTAATAAAAAAATTGGTATGACATATAGTAAAATGACACTGTAAGAGAAAAAACGAAAACTCCACGTGATGAGTTCCTATGAAACGTTCCTTTTTCGTATACTTTGTATAAATCTTTGTTTTGTTCCCAGTTTGGAAGAAATCCAAAATTACACACACACAGCTTCTGCGAGACGTGATTATTGAATTAGCAAACTGCAGTACGCAGTTAAGTCAACAGCATCGCACATTAATTCAGGAAATAATGTTCAAGTTAACTCGCTGGAAAGAGCCTCGAATTCCCAGATTTTCCCTCTCGCGTACTGCCACGGTCTTCCCCATAAACAAACCGAAGAGAAAAGAGGGCCTATTAAATAAATTTAAATACAGTTAACAACAGTTTTTTCTTTCTCCATTCTGTGTGAAGAATAATGTACAAGAAAAGTTGTTTTATTTCACGTAAAATATTTTCATGTTCAAAAAGTTGAAGGTTTAATGTTATTTTAAAATTCCCTAGAGAGAGAATGTTTGGCGGCCGCGGTATCGGATCGTGGCTGGCCTTGTCACGAGTTCGAGCCCAATACCACTTAAGACTCCCCCGTATAAGGGAGCAATGCATGTTAAATTTGCCGAGAGCGCAAACGTCCTCCCGTTGGCGTGGAAAGAGGGTGCCAGCTCAGGTGTCGTCCACGTCACTTGACCATGGTTCAAAATGACGTGGTCCGTCGCCAAAAGCCCTCGTATAGCTGAACAGTGTGACATTAATATTCACTCACTCACTCACCCGAGAATGTTTGGTTTCCTAACTAAAAAAGTTTATTTTTGAAAGAAAAACAAAAGCTTTTTTTTATATATTTAGATACCTAAGCAAACAGTTTTAAAATGAGGGTAATTATTTGAATGCTCTTAAATCCAAATGATGTTTTTGTAATAACACGTTAATTTAGGCATCTTTCTTCTCAATTAGAATTTTTTTCCTTCCATTTGTATTTCAAATACTTTCTTTAGGTTGGCTGTATCTTTCTGGTTCAATAGCTATATCTACATACCTCTCCAATCCAAACACTATCGTTGCACATCCCACGGACATCAACCCCTCAGAGGGCTCCCCTTGTTTAGGGGATACGAGTGTCACAATCCCGAGCTGCCCTAATGATCTTTTCCTTTGCCCAAGGGGTTCACTGTCTTTGGTAAACACTGGTGTCACGACCCCGCAGTACCCTAGTGATATTTCTCTATTTTGGGACACTCCTTCTTGCCATTCACAATTCATCCTTTTCCCGTCAAGTGGCCGCGGTAGCCGAGTGGTATAGGCATCGGATCGTGGCTGGCTTTGTCACGAGTTCGAGCCTAGTACCACTAAAAGCCCGGCGTGTAGGGGAGCGATGCTCGTTAAATCTGTCGAGAGCTCAAACGTCCTCCCGTTGGTGTGGTGTGGCAGTTAGAAGAGGGGGTGCCAGCTCAGGTGCCGTCCACGTCACTTGACCACGGTTCAAAATGACGTGGTCCGTCGCCAAAAGCCCTCGTGTAGCTGAACAGTGCGACGTTAATATTCACTCCCTCACTCATTATTTTCCCGTCAAGGCCATAGATATATATTTTATAGGCATACGTCGATACAATTATCGAATAATTTATTTTGATTTGATTACGTATTATTCGTTATTAATAATGTATTTTTGTATTCGCTTTGTACTGCGTTTATTTAGTTTCATTTTCCTTCAATTTTCTTAAATATTTTAATTTTGTTTCTTTATTTGTTTTTGACTAACACCCTTGGTTTGCCAAACCGCATCGTCTCGTAACGAGTAAAATAGTGTCCTGGGAATAAATACCTTTGCGTTCCCTTTGGCTCACGCTTCGCTGTAGACGGGAATCATGAGTGAGCTCACTCCTGTCAATCGGCTGGTGATAAATATCTTTGGTGTCCCCGGAAAGACATCGCCTTCGTGCTGCAGATATGGGGCGTCAGGTTCACCCTGATGCTGTTGGTATACGGTGCCTGATTTTTGTCAGGCACACTACCTTCCTTGTTGGACTCCGTGGTGGGTGGAGGCATGCCAGGAGGAAGTGTACCGCGCGCTTATGGCTGGGTAAAGGCCTTGTTTTACCGAACCTTAATATAGACAAGATTACTTTTCACCCCCCAACAATGGAATGTCTCGCCGTTTGCGATACAGAAAGCCATCCAAGGAATTGGTGGAGAACCGAAGTTCATCAAAACATTACGATCCGAAGATTTACACATGGAAACTACCTCTGCTGTACCGCCTAAATCTTTTTCACAGGCCAAAATGTTTTCAGATAGTCTCTTAACACAGTAAGTCCTCATAGTTCATTGAATACTTCTCACGATGTCATACCTGAACCTGACCTGTTGTACACCTCTGAAGCAGAAAGACTTGATGGATTCCCTGACCTGGGTGTTATTCATATCAGAAGAATACCCAAAAGAGAGTGTCAACGGATCCGACATCCTCATACTGCATGCCACGGGCAATTAACATGTTCTAGGTGTGCATTTGTTGGACATGCCTCGTCAGATTGCAATCTGGAACAGCAATGCGTTAATTGTTTATAGCCTCATTCCTCCGATTCAAAACTGGGCCCTAAATAAAAATTAGAAGAAATCCAAACAATTAAAACTAAAATTAAACAAAAATACATCTTATATAGAAGCCCAAAAATTAATAGGCTCACAATTATCCAAAACCTACGCTCAGTCTGCCAAATCCTTAACTATAAGCAATTCCTTACAAACAGAAGAAACTATTACGAAAATAATATGCCTACCTTTAAAATTACTTCATCCCTCTCGAAACAAAATATATCTGCATCTATTCCTACAGTTTTTCCACATCGTCTTCTTCCACTCCAGCACACCTCTTATCTTCTACAATAGCACCTACAATGTCGGAATCTCAACCACCTCTTCCTACATTCAATACAAATTTTCCTTCGTACTTAAAAAATCAAGTAATCGTTAAGAAAGCATTTTCCAGCTAAATGCACTGAAACGAGTACCTCTCGTCTTCAAATTTCCAAATCCTATACACTTGAAATTGCATCCATTGCAGTCCAAACTTTTAAACAATTTTTAAAGCGTCCTCCTGAAATCATATCTACCACTACACCAACTAAACCTAAAATAGAAATATAAAGATGGCACCTTACAAACGCAGGTAAAGTACACTTATACAGGACACGTCAAATGATGCTAGTATACGACATTGAAGAGGAATAAGTGAAATGTATGGCTTTTTAACACCGATCAGAAATTAGAAAAAACTTTTTTCAATCTCACTTAGTAGAGTAAAGAGGCTGTGGGGGCCGAGTGGTCATGGTATTGGATCGTGACTGACCTTGTCATGAGTGCGAGCCCAATACCTTTAAAGACCCGCCGTGTAGGGGAGCAATCTAAGTTAAATCTGTCGAGAGCTCAAACATCCTCCCGTTGGTGTGGTGTGACAGTTAGAAGAGGGGTGCCAGCTCAGGTGTCATCCTCGTCACTTGACCATGGTTCAAAATGACGTGGTCCATCGCTAAAAGCCCTCGTGTAGCTGAACAGTGCGACGTTAATATTCACTCACTCAGTGGGGGAAATCCGCACCAAAATATATTTAGTTTTATTTTTAAAACTTACTTTTTATACACAGTTTGAGATTTTACATTTTGTTATTAAACTTGTTTTAAGAAAACTATTTAGCAATTTTAAATTATTTGAAAATGTGTTTGTTGCGCAGCTTAGCCAAAATTGGCTCTGGCGCCATAAAATTTAATATTCACGCACTCACTCAAACCCGCGGACATCAAGTGGCCGTGCGAGCCTAGTGGTTATGATTATGAATTCGTGGTCGGTGTATTGCGGGTTCTAGTCCTGGTTCCAAGGAAGACACACCGTGTAGAGCAAGGGTGTCAAACTCAAAGATTAACTTGGTCCGAACAAACAAGGTTTAATTTTTACTTGTGACATCTTTTTTTGCTACTATCTTTCCTATTTCGGAAGAAATTTCGATACTTCCTATGTTATATTATGATATTTCCTTAATAATATATAATATTGTGAGCCGATATTTATAGGGCCGGGACGCAAAAATGTTCTTTGTGGGCTGCTAGTTTGACACCCCTGCTGTAGAGGGTGCTGATGCACGTTAAATCTGTGGGGGCTGAATGTCCTCCCGTCGGTGTGGTAGTTAGGAAAGGGAGCTTTGAGCTCCTCATCACTTGACCGAGGTCCAAAATGAAGAGGTCCTTCGCCAACAGCCCTTATTTCGCTTTTTAGTGGGGCGTTAATATATTTCTCACTCACTCGTAAGCGGATATCAAGTGCGTGCAGTTTTCTCTCGCTGGCAAAACAACGCCTCTTACTATTGTTTCTGTCCGTCATTAAAGCTCCACTATCGGAATGCAAACCCCGACAGTTTAAGCTTGTACCTGCTCTTCTTCAAATCAATCTATAGAAGGTCGAACCCTTGAAAAAACCGTCTGTATATAATTCTACCAACCAGGTATCGTTATCTTAAATGCGAGTTTTGTATACTGTTTAAATTGTGGTGTCCGTCTACCACCCATTTGAATGTTCGAAAGCAAAGTTAATTCCATAGAAAATGTCTTCGAACTCAGATTTCTTCAATAGAGTAACAGCCCAGATAGGCCTTCTCAAAAATTTTCTTCCAGCTTCTTTTTTGGCCATAGACATCCAATGAAGGGAAGCGAAATCTCTTTCCAGGTAGTCAACCCATCTGAGGTTGGGTCGACTCTGAATTTTTGTTCTAGTAGGATTGTGTTGAACGTTCACTCTAATAACATAGTCAGCTCATTTAGTTATTTGGATTTTTTTGTATTTGACAAGATCTGGTTGAGCTCTGGTCTGAAGGCACAATAGAGTTCTAAATTTGAGCATCTGTGCCAAATGCTATCAACTTGAGTTCCTCCCGAAAGGACTAATAGAGTCCGAAGCTCAAAGATACCCAAAGCATTTTCCTCATTTTGAGTCACTGTCCAAGTTTCTAATGAGTATGTGAGTCTAATTTGACATTTGTAAATTAAAAGTTTCCTTTGAATTAAATTGGATCTGAAATAACTCCTCCAAGCGAAAATGCATCTGTCTCTCAGATATGAAAATGTTCGAGCCTAGACTAGCGCATCGATTTCACGGCAATCAAATGTGCCAAAAAGTAAGGAAAGTTTCTGTGTGCATTTATTTCTGCAATATTCGAAAATATTCCTAAATATATCTTAAGGGACTAAACACTTTAAAATCTTTGAAATAGACTTTAAAATAATTTCTGAAAACAGAGGGAAAATGTTATTTTAGAAAAACTTTGATTTCAATTTTCTGTTTTTTCAAAACTTTCACTGTTTTTTGTTCTTTTTGGATGCACTTCATTACATTCAAATTGAAGAACCAGTCTAGATTCGAAGAGAAAAGTAGAAAATTTCCACGCGATCAACGCCATTTCGTTCCCCAATTGAAAAGGGTCGATCGACGGGAAGACTTATTGTGTAGATCGGTTGATTGTTTATTTCCGTCGTATTTCGAAGCTGCACTAGCATTTTCAATAATTACATGTTGCTAAATCGCAAAGTTAATATTTATTTATACTTTTGAGTTTCTAATATCGGGCTTTGTGAATTTCAAACTTATTAAATTTTTGAAGATAAACCTCATTTTGCATTAATAGTATCTGTTCTCGTTTATTTTCCCTTTACATCATTTAAATGAAATTCGTTTGTCTGTCGTGGTGTGACGTTTGGGAAAATGGATGGGTAGCGTGAGAGTTAAATAATTGGTTTATTAAGTTCATAGCTATTAAATACAGCTGGGGTTACGAGTTATTCAAACTATTCACAATTTCCATTCTACAGAATATGTAGAGGCCGTTCTTTGCAAATGGACTGTCGGGATGGGAACAGTCTCCTCAAGTTACACTCGGAGTTTCGGCTCGTCGGTTTTTTTTCACAGCCATCGGTTGTCGGGACGGTGTCAGATGAAAAGGCCCCTGTTTTGGAAATGGTGTAATGCTATCTACATACAGAAGTTGATTTTGGCAGCTGCTTGGAGTGAAAACGTTTCACTGGGGAAGTCTTGATATGTAGAAAAATGGCCGCAACTGTAGTGCATGTGCAATTGGTTTTTTGCTACAAAAGTGAAGGAATTTCTCGTCTGTTGATCTTGCTTTAGAACGACGAATCAATAATTAGTTTTGCTTTATACATATACATAGAGTTCTCTCTATAGTAACATCTAAGAAAAACCTTATTATGCTATTCAATCTGCGCTTGATTCCAATGTCATGTTTTAGCGTTTGAAAAATGTTATGTTTCTATCCCCTCCTCCCCCAATACCCCTTCATATTTTGTTGATTCACGCAATTTTCGTCCAAAATTAAATTTAATCTCTATCTAAATAAAACGTCCATTGTGACAATGCAGAGGACAAAAAGCGATTAGGTGTGATTTTTCCCCCGCTCTTGACCCAGCGGGTAGTTGTAAGTGACTGCGTCTACAGATAGAGCAGTCTTTAACGAGCCTATCCTTTTTGCTATTGACCTTATTTTCGTTATTAGATGCACGACGGTGTTTCGTGCTGTCGTCCCTCAGCTGTCTTGGGTAAACCCATCTCCACACGAAAGGCAGCAGTTGAGCGGTTGCATGGGAAGAGAGCGGTCTCCATGAGCCGATGTCTACGATGCCAGTTTGAATCCCGGTAAGGTATGCGCATTCCCGTTCCCTTCTGCTTGAGTCCTTAGAACAATGTCCTCATTTCTCATCTCTTTACCACCAAACGATAATCTTTTTTTATCACATGGTAAATATATATAATCGAAAGAAAGCACCGAGAAAACAAATAATCATGCATTTAAAAGAAAAGTGCTTTGTGTTCTGGTGTCATGAAATTATGATAACGTTGTTCTATTCTCTTCGATAGCTTCGAAAATAATCATTTTCCATCGGAAAAATTACCAAGTTTCAGAAAAAAGTATATTATTTGATATTTATTAATTGTTATTCTATCACGCAATGTTAAAATCATTGTGTATGAGTTGCTCGAGGTAATCTAGCAGTTTTCACACAAGTTCCCTGACTGTTTTTTGGAATATCTATACCACACACACACTAATGATCGGTTCTGAATGTAACTGAACATTATCGTCCTCATTTTGCATTATAAGCAATCTGATCTTTAAAGGGCAAATTAAAGTGTTAATTAGATATATATTCCTTTAAAACTATAAAATAATTCCATTTGAGGCGATAAAAATTATATCCAACTATGATGAAAATTGCAAGTTTTCTCGATGTCAAAGGCAGTGGAGAGGTGAGGGTCGCGAGCTGGAGGCAGGTGATGTCCGATTTTGGATGCCAGAAAAGATTCGCCATAAAGTGGTGTTAACAAACGTAAAATCTATCCAGGTTTCCATCAGCGGGGTGTAGAAGTTTAGGAAATAGGGTGCCGAATCAGGTCACTGGACCCTGGATTCAAATTACAAGGTCTGTGGTCCTGCTTCAAAATGTGGCTCTAATGAACGAAAGAAAATAACAAGATTACTAACTAATCAGAAAAATCTCTTCCTTGACAGATGAAAAGTTACTATAGCAACTGACCAATAAAATAGCACGTTTGATCAGTGAAGCATTCTTTGTACGAAAGCGATAAGTCGTGAAGATAAAGTGTGTCGGTATTAAAAGCTGCAAATTTTTTAAGAAGGCTTGGAGAATACCAATTCTTACAGGATAAAGAGGAATATTATTTAGCGTTGAATATCATTCCAGGCACTCTCTTGTATGCTTTCACTGTAAGCGGTCATGTGAGGGAACTCTCGTCTAGTTATGTTTTGGTTCATTTTCTACTTGTGCTCTCTTCATCTGCTGAAGGTCTTTACGCTGGTATGGTTAGGATGGGCACCTATTAACGGATTGTGGTTCAAAATGACCATTACTCTTAATTTTGCTTTTTACTCTTTTGAATGTAATAAGAAGTGATGTTTAGAACTAATCTTTTTAAAACGAGACAAAACGCAGTTATGTGAAGAATTAAGTGCAAGTTTAGGTGACTGTTGATCAAAAGTCTTAGCGTATCTCCGTGTTCAGAAGAGATTAGAAACTAAAAACCCTACAGTACGACAGCCAGCAACAGTGCGAGAGAATACTTAACTGTACAGAAATAGTTCGAGGTTTGTGGAGAGATTGTAAGCCGCTAATTTTTATAACCAAAATCTTCGAGTGCTCTCCTATTGAACTAAAAGTGTGGGCGCCTGCTTAAAATAGCGCTTACATTTACTGTACTAGTTTTAAATATTATTAAAATAAATGAAATTTGCTTTCCAAGTATAAATTGTGTTGCTGTTTAGAACCAATCGTGTTATTCCAAAGCAAAGATGGAGGGAATAAATTTGCTCGGAACTGAGAAGAAAAAAAAATTCATTTTAAAATTTATGTATGACAGAGAAAGGTTAACCCTCGACCATTTTCACGAAAACAGTCTCATCGAATGAAATCAATGGGAAAATCCGTTCCTGCGCATTTGTTGAACGCAGTAATCTTATTTGGAATTTTTTTTTAATGTTTTCCTTCTGGTATAATTTTAGAAAAATGATTTCGAATTGGGCTTCTTAAGGTGGTATTTCTGCAGTGGAGTAGTTACGACAGTGATTCTCAAACTTTTGATATTGGTGACCCAATACTCAATCATAAGTTTCATTACGCCCTCCCCCCTCCATAAAATAATGTATAGAATTCAATGATGCTATAGTTTGACGACACTAAAGCAACAATATGCGACTTTAGCCTTTTAAGTGACACCGGCGTATGTAAACATCTCGCTCAGCCAAAGTATTAATTTTCTGGTATGCGTCTTTTCTGTGTACTACTGTCCATGAAACTATTCCAAAGGTTTTGGAATGCAATAAAAGGACTTTGATGCTGTTTGCGAAGGGTTTACTTATTTCAGACGATTTTCTCCGCCCCTCAAGAAAACGTCCCATATTACGTGGAAAAGGGCGGCATTAGGGAGCGTCACTTTTATTCGGCAATTAAGGGATTAATTATAAACCGCACAAATTAAGTTTGAATACAAACCCATAAGGTAATTATCAAACTTCTTCTCTTAGTATTGTTAAATGAATTGTATAGACTGATGCATTTATAAGTGTTATTGTAACAGTGTAAATGTACATTTTATTTCTTATTATGCAGAATGCATTTGTTTGTTATATATATATTTACAGTAAATTAACAATTTTTTAAGATCTTTTGTTTTTGACTTTTTAATATGCTCGCGCCCCACAATTTGGGAAACGCTGAGTTACGGGATCATTCCATGAGAAAAGTGTGTGATACTATAACTATGTATTTAAAGAATGAAAGTCTCTAACTGAATAATGCAGTTGTCGTTGCATATTACGTTTATTTAAAATCGGATGGGAGTTTTTTTGTAAAATAAATGAATTCAAGTAATGAAATGTAAATTGAATTTAGGTATTCGTGTCGATAAACGCTTACGGAAATTTTTCAAAATCTTCATCAGTTAATACATAAATACCTGTAGAAATATTTTATTACAGCATTCGATTGTAAGTATCTAGATAGATCGTGATCTTCAACCGAACAGAGATTAATTCGAGTAAATTTATCGCATTTCATACGTAGCACCGGATACCATCCAGTTGAAAATGAATCTATTATTACACGGGAAACGGAAGGAAGGAAAAACAAGCCCCTTTTCCTTATATCTCGTTCTAAAAAACTCATGAACAATGTTTATGTATCACTAAATCGCAGCCATTAATCGAACAATTGTGATAATTAATCTTATCTTAATATCTCTGAGTTGGATAACATATGACAGTTCTCCTAGTACGTAATTTTATCTTTTTCGATTTTGAAACGTGCATTATCATATACTCAGAAACGACACTCGATTTATAGGGGCTTCAGGTTGTTTTTAAAAACAAAAATGTTTCATTTCTTGTTTACATAATGAAAATACTATTTAAAAAGAATTATATGGCTGTATTTTGCATTTCAACAAAACTTTTTAACTCAAATTAATTAAGATACTGTAAATATATTGGCTAAAATAAAATATGCCGTTTTTGAAACGGTGATGAAACAAAAGTTACATTCGGATGGGTGTTTAAGCAAACTAAATATTGTTAACATATACTAGTAATAAACTACAATCTGAATCTTGAAGTAAAAATTGATTTATTGTTTGTAGTTATGATTCCAAACTCTTCTACAAAAATTTAAAAAAAATCATTTGATTTAATAAGTTCTACAAAATTGCTGTACTTTGTTTTTATTATTTTTTTATTGTTTAAGTTGATTATCGTTGGGAGTTAAAATTTGAAAGTTACTTAATCCGCAGATGATCTTATGAATTTCATTGAAGTCGTCTGCAAAATATAAGAATTTTCTGCACTCAGTGTACCTATGATCACATTGTTAAAAGTAAAATCCCCCCCTTTTAATTCAGGTGTCGTCCACGTCACTTGACCGTGAATCAAAATTAAGTGGTCCGTCGCCAAAAGCCCTCGTGTAGCTAAACAGTGTGACGTTAATAATAAATCAATCAACCCCACTTTTAATTCTCCTCGGTCGTCTTGTGATTGCGTAATTATGGTGACGCTGTCTGAAGACCCGCTGTTTGAGTGACATTTTACTAACGTTGGAACATGAGATCTCTCAGTCGACCCGAGCTGCCTTTCTCATCCATGCCACACCATCGGGAGGAGCCTCGACAGATTTAACGTGCCCCCCCTCTACACTGAGGATCCTACCTTGTACATTTGTTTGTTTCAGATAACAATTTGCGCGAGTATCTGACAACGTATGCTACATACTTTTTACTTTTAAGGGTTTTAGGAAGGACCTACTCTTATGTAAGGGCCTCAAGAAGTCTTACGACGCCCCTGGATCTAGGACATGCATGTGAGGACATGAGGAAGTTGTGCACCTGCTGTGAGACAGTATTTCAATCAACCCGTTACGGATATTTTCATTTTTTTAAATATGAATACGGATTTGGATATTTTACTTAGTACCAATACATTTTTCAGGGAGGTGAGCAAATAATCCTGGTATGTCCCACTTTTATCTCCGCGTTCCATGTCGAGATCGATCCCCTGAAAGCAGATTTGGGGTAAGAAGATGGATTTCTGTCAGCATTCATCTCAAAAGACATATCCTGTCTCGAGATGAGGCAAAAGAGCATGTTTTTTTTCTCTTTCTGTATGAAATATGCCGTGGAGAATTGTTTGCTTAGCTTCTGCAATGATTTTATTTAAAAAAATAAACGCATTTGCCCAATTTCTTATTAATTCTAAATCGTCTTTTGAAAAATGTTTTTTTTTCTTTAAAGTACAGATGACCAATAGCGAATGTCTCTTTTCAAAAAGGATCATGTGCCAACACTTCCAATATCCCAAAGAAGCCTATTGTATCTGATTTTTGTTTTCCCCTCATCCCCATGTTCTTATGACTTTCATTTCTAATATCCAGAAATAATTGAATTAAAAATACGAAATTATACAAGACACAGCAATTATTAATTCAGGTAAAAAAATTAACTTTTATGTAATACTCTTTGGACATATTTACAATTATAATTCTATTATCCGATATCTCATACTTGGATGATTCAACTTGTTTTTCATCGGAATAGGTGAAAAGAGTATTACTAGAAATGGCAAAAAACTGAAGAAAAATGCTACAAATAACTTCCTCAAAATTTTCTTTTGGAAATCAAAAAACAGAACCTAAATTCTCATTCCTATTGATCGAATTTTCTCACACGTTCCCTCTTCCTCCTCCTTAGGCGGTTTTTCACTCGTTGTGATTTTTGAAAACTTTGGTTGGATTCCTAGTGAATGGGGTGAATGTGCTGTTCCAGAGAGATGTTTCCACAAAACTTTCCAGAGAAGGAGGGTTGAAGGAGTTGTCTCCTCCCTAGTTCTTCCCTTGAATTCCTTTAGTTTTACGAAGCAAAACTGTTAATTCGGATGCGGATGTCCCGGAATATATTTGCGTGTTTATTTCATTGTTTTGGCTCCGCTGCAAAGTAATTTTAAGGTATCCGACTACGTTCGGAACCGTCTTTTTGCAAGAGCGTAGAAATGGATAATATTTAGGATATTTAGTGTCACTTAGATTAGAAAATGTATCTAAAATTGTTTTAAGAAGAGTATTACAATAAAAAATTATTTAAGTACAATATATTGACAAAAAATGAACATAGAATGACGCATTTTCAAAATATTCTCCTTTTGTGAAAAATGCTTCTATTATAATATTTTGCCTCTGCATATAGCTCCGAGCTTTGTACCGAGGCTCAACTAGAATTTTTGAAATATATTACTTAGATGTGGGTTTATCCATGTTTTACGATAACAGAGGGGAGAAATTTTAAGGGAAAAAATGCCGATATAATTATTGCCAAATGGTTGTAACTCTGAAAATGTGAATTTTTAAAAAATCATAGTTGAGCCTCTGTACAGAGATCTGAGGTATATGCTGGCAAAATATTATTATAATAGAGGCATTTTTCATAAAAGGAGAACATTTTTTTAAAAAAGTTATTCTAAGTTAATTTTTAGCGGAAATATTGTATTTAAATAATTTTTTTGTCAAAATGTCCTTAAAACAATTTTATACATGTATTTTAATCTAAGTGACACTAAATGTCATGAAAATTATCCATTTATGCTCCTTTTTAAAATCAAGGTTCTGAACCCAGTCGGATACCTTAAGGTCAAAGTGTGTTAAAAAAATTCTGTTGTTGAAACAATCTTGAGTCAGGAGCGGCTCTAGGGCCAACAAACCGGACTCCTGCCCGAGGTGGCATTTGGATGAAATTTGAATTTTTTTTTCTGTTACAAAAAATTTGATATATTTTCTGAAATATTATTGGGTGTGAATTTGGTATTTCATTTAACGTATCTTTTATTTATTTTGTACTCTGTATATTTAAGGACAGTTTTCTTTTATGTTGAAACTTGAAAGGTTCGAGGCGGAGTATATGTTACAGCATGGACATGGTATTTTCCATTTTTGTCCGGGGCAGCAAAATTGCTAGAGTAACATTTAAATACGTGCAGAGAATTTTAATTGTTAAAAACATTACACCTTCTTGTACATTTAGAAAGAAATATAGCGTGTTATACACATCATTAGGAACAAAATTTTTTTGTAACGATTTAAATTTCTTAGTGGTTTGGTTTTAGACTAGTTAGTGTGATGAATTAATCTTACAACAAAAAAAGTTGCCAGCATTTTTTTTTCAATGGTGCTGCATACTCGCATTTTTACCATAACATTCCCCAAAAGCTGATATCCCTTTTTAGTGCGGCATCCTATAAGTGGATACCAATTGCCACAAGATAATTTTGACAAACATACACTCTAGGTATCTTTAACACACCACATAATCGAACGACATGGAAGCTGTCGATTTTTTGCATCATGAAAATCCATTGACTTGTGCCGGGGTTGAACCCACAAACTTGAACGTAGGAGGCTAGCGTCTAATCAACTATATCACCCAGAGGGGTAGGATTGAAAGTAAGAGCCTTATTGACAGTGAAGACCCGTTGTGTAGAGGAAGTGACGCACGTTGAATCTGTCTAGGTTGCATGCCCTCTCGTTGATGTGGTGTGATAATTTGGAAAGGGGGGTGGATGACAGCTCAAGTGTCATCCTCGTCACTTAACCGAGGTTCAAAATTATATAAGATGAGTTGTCAATAGCGCTTGTGTTGTTCTATAAAGCGGCATTAATCAACACTTCCTCCCATTCTCCAGTTGAAAACATACGAGTGTGCATGGTCTTGAGTACTCCATTAATCTATTCCTCTTCTTGAAACAAATGCAGGAGCTTGGATATTAGGAGTGGAGGCCAAATGTCAACCCTTCTGATATTGCGGGAGGAGTAGCCTTCGTATTGCTTTCCGATGCCATGTGAATAATCCAATCTATCAGAGATTGTTAAGCTTTTGTGACGTTTGAAATAAATAAAGGTAGTGTGATATTGATTAATTTAAATATTTAGTTTATTTACGTCACGACTATGATTTACAGATGATATATTGAAGTTATTAAAATTATTAGTTAGTTCATTATAGTCCAGAATTTAATGTCTGTGAGGAAGAAGATCACATCCGTTCTGTTCGATGTTTTCCTTTGCCTTCTCTAGGGTCTCGGGATGAAGGGGCGGTCACTTCTTTATCCTTGAATTACATCCGGATCACCTGCGGGGTCCCGTTTTCTCTCTGTGTCAAAGGTTTCCCAAGTCTGAAACGTGTAGATACCAATTTTCATTGGAATATTCCCGTTTGTTTTCTCTCCAGCACCCCTTGAACACATGCAGTTTAATTATGGCCACCCTGTATATATATATTCAATAGGGAAAAGGTAGATACCATCAAATTAGTTTTCCCCCACTTATTGGTCTGATATCCGAGGTTGCACTTGGTTAATAAAATTCTTAATCTTATTACAAAACTTTGCTATTTTTGTACTAAAATTTTGTACTTTTAAGATTCTTTTAATTTCACAAATTTTGTTTTTCTGTACAATTTGTGTTGAATTTATATAATATGTATAATTTTTTGAGGAATTGAGAATGGGTTCTATTCGATAAATTTGTGGATTCATTGATTGTTTAACTCCGCATTTTGAAATTACACAAGAGCTAGCATGACGTTCCTCTCTATTTAGAAAGTGGTTAAGATGACGAGGATGACATCTGGACTGGCAACCCACTTTTCAAATATCCACGCCCACTTGAAGATTGGGGCCTCAATAGTTAACGTGCATCGACCCCTCTACACAGTAGATCTTTACGTTCTTACATCAAAATAGCCGTTCTCCGAGGAAAAAAATGCAATGGAATATCACAGTGAATTAGTGGAAGCCCTTGGAAATAATGCCTTACCATATCGTACAGTAGTACGGTGGATGTACTGTGTACTGCGTTGTCATTCTTTTGCACCAAGAAAACCATATTGCCCTCTATACTACCGTAATAAAATATGTGTTACTATATTTCAGTATTATTCATTGGCCACAGATGTAGTTAACACCTTGTCCTTTCGTCTGTACAAGTCACATTTTCTAACCGGACTGGTATCTTCAAGTGAAAAAAACAAACAGTTGCTATGACTTTTGCCCCATCCCTCGTGATGTACATAAATTATGTTACATAAAAAAATATATGTTACTCATAGTACATGATTAAGAATGTTGATTTACTTTACTATTAATATCACTGTGAGTATTAATAGTCACATTCTTTCGCCATTATTAATCACTGGGACAAGAGGCTTGTGGTAACTATAGTATGATACGTGAACGTCGGTAGATGCATGATTTACGAATCGTGAAAGTATTGCATCAATACTTGTACCATACCTATTCGTCCCCGTGCTTTACCAGAAACATAACGCAGATTAGGCTCTGACTTTAAAAAGTGTACTCATTTCAATCCTTTCTCTTTATCGAAATCAATATTGAAATTGCCACCAAGTACATGTTACTGTTTTCCCAATAGTTTAGAGCCACCTTTTGTATATGCTAATAAGGTCTCGTGGATATAATCTATAATGCCAGTAACATTTGGATTGACAGAAATATAAACTATGACGACAACAATGGGTTTACCGTTAGGTAATGTGCATCTCGCGGCACATATATCTCCCAAATTAGATTTAGTCTGATTTACGTACTGGGTATTTTTTTCCACAAAATCATCAGGATTGCCAATAAGCTTATGCTGTGAATCGTGTACGTTTTGATAGATGGCGACCCCACTCCCACGATTAATACTTTGTCGTCTATACTGTGTTATGGATTTAAAATTTTCAATTTCAACTCATTCCTCATTGCGAAGCCATGTTTCTGATAACAACAAAGTGTGTGTTTTTTGCACATTATTATGTCGGAGATCACGTGCATGTTCCCGGAGACTTTGGCAGTTGAGAGAAAAGAGAATCCCATCCCCTCCATTCCTTTTATTGATCAATTGTAGTGAGATGAACAAAAGAAGGCCTGGTCAACTCATTTCGTAGTATTGGAAGCATAGATTCGTTGTTTCTTTCTGCCGTGGTAAAAACATTGACGCCCATCAGTATGTAGAGTATGAAGTCCTTCGTGAGCCGTGGCCCTAGGTAAGGACCAAAGGTTGTGAATGTGCCTTGCTGCATTTGTAAACAATTTCATCCAATGTCTCTCCTTGTGAATTGTCAAAGAACAGGCTGGTTTCAAGGGGAAATGGTTTCTTTCAGCATCGGTTGAGATGAGCTGTTGCAGATCTACTGTTGATAGGAACCATTTTTCAAACAAGAAATGTCTTCTGGCATTTCTGTCTTCCCAGAATTCCTCTGCGAGTAAGTGAATATTAATGACGAACTGTGTTCAGCTACACGCGGGCTTTTGGCGACGGTCCGCGTAATTTTGAGCCATGGTCAAGTGACGAGGAGGTTTGAGCTCTCGACAGATTTAACATGCATCGCTCCCCTACACGGTGGGTCTTTAGTGGTACTGGGCTCAAACTCATCACATGCCGGCCATGATCCGATACCTTGACCACTCTACTAACGGTGCCCCAGAATTGCTCTGTAACGAAGGGGTGTAGCGGTATCTTCATAAACCAGTCCAGACAGAGATGATCCCTTTTTGTCCGGACACTGTTACTGACTTGTGAAGATACCTTTATAAAGGGAATATTCTAACGGAGTACATTGGCTGTGTTGTTAAAATAAAGTTTATTTTTGGTAATCATGCTTCGTTACTTTGCAATTCAACGCGCCAAAACAGTACTAAATACATATCGCAAAATGTTGTGATTTTCATTCAACTTCTTTGTCAAAAGAGCTAAGGTATGAAGTGTCGTTTGGCTCGAAAAATGCTTTTCGACGCCAATTACTGTAAAACGCTAGTAAACGTAGTTTAAGAATTTTTTAAAGTTTTTATTTTTTAGGGCTTAATTTTTAAAATATACTTTCCAAACTTCCCACATAGATAACAAATAACGGTAATTTTTAAACAAAAATGTAAGAAACAAACTGCCTACATGATTTTTTGTAAAAAGGGTATTAGACGAAAAATATGTAACTTTTTTTAAAACCGTAATTTTTAAGCAATTTTTTTCAATCTTTGAGCAAAGCACTGATTACAACATTTGACACTTGGAAAAAAAGTTCCGAGAGATTCTTTTTATAAATAACGAAGTTATAAAATGTAAAGTTAGAATTTTGATTTTCTTTTGAAAAATCGCAAAATAAATAAATAAATAAAAAAAAATTTTTCGGCATGTTTTAAATCACTTATTCTAAAAGAACAAAGGATGAAGTTTTTTAGTACAGAATTTCTATACATTACAATAATAAGTAATCCGTACAGAAGGATTGAAAAACTCTTTTCATAAAAACGCATTAATATTGAGTCATTTTAGAAAAAAAACGTAATAATAGCAAAATTTCGTTAATTTATATAAAAAAAATTGTACCGCATCGTGTCGAAATAAGTGATCTTTTTGATTCTGTAATTATTTTTTGTCTGATTTCGGTAAGAAAAGAATGTTCGTAATTTAAAATAAAAAGATGAAAAAGTAGTCCTTCTCTCCTTCTGACAAACTTAGCGCATGCGCAGAACACAGCGTAATGCTTTTTTTTGTTAATGCTTGCACAAATTTTATTCCTCATATTTCCATATCGTTGGCTTTATATGAAAATCGATTCTTTAGGAGTAAATTCCAAAAAAAATTTTTGTCAAATCCTATTTAGGCCAACAAAGAAATATTTTATTTTACTTTTTATTAATAGTTACAGTTAATATAAATATGTATTTACATACGACAGAACAGGAATATTAAGTGACAAAATGGAAAGCGGTTTTCTTTGCATTCTTCCATTTTTCTTTCTATATATGGAGTTGGACTATTTTTGTTTGTGTGTTACTATGTATTTATTAATTATTCTAATAAAATAGTATAATGAATAAGAAATCATAGTCTCGGCAATTAGGCCATCCCAGGTGGGATTCGAACCCATTACTTTTGGATTAGAAGTTAAACGCGCTATCCATTGCGCTACAGGGACACAACGAACGATTTTCCTTTCTATATAGGCTGTTGGACTATTATTTTTGTTTGTTACTTTTTATTCGTTTTTTAATTTAATTAATGAATTAATATTTGAAAAAATATATAAGTATCAAGTGTCATCCATTGCAAGTTTAAAAAAATGTAATTTGAACTTAAATGGACGAATAGAAAGCATTTTCTTAACGAAGGAAAACTATGTATGATCTATACATAGTAGAAATTGAAAAATTGATACCGACAGAGCAGAACAGATGAACTGGGACTACTACTTCCTATGTACTTGATAATAACAAAGAAGCATCACTCGAGAGAGAATTGGATCAGAAGAGCGCATATAAAGACAAACATTTATTACACTTTCATATCTCAGGAAAAAAACATTTCATAAAGCAAAAAACTTATGATTTGTGTCAAAAACATTGCATGGCTTGACTAGGAAACCCGTTACAAGAGGACGGGGAGTAAATATATTTTTTGTCTTGTACAAAATGGGCAATGTGATCGCCAAAAGCACTGGAATGTATGTTCGAAATTAAGAGTCTTCAACCCGTGGTCCACTAATGGCCCGCTGAAGGCCTTTTAGTGGCCTGTCATTTGAGTTTGAGACAATTTTAAAAAAAAGCTCCTTGTCTTCTGCCTTTTTTTCTATTCTTGATATTCAAAACATTTCACTGGTGTGTTTGATATTCATTTGAGATAAAATATTCTGAAAATGACTAATTCTTCAAAAATTTCTCCGTACTTTAAATAATTTTACGTATAAAAAAACCCTTCCTATGCAAAAACTATTTCAGAAATGTTCGGATAAAAGGTGAATTCTTATCTTGAATAGGTTTGCAAAGTATTGTAATTTGACTTCCATTATTTTAAACCGATACACACACACACATACAAATTTGTAAAAAACAATTTTGTAAAACAAACCTCCCACCTTTTTTTAAATGAAATTTCTGTTTATAGTACTTCTTTGACAGTCGTGTAGCCCGTGGTAAATTGATTAATTTTGCCCTCGAGCCCGGAAGGTTGAAGTCGCCTATTCTAAATTATTGCTTCCGGAATTTTGATTTCAAACAGCAGTTTCTCATATACAGTCTTTTACATTTTAATTATAGTTCAAAGCAATTCACTTATAATAATGTGATTTGCTTCACTAGCACAGCTATTCCAAGCATTACTTTTGAAAAGGGTTTTCATGTTCAACTATTACAGAAAATAATGAGGCACCGTTTGCACCGAAAGGGAGAGTTGTTTGTTTTTTATGAACGTCACTCTATAAAAGAACGTGAATGGTGAAGGAGACAAACTTTTTTCGTACCTCGATCAATTGACGAGGATGACACTTGAGCTGGAGTCACATTCTCCCAACTTCTACACCGATACCCCATAAGAAGTTTTATAAACTATTAATTATTTATCTGTCAATTAAAGTAAAATTGTTATTTCGTACCATAATTTTTTTTTAAAACTAAAACGCAAAAAAAAAGCTAAAATAAATTTTTCTTAAATAAAAGTATCCCGGTGTTAATGGAAACTTAATTTTAACTCTACAGAAACGTTGATTAAAACCCAATCGTATGGGGCAATGATTTCTCCAAAGATGATGGTACGAGTAACTTTGGGAACAGGTGATCATCTGAGGTAGGGCAATAACTAACGAAAAACGTTTGCATAGAATTAATGGTAAATCGAACCTTGGGGATTCCCCAACTACATCAAATGCATAGATCCCACCACTTAATTAGTTCAAGGGTCAACAATGTTTGATAACCTCTGTTGTTTTTTATCCTGGGAACATATGAAATACAAGAGAAGAAGAACAGAAAGCATACAATACAATAGAAGAATATACACATTTATTACAGATGATGATCCCCGCATATAACAAGAAGGGGTTGGTGCTTTTTCTTTCGAGACGGGAATCCATTACAGGTAAAAGTCCGGCTTCTTTCCCGAAGATACAACAATGTCTTACTCGGGATTCGAACCCGAACCCACTCGGTTACAAGCCGAGGGTCATATCCACCATACTGGCTGGGCGACTTGATAAGCTCTAGTGTAGAAGAACGAAATTCATGCATGAACAACTAAACGAGTTTCTAAATCCGCGAATAGTTTGGCGAGAACAATAATACAACAGTTCGTGTACTGTACTGGTACCTAGAAGCAGTACTATTGTATCCTTGAATAGCTCTAGTATTGCATTAATGCGAAACAAGGGTGAAATGTCTTACCTTAGCTCGGAAAGTCTTTACTATTACCTAGACACACTGGTGTTTGTAGACCCCAGACATCGCCTCTAATGCGTAAAACAGAGAAAAAAAAACGGAAGAAATCGTTTGTTTTATGGAGCGTGTGCACTTTAGTAAATTAAAGTGCAATCTTGGGGAAGAAGATTTTATATTTGAATCACGCTTTTAAAATTAGAAATTTTTTTAAAAGAAAAGGAAAAAAGAAATGGTGCGTTAAAAAAGTTATCTTAAGAAATATAGGTTTGGATTACACGCTTATTTCATTTATCACCTCGCGAGAAGGGTCCACAGATACAAAAAGTTTGAGGTGGATGATGGTGGATCCAGATATCAAACAATTCTCTCTCTTTCGGTTTCTTAAAATTCAATTTGTTTGTGAACACCTGTTTAAAAGGATTGAAGAACTTTTTGGTATCTCTCGTTAATCATTGATTTGAGGATTCTTGAAAATAGGAAGATGCTCCGACAAGTATTAGTCGTATGGCTTTGAAGCAACCTAATTCAGCAAAAACAAATTTTATTTGTGTAACAAAAAGAGAAAAGTGTTAATCGTGTTTCTGATTTTTCCTTTCTTTCAAATAAAGCTCCAAAATTCTAACACATTTCCTTGTTTCTTGACTTTTTCTCAGCCATTGTTTTTTTCATCTCTTGACGGTCTTCAGACAACTTTTTCAGCTGGTTCTACTTCAAAGTGCGGCTTATTAAACCATTTTTGAAGAAGTTTTCATGAGAATTCAGCGTTATGGGTTTCAGTCCCCTCCTCTATTTTCCCCAGTTGCCACAGAAAGATTCATAGTAGAAATTTATAGAAGGAACGTAGTGTTTGGAATTGTGCCAAATAGTTGGATGATCCTCAAAAACAGTTTTCAAAAATTAGTCAAGCGCTTAGGAAAGGAAAATCTTTTCGAATTTTTGTAAACAATACCACAACAATTTTATTGTTTTATCTTTACTCTAAAACTGCCATGACATTGAAATCAGTTTCCTAGGACACATAAATATCAACCACTGGTGTATTAATTTTTAAAAAAAATGTTGAACCATGGCTAAAAAACACTTCAATCATCTCGATATTTCATGCCTAAGCTCCATTATACAACATTTGTGAATGAAAATTTTTTTTTTATCCATAGAAATTTAATTTCCGTCATAGTAAGAGTTTTTATTGGCCAACTAAACATTGTATAAAACGAAACAATTATTGTCGTTTCTTCTATCTCATTCGTCGAAAGTGCAGTTCTCTCTGGAAACACAACTAATATTAGGCCGACTGAAAAAATACTACCTTTCAAACAGAATAAGACAAGCAAGACTCTCACTTGGAAATCAGAATTTATTTTTAAAAAAGTATCGATCACACTTAAGCCTGTTTTCGCCATATGCACGAGAGCGTGAACTTGACGGGGAGCACATTTTTTCGAACAGAAAAAATTGCCTCAATTTTTATAAAAATTTGTGACTCATGCATTTGTTTGTAATACAGTGTTTTGAAAATTTCAAAATATTTTATAAATGATTAGTTTCTTTCTTTTAACATGTGAAGCTCATTTAACATTATGGTATAGGAAAAAAATGCAAAACACATTTTATATAAGAAAAAAATGTGTCAACTCGGATAAAAATGAGTAGAGTAGGATAAAATAAGTGATTCTCTACAGGATAGTGTAGCCAAAATATAATACTAATGTTTGAGTACTTATTCTTGAACATTTGCCGAAGATAGCCTTAAAGGAAGCAAGTGAGGGCGAGTTGTTGACGCATCGTTACAACAAAGATAAAAGTTTTGTTTCACATGACTCGCCTGAACTCTTAAAAAAAGAGTTCACTTATTAATTACATCTTTCAGTTAATGCAAATGAATAGTGAATTACATAACACGGAATTCTAAAAAATAAAAAAAAATGCTTAACTAATAAAAGCACTTAAAGATACAACTTTTTAAAAGGGAAAATTAATTAACACAAATCGAAGCTTATCATAAATGAATGAGTTAAAAAGATAATTTGAATAAAATAAATTAAACAGAGTGTGTGTATAAATAAGAAAGGAATAAAACACATTAAGGAGTTGTAAGATTTTCAATTTTTCAGAATTCTGTTTATAGCTCCACACAAAGGTTTAAGATGTTGGACAATTCGTTTCAACAGTCCGTTACAAGTATAGTTCGTAATAACGTGTTTTATTATCACGCCCTGGTCAAGTAACCAAAGAAGCTTTATTTTTGGTGTTTTCTTCGATCGATAGATCACCCACCTCAAGTTCAAGATGCCGTTTCTGGGTTTTTCAATTGAATCTGCAGCTCGCAGATCCAATAAATATTGTTTTCTTTCCATCTATGCCTCAGTTTCATCACAAGCAACTGTTGATACCTCTTAAAAAGAGAGATGTCTTTTAGAACCATTTTCTAGAATATTCACAAACGTAACTGGATATATTAGTTAATTTTGTCCAAAATTTAAGAAATGCACTGGGGGGGGATAGGTCATTGTTTATCACTTTTTTCATAAACGTAGCTCCAGATTGAGGGCAACTTTTATCTCAGTAAGTAGAGTCGTCATTTCTTCATAACTTCCCGAGTATTTTATGTAGACTTTCTTTGACGGATCTTATTAGGTGTTCATAAAACTATTGCCGCCTGAGGATCTCTCGATGATCTTTTTCCAAATAATCCTTTCTTTGGAGATGAAATTTTGAGCCACCATGCTTTGGAAAAAGATACAGGACAAGTTTTATTTTTTTCTATCCTTTTTTTTTTTTTGCTTTACAGGAATATTTTGGCATCACTATGTATTACTTAACAACTTCCTCTTGTGAGGCACCTTCGGTAGGCAAGTAGAAACAAGCGAGTAGTCATAACAAACACAAGCTCCAAATGAAGTGCTCTGGTGACTCCGCACGTAAACAAAATGCAAGACTTTCCGAATGAAGACTCATAATATTGTGGATACCTAATTTAACCCCAATAACACACACAATTCAATGACGTGAAACGTGTTCGTACAGTCGAGATACGGAAATCTAGGTGGTCACACCAATCGATAGTTCATAGTGCCAACCAATAGCTCAGTAACGTAACCACTCGCAACAGCGGTCGGCATCTTTGGTGGACCCGGCACCCACATGTGCATCTTGCAGCTGCAGCGCAACCCCTTTTTGACCCCCGGGGAATCAAACCCTGTCGACCAGAAGATGAGAGGGAGAGATGCTTTGAACTTACACGGGAGTGGTAGCCAATGGTTCCTCCTCTCACAAAATATTGGACTCTAACAATCTTTAATTAAGTTTAATAACTTTAATGTATAATTCAGTAAATAATATTCAATAGTTGTGACGTAAATAAATTCAATATTTAATTAACCAAGAATACGCTACCGTTATTCTATCAAACGTTACAGCTTAGAGGTTTGGTGGCAGCGCTTTGGGATAAAAAATTAGCATTCAGGACCCGCGAGAGGAGGAAATTTTGGATTTTTACAGACGGACCGCAACGCAAGGAGAAAAAACATCTTCGGAAGCTGCGCTGCGATTGAATTCAGCTTCGGAGAAGGAGAGCGTCTTGCTCAAAGAAGATCAAACCGATCTATAGTGTTAATGAGTAGAGTTTCCAGAGGGAAAGCGATCTTCGGAAGCAGTGCTGCGATTGAATTCATCTTTGAAGCCGTGCCACGAGTGAATTCAAGACTGGTGGAACTGACCACACTTATTGTTAAGGGTAAAAGATTCAAGATTGGTCAAAAGGACCATTGTTCGCACTGAAGAGTTCAAAACCACTAGTGCCATATTACTGTACATAATTTGCTTCTGACAGCAAGCTGAGTACTTCAAATGGGTGAGTACTGTTATATTTTTGAGTTGCAAACTGCATATTGTATTAGGAATTTTGGTTAAAATGTTCTTTACAAATTTTGAAATACTTAGTGTTTTTTCTTGCATGGGAACAGTGTTATTTTGTTTCTAGAGAATTGTAATTGTATTTCAAGCATTGTGTGCAATTTTAACTTAAGATTTATTGTGTTTTAAGTCTCTTGAATGATTTTGATTATTTTTAGTGTTAAACTTTTCTTTGTGTATTTCTGTGTATGCATGGGACCAGTTTTATTGTATTAAAAGAGAATAGTAACAAAAAAAAATAGTGCAAAATTTAGCGTGACATTTATTTGATATTGTTTAAAAAATGGCTTTCCTTGGTAAAGGGAAAAAGCAAGATATGCTGCAACTTGCTGAGGAATTAGGAATAAATGCCACCTTAAATACGACTGTCCCTAGCATAAAAATTGCAATAACTAACACTGATGGTTATGAAGAGGAATTTGTTAAAAATCTGTATGCGACTATAATTACAAATGGAAAAAGATTGGAGGAGTTGGAAAGGGCTGAAAAAATAAGATTGGAGAAGTTAGAAATGGCTGAAAAAACAAGAATGGAGGAGTTAGTAAAGGAGCAGGCACATTAAAAGAGAAAGAATTACAGCTGAAATTTGATTTAGAAAGGTTTAAAATAGAATCCGGATTTAGAGTAAGTGATAAATCAAAGGATTCTATAAATAAAAATGTTCTGTAACCTCTAATTTAAACTTTAAAAAAATGATCCCAGATTTCGATCCTAAGCAGTCAGATATTAGTTTATATCTAGTGATCTTCGAACGCCAGGCTAAACGGGCGTCAATAGAAAAAAAAGAGTTGGTGGGACAATTATTGGGTTTGTTACCCCTAGAGATCGTGCAATTTATTGCTCGCGAACCGGAGGAACAAGCCGAAAATTACGATTATGTAAAGAAATTATTACTTAAAAGTCCGGAGGTCTTTCGGCAAAAATTTGTCCAACACCAGAAGAAATCCGATAGCACCTGGAAGGATTTCACTTTTGAAATTACGAATTATCTAGATGAGTGGCTGATTGGCTTAGAAATAAATACGCTTCAAGATCTTAAATATCTAATGGCGGTAGATCAATCTAAAAAAACGCGCCAATGCTAGTATGAAAGATCAATTTTTAGATAATTCGGCAACCCTTAAATCAGCTACTCAAATAGCAGAACTCTTTGATAATTATAAGGACGTCCGAAAGGTAAAATCGAAACCCATGGATAGGTTGGGCAGGAATGATAAAATTTTGACATACTCAGGGGGTCAAGGAAAAAGAAAATAGGTTTGGGAAAACTTCCCCCAGATTAGGAGCTTCTGTTCCGGAGAGTACTAGAGAGAGAACTTTTGAAAAACGCGTGATACACAGAGATGTTATCATTGCAATATGCCCGGACATATAAAAGCCGTTTGCCCTAAATTAATAAAAAACAAAACGACGGAAAGTCTCAATAATATTGAAGGAAATGAAAACCCGGATTTTCTTAATTCGTATATAACAAAGGGCTCGGTGAATGGTCACGAGATAGACATTCTTAGAGATACGGGATCGACAATAGATTTAGTATGTGCAAAATATAACTTAATCCTTCTTCTTTCACTCGTGAAAATGTTTGGGTAAAACAACCGTTGAGCACAGAATTGGTTTGTTTACCTTTGGCGGTCGTGGAACTTTCCGGAACTTTCGGAACGATGCAAACTAAGGCAGCGGTTTGTGGAAATCACTTAAACCAACACGGTCGATATTTGCTTGGAAATAAAACGGCCGAGCTAATAAAAGGAAATTTAGGCTATAATTTCCTCCCGGTCGAAATAATGAATGCTGTTCAGACGAGGTCTCAAGTCAAAGCGGCTAGAGAAGAAAGGGGGGTAGATAGTGGTGTGATGCTAAGAAAGGGGAAGATGATGCTATAATTGTTTCTTCGGATGCAGAGGACGAAATTTTAATACCTGCACTCCAGGAATATGACCAGGGTACTTCTTTTACTAAAGCTCTGCCTACCGAGTTTTTTTGAAAGATTCGGAATACTTGTCAGGTATAGTTGCATGTATCATCCACAGAGTAACCCTGTTGAGCGATTTCATCAAACGTTGAAACGACTTTTACGAGTCTTATGTTTAGATGCAGGCTCCGAATGGGACAAACTTCGTCCGTCAATTCTTTTAGCGTTGCGGACTGTATCTCACGAAAGTACAGGGTATACATCGTCAGAGTTGGTGTATGGGAAAAATTTGCGAACCCCAGAGACGTTAGTAAAGGAACATTGGATGAAACTGGAAGAAGAAAGTGATCTCGTCACTGAATATATGTTTAAGTTAATAAATAGATTAAAAAGATGTCCAGAAGTAGCTATAACAGTGTTTCTCAAAGTGTGGGGCGCGCCCCCCTGGGGGGGCGCGAGCATATCGAAAATTTAAAGATTTTTTTTAAAAATATAACTGGAAAGAGAAGTAAAACAAAATACTTTCTTCCATAATAAAAAAAATGCATAACACAACATTGATATAATTTGTTTATTATCTGGCCTTTTTCCGTCATCAAATAGCTATCTTTGATCCCAAAACCAAATTAAAGAAAAAAAAAACATTTTGTTTAATGAGAGATATTTTTATTACGTTTTAACATAAAATATTACTCGTTAAGAGAAAAAACGAAACCCAGACCCTGAGAAAAATTCTAAGAAGATAAACAATTCATCACTGTAATTATTATTGAAATACCGTACATTAATTATAGAAAAAATAAAGGAAGACATGATTCACTTTTCAGTCAGGCTGCGGTTGCGCGGGGCATCTGTGATCTCTGTTGAAGGAAGTTGTAACTGATCAACCAAAGGAAGAACCTGCTGAAAGATGCATATTATTCATGAATGAGAAACGCGATGAACATGAAACGAAAGGAAAAATTTCAAATGCTTTCTAAAGAACTCCATCCACTTAAAATACGAAGCCATAAGTGTACCACAAGGTTCAGTTCACCTTGTCAAAAAGACACAAGAAAGAAAAAGTTCAACTTGTTATTTGTGGATCATCAAAGGTGTCACGAGTTCGAGCCCAGTACTACTAAAGACACGCCATGTAGGGGAAAGATGCGCGTTAAAGATGTCGAGAGCTCAAACGTCTTCTTGTTGGAGTGGTGTGGTAGTTAAAAGAGGCCAGTTCAAACGTCCTCTTGTTGGAGTGGCGTGGTAGTTAAAAGAGGCCAGCTCAAGTATCGTCCTCGGCATTTGACCATGGTTTAAAATTACGATGTCCGTCTCCAAAAGCCCTCGTGTAGCTGAACAGTGCGATGTTAATATTTACTCACTTGGTCATGAAAGCTTTATAACTACAATAACTTGAACAAAATATGACAGCTTTGCCAGCAAATAACATTTCTGTAATATTAGTGAAAAGTGTCTCTGATTTGCATCCTTTATTAAGGTCTTGCACTTATGAATCATTTTAGTTCAGTTTTATTGGATTTTTTCTCAAATCATCGAAGAAAAATTGAATAGTCCTTGAAAGCCGGTAAGTATACATTCTCTTAATTAAATTATTCACTGGAATTCCGATTTGTATCGTATACAGTAAAAATAATTATAAACAAATGATTGGGGTCACTGAGTCCCCCCGCACTACCATTAGCGTTAGTATCGAGTGCGCGCCTGCTCCCGGGGTAAAACTTTTTTAAGTCTTCTCGCTTTAAATATTAAAAAGTAACACAATTATTCTTCATCGGAATTTTATATTCTTTTTCATAAATTAACATTAATTCTAAATGCTAATTCTGTGAGGCTTAAAATTACAGTTCTCTTTTAAACAGTTATTTACAGTTATAGCATTTATCTAAAAAAAATCATTTTACATTTTTGTATACAATGTCGTGCACGCAGTTTTACTTTCCTTACAGTTAGGCTATTATATCAAGAATGTTTTATTTTTTAAAAAAATGAACTCGTGTGAAGAGCCGATGTTTCAGACAGTATGCGTTTAATGTATCAGTACTGAAGAAGGTATTTTATAAATAATTTCTTAATACTAAATTAAGAACAAGTTTAATAATTATTATGGACTTTTTCATGGGCTTGTCTTGTAGAGCAAATTTTTCAAAGGAAGGTTTAACATCAGAAATTGACACTCTGAGTTATTTTTCTATATTTAGCTGAGATCTATATTTTGTCTTCAAAGCAGCCACCGCAGAAAATCCAGTTTAACAAAGGTGGAATGTTGAAAATGGTAATAGTATATGAAGTGCTTTGGTTTTCAGTACAGAGAATTCATCATCCACCTCTACCCAAAATTCAAAGAGCGATTTATTACAAAATTGCCCTTTAATTTTTCACTGGATATGATGAAAATTTCACATCCAGTTCGGAAGTTGAGAGCCCTTCTGGAGTATCTTGAAATAAATCCCTAATTCACATTTGTAACTTGCAACCAAGTTGTCCTCATCCAAAAAATACTTTTTAATACTCTTTTCCAGCATGTCTAAATGATTTTACATGGTTATTAAAAAAACTTTCACATGTTGTTCTTCAGATTTGTAAGTTGTAACACATAACGAGCTGGGGCTTTTTTTCCCATCATTTACTTCAGTAGTGGTAAATCCAAAATTTAAGTATTTTTGAGAATATTTCCTTGATTTAACTTTCGGAACCATGCTCGTCTGTGTACTTGTTGATCCTTTATTATCATTGAATGTTTGCTTACGACTTAAAAATGTATGTATGATTTTGTTTTAATCTACTGCCGTAAATACTTAATTACCGTGAATTACAATTAACGTGCAAATTAAAAAATGTACATTCAAGATAGATTCAATAGCTATAGAAGTATTAAGACGACCAAAACTGATTGGAATTGTACGAGGAAAAGCATTTTTACATGTTTTGCGCAGACATCCGATAGGTTGCCCAGACTCACGCAAACGTATCCGATAATGCCAGATGGGATGGATATGATAGAGAGCAACATAGACTAGACTATTTTTCTAATGACATTTGTACTTTGAGAAATGGATGCTGAAGGAAATAAATCTTTAATTAAATATATCATTTTGCGATCTGTTCCAATTTAAAAATTAGAGAAAGAAAAATAACATAATAATAAGTTAGTAATATATATTTAAAGTAAAAAAAAATTCTTAAAATATATACTGCTTAAAAGTTACATATACAAAATTTAATATACTATTTTATTAATTTGTATGGTTTATAATTAAAATCGTATTGTAACTTTAGCGTCTCTATCTCAAAGTGCATTTTTATTGCAGTGAATACGTTATTGTTGTACAGGTGGGGGGCGATAAAAATTATGATTGAAAATTGGCTCGCCAGTATTGAAAGTTTGAGAAACACTGACTTATGTTACTAATTTGTATGGTTTATAATTAAGATCGCCTATTGTAGCTTTAGCGTCAACGTGCATTATTATTGCATTCTGTACATTATTAATGTATAAGGGGGGCGCGATAAAAATTGTGATTGAAAAGAGGGGCGCCAGTATTGAAAGTTTGAGAAACACTGAGCTATAAATAAAATGGAGGGAATGCAAGTTAAGCGGAAAACTTGGTATGATAAAAACGCAGTAAAACGTGAATTTAAGGATGGGGAATTAGTCCTAGTGTTAGCTACATTTAGAGCAAATAAATTAGCAGTGCAGTGGATAGGTCCTGGGGCAACTTTAAATAAAATTTCGAAAACGAACTATTTAGTCGAAATCCCCGGCAGACGCGAAACATCTCAAATCTATCATATAAATATGCTAAAACCATATTACAAAAGGCCAGAACACGTTAACGTAATTATTAATGATGAAACGCAAAACTCTCTCGCAGACCAGGAATTAGAAATCCCGTACTTAGAAAACAATTCTCTCGTTTATGATTTCGAGGACGTAATCCAGGCTAGCGAGTTGAACAAATACCTTCATGACAAACAAATGGATCGACTGCACGAATTATTAAATAAATACTCTAAATGTTTTTCAAACAATCCCGGTTTAACTAATCTGGTTGAACACGAAATCCAGTTAGTTAGCGATCAACCAGTTAGGACGAAGCCCTATCGAATGTCGCACCGACAAAATGAAATCTTAAAAAACGAAATTAACCGAATGTTAAAATTAGGAATCATTGAGGTAGGAGAATCGGATTACATGTCCCCTATGATTTTAGTTGAGGTAGCTGGGAAAGAAACTCGTCCATGTATAGATTACATTAAATTAAACGGGATCATTAGAACGGAATATATATATATATATATTCCCCTTCCGAATATCGAAGAACGCGTAGAAAAAGTATCGGCGGCCAAATTTATTATCGTCTTAAATTTATCTAAGGGATATTGGCAAATCCATTTGAGTAAAACGGCACAGCGAGACGCAGCCTTCGGTACCAGCTTTGGTACATACAGACCCCTAAGGATGAGTTTCGGATTAAAGAAGACTCCATATTTCTTCAGTAAACTCATGGCTGAATTACTTAACGGACTAGAGGATTTCGTTGTCCCGTATCTAGACGATATCGCAATTTTCTCAAATACTTGGGATTCGCACCTTAAACATGTGGAAACGGTTCTGCAGAGAATAAAGAAAGAGTTAACTATAAAACCTTCAAAGTGTAAGTTTGCGCAACAAAATGTCATATTTTTGGGTCACATTGTGGGTCAGGGTTTTCGCACCCCCTTCCGAGATCAAAGTTCAGGCTGTTCTAGAGTTCCCTATCCCTCGCACGAAAACTCAAATACGTGCCTTCTTAGGTCTAGTGGGTTATTACCAAAAATATATAAATCTGTTCTCGGTAATTGCTGCTCCGTTGACGGACGCGTTGATTGATTGATTTAATATTAACGTCGCACTGTTCAGCAACACGAGGGCTTTTGGCGACGGACCACGTAATTTTGAACCATGGTCAAGTGACGTGGACGACACCTGAGCTGGCACCCCCCTCTCCTAACTACCACACCACACCAACGGGAGGACGTTTCAGCTCTCGACAGATTTAACGTGCATCGCTGCCCTACACGGCGGGTCTTTTAGTGGTACTGGGCTCGAACCCGTGACAAAGTAAGCCACGGTCCGATACCCATACCACTCGGCTACCGCGGCCACAACGGACGCGTTGAAGGGAAGAGCAAAGAGAGGAGAAATTAAGTGGACGACCGAGGGTGAAGACGCATTTCGAGAACTAAAGGGGAAACAAACAGATAAGCCCGTCTTGTATGCTCCAATTTTTGAACGAGAATTCTTTGTTCAAACGGACGCTTCAAACGCAGGTATGGGAGCAGTTTAACTCAATTAAATGAACAAGGTGAAGAGCATCCAATCCTTTACCTGAGTAAGAAATTTTCAGAGGTAGAGAAGCGTTATTGTACGACGGAGAAGGAATGTGCTAGTATTGTTTTCGAAATTAAAAGGTTACATTGTTACTTAGATGGAAATTCATTTTTAGTTATGACCGATCACAACCCGTTGGTGTGGTTGAATAGAAACGTTAGTTCTAACCCTAGATTGATGCGATGGGCTTTGGCTTTGCAACCATATATTTTTAGAATTGTATATCGGTTGGGTAAAAGTCACAAAAATGCAGATAGTCTCAGCAGATCGGTGATCGATAATTAGGAATTGTTAACAATGTTCTCTTGCTCATGAATAATAATTGTTGCTTATAATGTTTTTTTAGTTAAATATTAATTGTATTAATTTTATTTATTTACTAGTACTGTATATCATATCGAAGGGAGATGCGTGCCAAAAGATCAAGTAATGAAAAGCAAATATATTAATATGGTTAATTTTGTGTATCGAGTTTTAAAATATACATGATTATTTAGTTTACGCTAGAGGCATATCGTGAAAAATATTCTGTGTGTAAGGTTGTACACTTCGCATATCATATCAACATGTCGTTAGTATAATTTTTATTAAGTATTGTGGTGAAGAATATTTTATGTGTAAGGTCTTACTATAGCATTTGATGTAACAGGTTGTTAGTATAATGGATAATAGGCATTGTGATAGAAGTGTTTACATTTTTATTTAATGTTTTAGTATGTTTTCTTATATTGCTATTGATCATTTTTGTAATATGGATTTCTGTAAGTTCCCTAGCAAGAACACTCACTCACTAGAAATAAGTAATTTCAAATTTAGTTCAGCTTTTTCTTTAGTAGTTAAAATTGCAGCTCAGAAATATAGTGGTGCTTGATGAAGGAATGTGTCGGTAATCTGTCAGTTGTCATCGTCATTCCATTAAACTTTTCTCAACGGAAAAGTTCTATAAGAGAAGGCGAGAGCTGTAACGTAGCCACTCGCAACAGCGGTCGGCATGTTTGGTGGACTTGACACCTACACGTGCATCTTGCAGCTGCAGTGCAACCCCTTTTTGACCCCCGAGGAATCAAATCCCGTCGACCGGAAGATGAGAGGGAGAGATGCTTTGAACTTACACGGGAGCGGTAGCCAACGGTTCCTCCTCTCACAAAATATTGTACTCTAACAATCGTTAATTAAGTTTAATAAGTTTAATGTATAATTCAGTAAATAATATTCAATAGTTGTGACGTAAATAAATTCAATATTTAAATTAACCAAGAATACGCTACCGTTATTCTTTCAAACGTTACAGCACCAACATTCAGCGTGCAATACCTAGCCAATGATGGGCCCAATGGATTTCAATTATTTTGTTACCCGTGAATGAGCGTTCGATTTGTTTTACTTCCGTCAACATTGTCGCTTTCTTCATAATATGAAGGTGTATGTATATTTTGCAAAATAGTGTATTAAAGAACAGATAGCTTACGATTTTGATTTTTTTTGTTATAAAAGAGCAACTTTGGGAAAGTGAACTTTTATATTTTGTTTTAAATCGATATAATATGATCTTGAGTTATTTTTTTAAAGTTTCATATTGTTCAGTTAAATAGTTTTCAATTTTCTTTGTTACAGTTCATGAACAATGAATTTGAATTTAAAAGTGCATAATATCCATGAAAAATTTCATTTCTATGTTTTTTTTTTTTTTTGATTAATGCATTTTTCAAATAACATGTTCCTCTCAGTGATTAATACTGTTCTTTCAAAAAACAATTAAAATGTCGTGACTCAAATGGGGTGCCATCTTAATAGCCGACTTTCCCCTTGAATCGTATTTTTTTTGTTCTCTTTCACTGTATTTTAGACTAGACCAAACAATAACTAATTCGAAGCGAATTTTTGACACAAAATGTTCTACGCTGCTTTCGAAGAAGGTAACAAAGCGAAAGAATTTTTGTATAGAATTATGTTTTATATGTATATAATCAAATGTTTTTTCCATATTAACGAATCTAAGAGATTGATCTCTGATTTTCAAACTGGCTTATTGCAAAAGTAGCTAAATAATTCACATGATCAGTATGACAAACTTATTACGAAATCAATTTTTCGATAGTTTATATTTTAAATTAGTTATCCCTCAAAAAGTCTATAAACTTTGAATTTAATTTTCTCAAAATAATAGCTTTAAAAGGAATCAATTTGCAATGACTTTGCTTACTCTTTCAAAAATATCCAACAGAAAATTATCATCTGGTAAGTAGTGAACCTGCAATTGTGTCTGAGAAAGTACGGAAATATATTATCTCAAAAATAGCAATTGTCATGTAATTGAAATATTGGAAAGCTTCTTGAGAGAGAGCAGCGTTCCTGAACTGCACGGATTTGAAACTCTCCAAAAGATTCCGATTGAAACTGTGAGACGACTGAAATGTCTTGAGGGGTAATAAAGGTGGCAATTATCAGGAACTAATCGGGAGATCCCCTTAGATTTTTCCTCATTTTTCTCCACCTATTGAATCTTAGAGCTCTGTGACCAGTGATTGTGAAGGTAAACTGATAATCGTCGTTCCTGTTTTGGGGCAAGTTCTAATTCCAAAGTATAAAACAATTAGATTTTATGTGTTCAAAAGTGGTTTGCATTATTTTCATAAAAAAATAATGCAAAAGTGGATTTCTAGTTTGAACTCGAAATTATGAGAATTTAGCTAACCACTATTAAAAAAATGGGATTTTTGTTTTGAGCTTTTCATATTCCTACAAAATGGCAGAGCAACATGCAGATGGTTTGTAGGAGGGTTGTATGGAATGTATCCCTCCGCACAAAAATTTTGTAGATAAGGTCCGGGTTTAAACTAATAAATGTCGTAACTCCTGATATCTTAAACAAGATCCCACTAATAACCTGCGTGGAGACGAACATTGTGATTTCCGCTGTAACCAACTAACAACGTATGTATATAGAGTGATTTTCGAAGAGATGGGAACAACATTGGAAATTCTGAATGAAAAGACCAAGAGATATCTTAGAAGTTGAAAAGAGCAATCCTGTTCAAAAAAGGAGCAGTGTTTCAACTCTCTCCTCTGACATTTGTGGCCGCGATAGCTAAGTGTTCATGGACGAGTCGTGGGTTCTAGTCTTGATGTCTCAGAGGCAACTGATGAGTCGGTGAAGGAGTCCTCGCCACTTACTCGAGATTCGTAATAACGAGATCCGTCCCCAAAAGCCCTCGTGGGACGTTAATGAAAAATCAATGGAAATCGGGTATTGAATGAACGAATACGACTTAACAAATGTTCGATATAAATGCAACAAGCGCAAGTATGTGTTTCTCAAAGTATTTTGAATTGTAAACATATATTAATATTGTAAATAAACCAAGTGTAAACTTATAGCATTATGGTATCGATTCAATGAACGCAACATGCCTATAACTAAAGAATGTCTCTGAAGGTACATGACATACAATATTTGAGCTTTTCTTAAAATAAAAAAAAGAGTTTTCACTGTCACTTTTTAATGTTCAGGGTCATTCATTTTTTATGTAACAAAGGCATTGGAAAGGATTTGTTGTGTGGCCATTAAAATGATGCTGACATTTTTATAAATATTTTATGATAGTTTTCTATCATATTTTTTAATGAATTACCCAATATATATTATTTTGTCCTTTTAATTAAGGTATTTATAATGAACTATGATAGTATATGTACGAATGTTAAGGTTAAAATAGATGCTAAAGTGCTTAGCGATATAGGGATAGATTGAGTTACTCTGAAAAATTCTTTATATTTGTATCAATATAATTAATACGAATTTTTTTTATTTTTCCTCTTTTCTTGCTATCCATGTGAAAAGTAAGACATAAAAGCTTTTTAAGAAATAGCTCATTCATCACCTCTTTATTCTTAATTATTTATAGCTTGAATTTTACAAAAAGACTCTTGAGTCATTTTTCAAAGTTGCATATTGTATTGATTTTGCTTCTGATATTTCCCCAGAAACTGTAGGATGTCTGTCATTTATACATAAAAGGAGGAAACTACGATAAGGTTGCGTAATATTTCTGCTTTTCAAAGGCCTTGTCTTCAAAATGTTATTTTTTGGGTCCCCTTTATTTCCGATACAAGTTATATTACTGCAATTTTAACTAATACAAGATTCCACACAAATGTTTTCACGATAAGTATTCAAACTTGAAGTAGGATGTCTAAGTTTCTAAAATAATCCGAGATTTCCAAGTTTACTAGCCAATATTTTTTAGATAAGAAAATTGTTGCCCTATATACATTACATCGTATGTTTTTATTGTGTTTATTAAAAAGTATGCACTGCAAAAAAACGGACCTTTCTCTTCTATCACCCGATCTGTTTTTTCTGAAACTTTCTGAATTTAGATTTATTTTTTCGTTTAAAAACCTGGATTCCTAAAAGTTTTCACACTACAAAATAGGAATAGATTTTGTTTTTGGAGTAAATGTAGCTTTAAGTTCTTTCAAATAAATCTAATACTTTTTTTCTAGATTCGAAAAGATAAAATTATAACTTAAATCTAATAAATATAGCTTTAAAGATATTTTTACTCCAAAGACATATTGTTAAACTTGTATGTTTTGAATGCACTGAATCATTTATAACACAAACATATTTGAATTGAAATTATATTTATTAAATCAAAATATTTTTAAAAAGATTGCCCAAATGGCATTACTTTGTTAAAAATATTGTTTTACAAACTGAGTCTGAAAACATTCCTAAGCACCCGTGTAGCCGGGGTTATCCAGGAGTTACGGGTGCGAGCTCGTTTTTTGTCGAGTTGTAAGTTCAAATCCTGGGGTCGGGAAGTTTTGAACTGAGAACCAGAAAAAAAGAAACTGATGCGATGTTGAATCCGAGTGCCCAGTGTTTTAAAGGTAACAAAAACACTGGGCTTAAAAAAAAGGATTTCTTGCATACTTGGCTTCGAAATGTAGCATGGGCTGCTCAAGAAAAGACTTTTAAAGAGTTTGATGCTCATCAAGTCTATCCCCTTGGTGTGGTGTGGAAGTTTGGAAAAAGGAGCAGCAGAGTTTGGTGTCATTTGAGGTTGGTTTATCGCGTGTTAGCGTAATTTCAAAATTCGACATCGCAGTCAGACAATGAAAATCCGAACAGCTAACTAGAATCCTTATTTTTAACTAGCTGAATTCTGGATCTTTGGATAGTTTCCTTCTTTGTATAAATATTCACATGACTTAATCTCTTGATTACGCATCGATATCTTCAAACATTTATATAACATGTGTCTTAATCTCTTTAATTAGCTCTAATGAATACGCACCCCCATTTAATGAGTGAGATGGAGTTTTGCTTACATTTCCGAACCTGATCTTTTGTTGAGGAATAAACGTGTACTCAAAGAAGAGATTCGTATGTCTAATGCGTTGAATTTCACATTAATAGGATACAAATGGCATTAAATAGTTAATATGGATCCATTAAATACCTCTTATAACCTGATGAAATAAATTGATATACTCTTTTAAGGGATCTCAAAAGAATATTTTATTAAAACCTTACTAATAATTTAATTACCTTGTAAATAATATAAATTGTAAATGCAACTCAGTATTTATAATATTTAAAAAATTTAGTCCTTTCTTTGATCTTTTCAAAATATTAGTGTCTTTGCAGATTTATAAATATGTGTGAGCAATTTCTAGCATAATTTTCTCCCAATGAATTAAATATTCAGAATTCCAATTATAAATTTCCGAAATGTCTCAAATACTCTTCTCTAAAGTCTAAAAATCTTTAAAGTATTCGAAAATTCCCTTTTCTTAAATAAGGCTGAAAAATTCTTAAAGCAAATAAAGGAATTATGCATTTTATGCAAACAAGGTGAAAAATGTATTCCTATTTAACCCTTTGACCGTCTCACAGACGGGGATGGTTTGCTTTGATGCCTGTAGATAACGCTGGGGTGTGATTTTTTTTTGGAGGGGGGGGCTTCAGTTGGACTCTACTCAGTGGGAGAACTTGGCGATTTTTTTCAACTCACGATATGTACAATTTTCTTATCTATCTCTGTCTATCTGACGGATAGTCCTAGATTTTTTCGATTTGGGTATTTTATTATTTTTAATTATTTTTACATGAATATAAATAATTTCTAATCAGGTTTTATAAAAATACTAATCACAATTCTAGCGATAAAAATATATTAATATAGTGAGCCTGTATCATAAAGACTTAAATATTAAAAATAGTATTTTCATTTATATGTTTCATGTTTTTTATTCAATTGCCTAATGTATATATCGTGAAAAAAAGTCGTGCTTCGCTTAACCCCACACATATTCGAGCCATGCTTAATTTCATGAGACATTTAAACAGTTCTTAAGGTAATAAAATTCAAAAATATTTGCGTACTCGTATGTCAGACGGTTGTTCCTCAGAAAGGCAAAAAATTGATGTTCCGGCTAGAGGGTTAATCAGTGGCGTAACGTACACCCCCACAACACCAACATTATGGGGGCCCCAGGGTCTTAAGGAGTCCAAATCCTAACTTACGCTTAGTATATATCCTTTGTAAGATCCAGCTTGGAGCCCAAAACCTGACTTTGCAGGGGGACTCTAATCATCTTCGTTACTGCACTGCGGTTAATAAATAATTGGAACGATACAAAGTGAATTGTTTACTGTTCAAAAAGCCAGGTTTACCTTAAATATGTTTTAGAATGGTTATCAATCTCTATTTATGCACTTTGTATTAAGAACCTTTAACCATTTTTATTGCAGCTATTTAAATTTCTTTCCAAAATCTCAGTATGTTATTTTTTAAATTTTTTATAAGTATTTAAAAATTCTAAATACAAATTATATATAGGATGGTATTTTTCATTCCTCTTGGAATATTTTCACCCCAATCTGAAATGATGCATCTTTCAATATACTAAGAGATGGTTAAAAATTGCTATTCTTTGATCTGCTGTAAAATTGAGCTCTATGTATGACTGGCAGAAGATACTTAACAGGCATCAGTAAAACAGGACCATATGTAGAAGAGCTAGTGCTTGTTAATATATCAAAGCCCCACATTGTCGTAGTGTGGAAAAGTGGGATGCCAGCCCCTCGTCAAATGATCGTGATTTAAAATGAAGAGATCCGTAAACACACAATTTACCTCGAGAAATTTCGCAAGGCGAAGTAATTTACAGATAATACTTTGTGACGCATCTATTCACGTAACTTCTGCTAATCCTCTTGGAAAATCTTTGGGCTATCATTCGCGTTTACTCACAATCAACCCTTCTGAAGAAGTGATATTCAAATTAAATTTACTGTGTATAGTCAACGTTTTCTAGCTAGCAAGAAGAGAAGAAAACCAGGAGTCAGGTGAGATTGCTACTGATCAGGTATCACTACAAATTATTGAATATTTCAAGTATTAAATAGACGAAGATTTAAAGTGATGATTGGTCACTAAACTTAAAGTTTATTGGGATAATTGAATTGATCCTAAATTAAAGGGGTCAATATTCATAGTTTTCGTATAATTCGTGCATCTCGTTATTGTTCCACTTATACTGTTCATTTTGAGAAATCTCTTCTTGAATTTAAGTGAATCTGTGTTGCTAATTTGGTTGATCAATAAATAAGTTGATTTTGAATATGTCCTTCCCCACATCTAAACGGGCAAGAGAGAGGGGGTAACACTTCCCACCTGAATATAAGTGATGCAGCATTTTCTTGTGTTGCAATTCATTGAAACTTATGAAAGCAGCGCTGTTTTCTATAGTTGCGCGGAGTGTTTATTTTAACATAAGAAGAAATAATGAAGCCGTTTCGATGTAAAGTGCTCATGGTTGCAGAGTCAGTTAATATTTCTCCTCATTACATGTATATCATTAATGAAAACATGATCAATCATTATTACGTAAAGAAAAAAAAAGGTTCGGAAAAAACTGCGAGTATAGGAAACACGAAATGTGCTCTTTGTTAGAGCAGAGAACGAAATTGAACGTCTCTCTTTAGAACTTCCTCCTGCAAAGTGTTCCACGCACAAGCGCCTGTCAGCCACAGGTGTGCAAAGACACGACGGAGAGGCTGCACTACAGAAGGTTTTGTGAAAGAAACCAAACGATCTGTAAAACAAAACAAAATGTTCGAAAGAAAAAAAAGTGGATGTAAATGTTTCGGACGGTGCAAAAATGTCTGCAAATGTTGTTGGTATTCGTGGAACAAAAATTACAGAGATTGAAAAGGAGTAGTTTTTGTTTTGTTATTTGCGTATGGAATTCGTGCAAATCACGTTCATGTGCTTTGCTTGCTTTTTGATTATTTGATGGGAATGTTTTCTGATGGAGAGAGGTTAGTAGAGAGTGATGTGTCGAAAATAAACGAGAATGTAAAATTTTCAGAGTCGCACACTATCCGATGCACTTGTTTTAAATTTATATACAAAATTTTAAATCTATATCTTACCTATATACCAACATTAATGCAACAAAAATTGAGTAATACGAAAATTAAAAAAATAGTCATTTCTTTATATTATGTAACTAGTTGTATTATGTATAAAGTCTAGTTTTTAAATTATTTTTACATTTTTTAAGAAATAACAATGATTTAATTATTTGAAATTTAAAAGTAATAATTGATTTCCTAATGTTTTAATATCCTCCAATAAAGCTTTAACTTATCTCTTTTCATAAATAAGCAATAAAGCTTTTAAAAACATGAATGAAAATTAAAAGCAAAATATTGCGTTATGTAAAAAATGTACGGTACAAGAGATTTTCCCAGTTCTATTTTTATGGATAAACACACAGATGGGGAATAGTTTACTTAATGAATATGATGTTGCAGAAATATAGTTTAAACATACATTTTATTCTTTATATCTCAGAGAAATGGAATTTAGTGTAATATAAATTTATTATTAAACGTTAATACATTTACATATAAACATAAATGACGACATTATGATGTGCTGCAGTAACTATGTACAAATGAATGCATTTAAGAGTTACTTTGTGGTTTGTTTTAGCATAAAATATTGCTTGTAATTTACACACTGAATTTGAATGAAATAGATACAGTGTCGGAGGTTTTATTGTGTATCATTCTACACACATAAGTGTCGGATTATTTTCTACAGCCGTGCAAAAATTTTCTTTGAAGGAGAGAAATTGTTATTTGTAAAAACTATTTGCATTTTCTTCGCTCTGCACTGTGATACATTGCGTTATAATATGTTACTCAGTTTTAGTTTTAAACTTTCAAAAGTTTTAGTTTTTCTTGTTTCTTTAGTAAGGTACAAGAGAAAGTTATCCTATCAATAAATTTTCGTTGAATACTACACATGTGAAATAACATTTCTGAGTTAAAACCTTATTTGTGCATATCTTAAGAGACTAATATGAAATAATTTTGATTTTTATCAAAATTTTTTATTTTCGATAAAAATGAAAATGGGGGGAGGATGTTTTCCTAAGGATAATTCGAAATAGACGCTCCTCATCATGAGGATTTGGTAATCAAATTTTGAGTATTGGAGATTTCCACTCATTTAATCAAAGCTTAAAGTTTTCTTTGATTAGTATACATCAAGCAACATAAGTATATGAAAGTAAAAGAAATATGAAGTGCATTCTGTAATGTAACGGAAAATATATTAACCCCAGCAAAGGTAGATTTGCACTCCAATTTGCACCTTACAAAGAGTACGTACTTGGTGTTAGTCAGGCTTTGGCCCTTAGAATCATGGGCCCCCTTCGATGCGGGGGTGGCGGGGTTGTACGTTACGCCACTGAGTGCATTGACGTTTGATTACAATATTCAGTTATCTTGAGTTTCAAAAAATGAATAACCAAAGAAACAGTGATTAGCTGCAATAACTCTCTGATTTCAGGATTCATATCAGTTTGGTGATTTATTTCTAATTCTAAATAGGTAAAAAAATTTTACAGATTCAAATTTAAAGGAGTCTATTTCAAACCAATTAGGGATGGATTTCAACCTACCACAATACATATATTTTATCTTCTCCACATTCACTCTTAGGTTAATTTTTCTAACACAGATCTCTCCATTGCCTGAAAGCTCTCACCCAATGTAGCTGTAGATCTTGCAATAATATCCACATCACCGACATATACCAAATATTTATTGATTTACTAAATATCGTATCTGTAGTATTTATGCAAGCATTCCTGATCATCCTCTCTAGAGCTAGGTTAAACAGAATACACGCCAATGCATCTACCTGTCTAATTCCATTATGAATTTCAAACGAGATCCCCTTGAATTCGTACCATTAAGAAGGTCTCGGTGAGTGTGAGCATTATAAGATTGATTAATTTTGACAGGGTCTTCAAAAGCTCAGTTCTATTAATACTGTCATATGATATAACTGAGGGATATCTATACCAAATTCCCTGTATTTCTCCAAACTCTTTCTTAAGGTGAAGGTATGGTTAACTGTGGACCCCTTTCTTTGCGAAAGCCACACTCATAATCCCCAATGACGCTGTATACAATAGGAGACACACGATCAAATAGGATATTTGAACAGGCAGCGCATAAAATACTTATTCCTCTATAATTTTGACAATTCATTACGTCACCCTTTTTGTGAATCGGGCATAAAATACTTAATTTCCATTCAGAAGGCAACATCTCTTTCTCCCAGATGGATGACAGAATTTGCTAGATGTTTATATACACTCATGTACATAAATTAAGGATAATTCAGAATCACACAGAAATTGAACTCTAAAGTAAAAGTTTCACCTGTAGAAATATCACACACATCTTGAAGAAGAATATGCAAATTACAGCAACCCCCCGATGGCGCGGATAGTACGTCACAATGACGAGAGTGTAAGAGAGGGGTATATAAGGAATGGTGGCAAAGAAGTAAAATTGTTCACAAGCGCTTTAAAAGCCTTACAGTACAACAACAGCATAGTTATGGCACAAAGGAAGCATTTGGATGATTTTTTACGTGATAGAATTATTGGACGACTGGAATGTAGACGTACCCAGCTGGAAGTATCCGAGGAAATTGGAATCGCCCAGAGTGTCATCTTCAGGCTTTGGTAATGATTCCAAGATGATGGTAATGTGAGTAGATGTTACAGCACAGGTCGCCCTCAAGTTACAATGCCGAATGAGGACCGGTATATATTCGGCAGTTACTGCCAAAAGAAACAGACGGAGCACAGCATCAGTCCTGTCTCGTCAGCTCTCTTCAGCTACCGGTACGACAGTTTCATGGAAGACCGTGTACAGAAGCTTATGGCACATTGGTCTATATGCTCGTAGGCCTGTCAGATGTGTTCCAATTACCGAAACTCTCTGTCACCTGCGATTAACCTTTAGTAGAGAGCTTGCATTGTGGACACCACAACAGTGGTCTTGTGTGATGTTTTCCGACGAGTCCAGGTTTAGTTTTCAGTTTGATTCCCGCCGAATTTTAATATGAAAAGTGCCAGGTACCCGTTACCACCAAGAGAACACCATTGAACGACACCGTTACGGTGGTGCAGGATGGCTCGTTTGGGGAGGAATTATTCTTGATTCCAGAACTGACTTGCATGTTCAGAGTATAACGATTACAGGTCACATCTATCGGGATGTCATTCTGGAACAACATTTACCTTTGTTTCGGGGCGCCATGGGTGCTGAATTTCTGTTTATGGATGACAACGCCCGTCCTCACCATGCAAACATTGTAGACGAATGCCTTCAATCGGAGGATATCACCCGTTTGGATTGACCAGCATACTCACTGGACTTGAATCCAATAAAGCATGTGTGGGATATGCTTGGCCGACGAATTGCAGCCCGTCAACCCCCTCCCACTCGTCTACCGGAACTTCGGAGGGCATTGCTTGATGAGTGGTGTAATATTCCCCAAGATCAGATTGATAATTTTATACTCAGCATGCCTAGGCGTTATAAGGCCTGTATTGCATCGTCCGGGAGACATACTCCGTATTTATCATCCTACTAACTATATTATACTATTTTTTGTAAATAGGTTCTTTTTTGAAATTTTCTCCGGGGAGTAAAAATCGCAATTTTTATTAATTATGTGAAACATATAGCATCTTTTTTGCTCTTTACCTTTTGTTTAATAAATAGACTTTACAAATAAGTCAAAATTCGTTTGCTTCTGTCTCTTTCTTTGCCTGAACTACATTATCCTTAATTTATGTACATGAGTATATATATATATATATATACATACATACATACATACAGTTGAACCTGTTTTTAGGTGGTAGATAGGGACCGCATAAAAATAAACGCACAAAAAATATTTAAATATTTCATTAATTCTTACATAAAACAATCAATATATAATTCGTAGAAATACTGCAATTTTTTTATGCGGTGTATAGGAACCGCATAAAAATGTCGCATTAATAAAATATCCCAATTATTTACGAAATTTATGTAAGAGTACTCCCATAATAAAATAAATAATTAAATATTACTCATGCAAACATTTTAAAAACATAGTTTCTCATTTGATACACGATTAAGTTTTCAAAATGCACATACATAACTCAATGCTACTCATCGTAATCGAAATCCCTGTAATGAATAAGTTCAAAGCCGCGCTTTCGTCACTTGAAGGTACAATTTCTATTGATTTACTTTTTGGCAACATAAAGTAAGAAGTTTTTGTGACGAAGTTCGGATGGTCAGTTGCTTGTAAATGTCACGATAACCAGATATACATGCTTGAAGCTCTTTTTGGAATTTTATACTTCTTTTTAAATTAGTATCTATTTTAAGAAAATGATTTTCCAATTTGTTGGAAAGCTGGATCCATGCATATTTTTATCCGCTCTCAAAGAATCCGGTTCTTCTTGTCCGACTTCATAATCTATCAAATTATTGATGCTGTCACTGTCATTGAAAGTTTCGTTTTCAATCAAGCGCGTGCTGTTGGAGGGTTGAGAGAAAGCAACTGAATGCACATTGTCGGGAGACTGTTTATAACAAACGAATAGAGCGTCTTGAAGTGTCTACATTTCTGTGGCGTAACGTACACCCCCGCATCATGGAGAGGGTAGGATTCTAGGCGCCCAAGGCCTGACCTACGCTAAATACGTATTTACCCATTAATAAAATATTAAACTCAAAACCTGACTTTCAAAGGGGATCCTAACGTTCTCCGTTACACCACAGGTAAATATATAGAAAACATTACATTGGAGCCGAAGCCATTGCGTCCTGCCACGGGGGGGGGCAAGACTCTAGGGGCCAAATGTTTGACTAACGCTAAATACTATTTAACCAATTTATAAAATATTAAAGTCGAAACTGATTTTCAGGGGAGAGGGGGCTTAACAATCTCCATTACGCCACTGGTAAATAGATAGAGAACTTTACAGTGGTGCCAAAGCCATTGAAATTCAAACACCGCATTAAAAAAAATCGCACAAAAATGAAATCGCATAAGAAAAGACCGCACAAAACAGGTTCGACTGTATATATATATATACACACACACACACACACACACACACACACACACACACACACACACACACACACACACACACACACACACACACACACACATATATATATATATGAAGTGTTTTCTCACTAAATACTTGGTTTAATAATAATCAATAATTATTCAGTAATTAAATTATTTTGTTGTATAATTCCCTTTCAATTAATCCTTCTTATAAACTACATCAAGTTAACAGAAAAGAAAATGCGTAACACATAATTTCTGTAAAGATGACATACTAAATGATTCATATATTTGTCCTTCAGCCTTTTAATTACAGTAGAAAATGAATACAAATTTATGTCAATATTCAAACGTGCTATGATAAAAAAAAATACAGTCAAATTATATTCTTGTAAAACACAAATTGTTAAAATGTCTCTGCATCCAATTTTTAAATTGTTAAATTTAACGTAGTCTTTTAAATATAGTTTAGGATAATGCATGAAACTAATCTTGATGATTCATTTTACCGATAAAGAAATAAAATTCTTTTTGACCATTGGTGAATATCGCACTGCACGAGGGCTATTGGCGACGGTCTTTTGAACCACGTGCTAGTGAAGAGGACGACACTTGAACTGGAACCTCCTTCTCCTAACTTCCGCTTTTACACGAACGGTATAAGCTCCGACAGATTTAAGGTCCCTCTTCACGGCAGGTGTTCCGCGCCCCCTGACTTCAACGGATGATCCCTTGGGTGGGAAATGAAAATTGTATTAGCATTGAGTGGTTTCCAATCAAGCAAATCTTGAGCAGCATTATACTTTGAAATGCTGAACATGGTATAAATAAATAAAAAGAAACTAACCACCTAAAGAAACCACAGCTTAAAAAATGCATAACCCTCATCATTTGTAATGTTTGATTTGAATCGCACCACGGGACGATTATCAACGCATCGAAGTAACAGAAAACGTAATAACAGATCTTTTCATGGACTTCAAATGTCGCGGGAAACTGGTTTGCGTCCTTTTTCAATTCGAATGTTTGCTTCTCCACCTCAGCGGAAAGGGTTGGCGATGGCCTGCGCTCGTGACAGAGAGCCCAAGAAATGTTACCTGTACGCTAAAGAGAAGAATTTCCTTATTTGATGATAGTCTTTATGACTCTTGAAGAGAAGCCTCAGAAGGACGTCCTTTGGGGTGAATGGAAGTATTTAAAAAAGAACGTGTCTTTTCCTTAATTATTCCAAGTTAGTTTGAATTCTTACTTTGTTATGGAAAAGGCTTCAAAAAAGAATTGGATCTTTGTTGCTTTTATCATAAATCATTCGATTCAATCTCATTGGGATGCATTCATTTTTAATTCCATGATGAGTGTTTAATCTTTATGTAATCTCGTAATGCAATTATACATTTCTGACATATTTCAAACTCATTATATGCACAAAGAATTTCTTTTTGGGTATTTAATGAATTTATAGAGGCCTTATCAAGACTTAGTTCTATTTAAAATCTATCACTTGGTGGTTTGATTAAATATGAATGGGTTCCAAAAGACCTCATTTAGTTTGTTTTAGAATATATGAGAGATGTTAGCTCGGGTGTCATTCTCGTTTTTGAACGTGGCTTATATAAAATTACGAGGTTTGTCGACAATAATCCTTGTGTTATTTCTAAGTACGTGTTTAAGAAAGAGGGAATTTTAATGTTGTTTGTTTCATCTTATACAGACTCAATTTTTTTTCAAATTTAATGGTGGTCACATGTTTAAAATTTGTAAATCTGTGCATCGTGTTTTAAAATATTTTTATTGAAAAATAATTACTTACTACTTTTTTATAAGATAACTGTTACCGAGAAGGAAGCTAAATAAACACAGATTCATGAAAAGAAAGAAAACTTGTGAAATATTTCAATTATTTTAATTATAAAAACATTAATTGATTTAATGATTAAAATACTGATACGTTTACCTGTGTTTGCTTAATAATATACTGAGGTTTAACTGCCATTCTGAATTATACCAAAATATGTTTTGTTTTTTCACAGCAACGATTCTTGCAAAGCATTCTGTTTTTATTTCATAAAATTCCCCGCTTATATGCTTAAGGTTATTATTTCATTGAAGCACTGCCGCCAATAGATTTACGTCTTCCTAATCATTATCGGATTGAATGTTTGAATAAGGCTCCTGTCTCTTGTTGGGCGTACGCAGAAATGTGTTATCGTAGTTAATCCTAATGTGTCCACCCACATAGCAATTAAGACAAGGAAAGGACTGCAATCCCAAGTTGCAAGTTTGGAAACATTTAACAGATCTACCGCTCTCTTTTAATTACAGCTTATTACTTAAAAGCAGGATTCTCATTTCTTTTATGGGACATGTTTGTTGTTTTCGTTTTCTCGGAAATTTGCTCGTGCGAAATTTTTGTTTTTGGACAGTGGCTCAATAATATACGTTATCCCCATGAGAACCACATTATCCTACGATAAAAATATCAAAGTAAACCATATTGTAATATTATCGCCTATCTTGACGAACATAAACAACAACTTGGCGCCTAGCCCTACTGTATCAAATTAGCATCCCAGATGGAGTTACGCAGTCCGACCGACGATAATAGACCGATAATTAGACCGACGATATTTATCCATACCAAAACTCGTAGCAAAATCTTTTACACAAACAATTTTCTGTAAGACAAAAAGAAATCTCAATTGTTTAGAACAGATTTTAATAGAAAAGAGAAAAAAAGCAACAGCCGCGTATCTCTCGTATGAAAATGAAAATATTTAATTAATTTTTATTGCATAATGAACACAGTTTTGTGTTCTGCGTTATCAAATTAAAAGTTGTGACGTCTTACGCGTCTTTTCTTTAACAAGTCCTTTGGGCTCTTTGGGCCAGAATTCATGGCAGCTCTTTTCCAACCAAATCCAAGAAACGAGATGTGAAGAAGAGATGCAAATAAATGGACTTTAAATATAGGATCTTAGAGTAAGCGGGAGGGCAATGTAAAGGAATGTTAGAGAATTGATGTGCGTTGTGGCAGTTGATGATTATTGCAGTTCGTGGTGCAGGATTGATTAAGTTCTACGTGTCGTGGATAAACATATTGGTGTTCGACTAGAAGTTAGCCGTCAAGCTGCATCCCATTGCAGATAAAGACAAGTAGCATTACGGAATAATATAAGGTAGGATTGATAACTTAATATTAGAATTGAGGATTAGGCGGTTCGCTTATTGAGATTGGTCTGAATTAGATTGGTCTGATCATATTATAAATATATATATATATTGTGTGTTGCGTATTGAGTCATCGTATATTCTCTCATATTAATTACTATAACTACATTTGTTAAAGGTTTAAGTTGAATATCTTAATAAAGTCATATTAAGATAATGTTTGATCCTAGTTCTTTCGCTGATCCTACACCTCTAGCTCACGCTGATATTTCGAGAGATATACTTCCAAGGGGAGGAAGTGTTGTCTGATTTATTTAAAAAGTAGGATCTCTTCTCTCTAATATTTAATATAGAAATGCCCTTACAAACTTCACATGAGGTTAACATTTTATATGTAAAAAAGGTTTATTTCCTTTATTTCTTAAGCATTTCAGAGATCGCTGAATATATAATTGTTGAATAAATAAATATAAATGACTATTTATAATTAAAATAAATATAAATGATTAATTAATATTTTTAAATCTGAAAATTTATTTTGTAATGGCATATTTTAAATATGTGTATATTATGAGAATTCAAACATTTTGTAAGAATTGAAAGAAAATGCAAAAATTGTTCATTTCGATTTTTTTCTTTGAAGGTATTTTTGTTGTTCGTCTCTTTGTTTTAAATCTGAAGTTTTCTTTTTTCCTAGAAGCAATAGATAGTTGAATATATTTTATAGAGATATAACAATTTGCCTTCTTTTTTAATTTCTCTCGAAAAATTTCAAGTTTTCGATATAAGTAATCGAAAGTGAATAAATTCACACACACACATCCAAAAAGAATGCGAGTTTATATCTCCACCCTTCAATGAGTTTCAAAGTATTACGATAAAAATATTAAATACTTGCGTCTTTCTTCTAAATAAAGTCGGCACTTGAGATATTCAAGATTCATCAAAGTAGAAAGAAATTCTGTTAAAGCAAAAAAGCAGAAAGCGAGTTAACTTGGTATATTTTAAGAAAAGTGCTTATTTTGTAAAAATACGGAAAGATCAGCAATAAATAAATAAGCTCATTATAGTCATTCAACAATAATAAGCTTCGGAAGTTTCAGTTATGGAGTGGTTTTCCAAGCAATAGTTAGATTAATCAAGGTTTTCATTTTTAGTTGTTAAATTATTTCTGCGTGTTTTCTCATCAAAAATTAAGCTCACGAAGTAAAAAAAAAAACGTTCGGGAACATGCAGACATTTTGATTAGTTTAAAAATCTTTTTCTTATTTCAGTCTTAGCACGAAAGCTTTTTTTTTTCTCATGAGCAATAGATTATAAATTTAATCTTGAAATATTTTAGATTGTGAAGTTAATAAACATTGTTTTATTTTTTAAAAAGGAAAAAAGACCTTACATCCTTTGGATGTATGCGATTGTAGAGGTTTGATATATTTAAAATGTCATAGTTTAGAGTTAAGCTCTTTAAGTGCTTGAGCTCTAAGTTCATTAAATATTTATTTTAAGCGATGTGTTTTATGAAAAAAAGTAATCAAAATAAAACATAAAATAAAACCGAACGTAACTTTTTTCACATACATTATTTTTTCATTTAAGTTATAATTGGATTTTATCGAAAAATAATTCAGTCTATTTTGGGGGTTTTCGTGAAAACTTCATATATAAAGAGTGTTTTTTTTCCAGGTATAGAAGTTTAAGTTGGCATTACTTTCCAAGATGGTGACCGATTTAACAGCTGTCAAGTGATTTATTCTCAGTTTGGTTTGGCAATTCATCATGAATAGACTCACGCCTGAGCAACGCTTTCAAATTGTGTAATTCTATTTTGAAAATAATGGTTCTGAGCGGAATACGTATCGCGCACTACGTCCATTTTATCGTTGACAAAATCGTCCATCAGAGCAGTTAATTCGATTAACCATGGAACGTTTTTGCACCACGTTTACTTTAATTGATAACTCGCATCCCCAGAGATGCCGTACGGTGCGTACAGAAGAAGCTATTGTTACTGTAGATCGTAGCATTGAGGAAGACCCGAATGAGTCCATCCGCGCCATCGAGCACAGGAATTAGATCTGTGTCCATCCACTTTATGGAAGATTTTGCGGAAGGATCTTGGTTTGCGTGCTAACAAAATCCAACTCGTGCAAGAATTGAAGCCAAACGATCATCAAACAAGGCGAAGATTCGTCGAATAGGCCCAAAATGAGATTGCCGTTGTTCCCGATTTTCATAAGCGAATTTTGTTTAGCGATGAAGCGCCCTTTTGGTTGAATGTCTACGTCAACAAACAAAACTGCCGCATTTGGAGTGAAGCCAATCCACAAGTGTATGTCGAAGCACCGTTACATCCAGAAAAACTGACTGTTTGGTGCGCTTCTTTATGGGCCGGTGGAATCATTGGTCCGTACTTCTTCAAAAACGATGAAGGCCACAACGTTACAGTCAATGGTGATCGGTATAGAGCCATGATTACTAACTTTTCTTTCCTGAATTGAACAATCATGATGTCCAGGAGCTGTGGTTCCAACAAGACGGCGCAACATGTGCCACAATCGACTTATTGAAAGACACGTTTGGTGACCGCCTAATTTCACGTTTTGGACCTGTGAATTGGCCTCCAAGATCTTGTGATTTAACACCGCTAGATTATTTTCTGTGGGGCTATGTAAAGTCATTGGTCTATGCGTATAAGCCACAAACGCTTGACCATTTGGAAGACAACATTCGCCGTGTTATTGCCGATATACGGCCACAAATGTTGGAAAAAGTCATCGAAAATTGGACGTCCAGATTGCCGTGGCAGTCCTATGCCAGAAATCATATTTAAAATGTAATGCCACAAGATTATCTTTCGAATAAAAAAAAATTCATGTCAATCGAGTAATACACCGTTGTTTCATTGCAATTTAAAGTTCTATACCTTTCAAAAAACACCCTTTACTAAGAAACCTTAATTGCGTAACATGCTCAGGAACTGTTTACCCCGTGTTAAAAATACGGGGTAGGTCGTGTGAAAATTAGATGAGTATTAAGTCCCTCTTAATTCGTATCAACCTTAATTTCATCAGATGTGTTTTAAATGTATTTTTTTAATAAATAATTTTATAATTTCATTTTGTGAAAGTGGGTGACGTTTTTATATCAGGCGTTTCAAATGGCTGACCTATGACGTTAGTTGAAATAAATAATTTTTAATTGATGAAAATATGTCTAATATATATATATAATATATATATATATATATATATATGATTGATTGATTGAATATTAACGTCGCACTGTTCAGCTACACGAAGGCTTTTGGCGACGGACCACGTAATTTTGAACCATGGTCAAGTGAACGTGGACGACACCTGAGCTGGCACCCCCCTCTCCTAACTACCACACCACACCAACGGGAGGACGTTTCAGCTCTCGACAGATTTAACGTGCATCGCTGCCCTACACGGCGGGTCTTTGGTGGTACTGGGCTCGAACCCATGACAAAGCAAGCCACTATATATATATATATATATATATATATATATATATATAGTAGATGTATTATGTTTACAACCTCTTGTACAGATCTATAGGAGATCTATAATTGTTTCCTTTCTTAAAACCACCTTCTACCCACTTTAAACTTAAACAAGCAGCTACGCCCCTTTGATGGGAACAGAAAATTTTCATGGTGGTCAGTCAACTAAAAAAAATTGGATTTTTACCACATTTTCATCTCAATTTTTTTCTGACATCCAGATGAGCAAAAGCCTCTTTTAATATCAAAAGCTCTGTCTTGAGTTGACCAGTTAGTAAAGAAACTGTCATTCGGTGACCTTATCGCATGCACTAAGACAGAAAGTTACAAGTCATAAAAAAAAAACTTACTTGCCTAACAATGTTCTTGAACACCTCCAGAGGAGTAATTCACTGTCTCTAATCTAACAAAATACTGGAAGGACTGATCTAAAATAATATCAAACAGAAAAAATGATTAAAAACGTTGTTTTTACTAATGCCCTCTGATCGACGGTATCAGATAGACCCGTCGCTAGTTTTTACGTCTGTCGTTATCCGCAGCTTTGAGCACAATGCAGGTGACAGTATGATTTTGAGGGAGATGATCAGGGTGATGATCTCCCGCCTCTCTTCTTCTTCCACAAACTTCCCAAAACGGCTCGATGAATATTTAGAGTGTCCCCATGCCGCACAGAGCACTATGCATTTACAAATAAATATTCATGAATTTTCGATATTTCAGCCCAGGCACTGCAGTCAGCATCACTAACCATTACACTGGATGGGAGGAGATTAAAAAAACCGACAATTTAATGAAAAAAATCACCTTTATTTTATTTAAGGCTGCTTTCACTATATATACGAGAGCGTGAACTTGACGCGTAGTGCATTTTCGGACATAAAAAATGCCTCACTTTTTATAAAAATGTGACATTGTAACTCATGCATTTGTTTATAATATTGTGCTCTTAAAATTTCAAAATATTTCATCCATAATTAGTTTTTCCTTTTGACATGTGGAGGGAGAGTTCATTTAGCATTACGGTATAGGGAAAAAAAATGCAAAACATATTTTATTAAAGCCAAAATGTGTCAACTCGGATAAGAATGAGTAGTGTGATAAAATAAGTGATTCTCTCTACAGGATAGTGCAGCCAGAATATGATATTAATATTTGGGTACTCTTGTATCTGAAAAAATATTCCGTGAATTTGGCCCCGAAGATATACTTAATATTTTCTACACCAGTTCCAGCACGAAGCCTGCTCTATATTAATTTAAACATGTCATTTCCAATCCACTCCCCCTGTTTCGTCGCCTTCCTCACGTGTTCATTGTAACGATCCTCATCCAACAAATCCTTTCCTAAATTGGACTGTATTGACTCGATCTCTCTGCATGTTGTTGAGAAAACTTTGTATAAAAGGTTTTCAATACATAAGAAATGTTTTAAAAAAATTTATGAGCAATAATAATTACTTTATTTCACCAAATCTTTCAAGTACATATATGAACCTATAATTGTTCTAACCAACAGTATCATGTTTCGTCACAGCTGACTTTCAAATGGATGCCGGCGTCACCGTCTTCCGTATCATCCAATGCCTTTGTTATGCAACATTTATTTTTGAAAAAAGAATGTTTTCTGAAGAATGTAAAAGAATTATGAAAGACTGCTGAACATTTACAAGCAAAACTTATGTCATTTTGACTACGCCATCCGTGTCAAATTTTCAGTAGCCGCTACTCTGTTTCCCTTTTTTTTTCTGAATATAAAATTTCCCCTCTTTACTACATGCGTCTTGGTGAACTCGACTTGATGTCATGACCGATGTGTTTGATGTTGAGGTGATTACAAGAAAGCGTATACAAAAAAAGATACGAACAGACAACGATGTTCATGGAACACTGGAGAGAAACAGTGGAATGGCATCAGTCAATGAATGGAGGGTTACTTTTTTTTTTCCTTTTGGAAAGGGTGGAAACTCAATTTCCTCCATTCAACAAATGTTTTGCCTTCGATTCTAAGCAGCCACCGAATTTTAGCAGTATTAACATAGGAAAAATACTGCGGCTTAGATTCGAGTTCGGTGTCTCAAGGGATGTTGTAAACTTTAGTTAGAGGAGATCTGAAACACTTCCAAGAACCAGAGACACTTGCATCTGCGTCACAAATAAGACTCTTTGCCCAGGGCAGATCTTTTGATCACTTACTTTTAAAATAAAAGCTGCCCAACTCACAAGCAGCTCTACATCCAACATAGGGGCGCTGGTTAAGAGCATGAACTCGTGACCGACGTGTCATGAGTTAGACCCTGGTACTACTGAAGACCTGCCGCATAATCTGTGGTCTGACCGTTGTTATGGTGGGAATGTTAGGAGAAAGGAGGCAAGGTGTCGTCCTCGTCACTTGACCTTGGTTCAAAATGACGAGGTCCGTCGTCAAAAGGCCTTGTTCAGCTGTGCTATGCGACGTTAAAAAACTCTCCCTCCCTCTTCCATGGGTATTATCCTTCTTTTCACACCTCTCAAATTAAATTTTTATTTTATTTTTTGATGTTTTCCATAACAATTTTATTTATCAACGAAACATTTTCCTTACAAGCTTAATGATTAATTTTATCTCATTAATCATGCAGCGCTTTTATAGCTATCAAAAGAATTGTGACAGAATCAAAACTCAAGTTGATTTGTGTTAAAAATGGAGTTGGTTGGGTAGCAGAGGGGTGATTCGTCGCTGGCCTTCTGAACCCAAGATTGCGGTTTCGACCCCGGACCAAGTCGGTGGATTTTCATGATGCAGAAAATCGACAGCAGCCATATCGCATGATTATACGGAATGTAACAGATCCCTAGAGATTCTCTAGGCAAAATTAAATCCTAGTACGCATCGTCAGAACTCAGGTGCCAGGGAGGAAACTGAGTGTCAAAATTACTTGCAGCGATTGGTATACACAAATATGGCGTCGCACTAAAAAAGAGATACCAGCTTTCGATGATGGACTCGGTTAATAACTGTTCATAATCTGCCATTAAAAGTAAAACATAAACAAATATAACGGATATGTAATTAAAATTCAATTTTCGAACAAGTGTACTTAGAAATATAATCGTAACTTGAAATTTGCTTCAATTTTCGTAAATTGCTGCAAATTATTATTTGCTTTGGCTGAATCGTGTATTGATTTACTTATTATTTTGAGAATTTTTCATATTTATTGTGTTTTTTCTTGTTAAACTTAAATAAGTAATCTTTCAAACAGTATTAAACAATATTACAAAAGTATGAACATAAATCTTTAATTATTATTTTTTTTTGCCCTTTTATTCATTACATAAATAATTTGTAGCTGAATGAAAAATTTTGAGCCTATATGTTAACGAAGCCTCCTCTAGTTTGAATAAAAACTAAATATTCAGTTTCGTTTTCTTCAATGTGCAAATTATGAATCTTCAATTTTTTTTTCTTGATTAAAAATAAAGATAATAACATTGCAACAAAATAACAAAAGATAAGTAAAAACTACGTCGACATTAAAAATCATGACACTGAGAAAGAGTAATTTTTACAAGGAACGCCTAGTCTCTTTTTCTTAAAAATATGAGGTTTCTCAATCTACTTTCTGAAATGAGATGTTTGGACACGGTTTTTATGACAAAGCATCTCTTTTCTGCAGAAGGCCGATGTACTCCAACTGTTAAAGAGTTGCAAAAGAGACTTTATACAAACACACGAGGTTATATTATGAAAAGAATTTTTTACAATTCGCGCAAAATGGGAATGAAATTATATATAAACCGGTATTTGTTGATTTTTTTCTGATTACATAAATTTTGTAAATGTTACTCTTTATTTAAATGGTATTCTGAGGCGAAATCTAAAATATTTTATGCATATGATTTTTAGGAATTCCGTTCTGTGGAAGAAGAATTTTTTTTTAAAGAATCACTCGACTGGTCTGACGGGAATTTCGAATCCCTGTTTTAAAATTACATAGATCTATTTACACAATATTCTTAAAATAAGCCTGAGCATTTGCTCTCAATTAAAGAATTTTTAATCGTTCATTATTTATTAATTTCAACGTAAAAAAATGTAATTTCAGCTCTTTTTTTAAGAATATTTGTGACATAGCTGTCAGTATGATGGACGTAGGGATATTAAATTCGTTAAAATAAAAATAATTGAAAAACAAATTGTTTTCGATGTCTAAAGTGAATTATTGGTGCAAGTTTTAGTATTGTGTTGAAAGAAGAATCAAGTAATATTAAAAAAAAGTTTTAAAAGTAAATTCCTACTTAGATCAACAAAGAAAAATATATGTCATTTTAGCTACTTTTTATTAAATAGTTACAATTAATATAAATCTGTATAAACATAGGACAGAATCACAACATTAGGTGGTAATTAATTTTTATTCATTATCATTAAAGTATTGTATTGTCATCCAAAACAATCGTGTACATAAAATTTCAGTTCAACTGAAGGCTTTAAAACGTGAGCAAAAAAAATATTTTAAAGTTTTGACCCAAGTCGCTAAAAATGAAGCCAACGTGGAAGTATATGTAATTGTTTAAAATAATTAGTTTCAGTCAATTAAATTTTAGTTAATTATAATTAAATTATCGTATTTTTACCCAAAACAATAGTGAACAGAAAATTTCACCTCAAATGATCGCTTTAAAATGTGAGAAAAAAACCTTCTCCAGCTTTAACACGTCGCCAAAAGGGTCGGTAAGTCGTCAAAAATGATGCCAAAGTGGCTGTATTTGTAATTCTTTGAATAATTAGTTTTAATCAATTTTTATTAATTATAATTAAAAAATTATTGTATTGTCATTGAAAATAATCTTGTATAAAAAATTTCAGCTCAATTGAGCGCTTTAAAATGTATTTTATTAATGTTTGAAAATTCCACCAAGATAAATAAATAAATAAATATATAGAGAATGTGAGGTAATATAGTAGGAATTGATTTAGCAGAGGGCTTCGTTCGTAGAATATATATATATATATACAGTAAGACCCCCGCTTAGTGTGGGGTGTACGTTCTATCAAAGTAGAGTGTAATATGAAACACAGCGCTAAACGATGCTATCTCATTATGTAAATAATTGGGGGATGATGGGTGGAAAATTGGCGAGTTATTTTGTCATTAAATTTATTAAGTATGTTTTTATAGCAATAAAACAAAAAAATATTTCTTACAAATACAGAAACATAATAAACGAATATACATATAAAAATTAATAAAATTTTCTAAGTCAGTATGTTTACATTTCAGATCATTCAGTCTCTCTTCTGTATTTCCAATTTTCTGTCTTTTTATCAAGAAGGCAGATTGCATTTAATTTTGTTGTCAATCCATATAGAAAGTCTATCATCCATTTCATATATTGTAATATTTCTAGAACGGTAATTCTAGTTGCAGAGCTTGTCATAGCTACAGTTGCCAATAGCAGTATTTTTTCTTTATTCTTAACAATGGTCCTTATTGTGTGTGTTTAAAGAAGCGGCAATGTGAGATGGACGCTCACCGGTATCTAATCTTCTAATCAATTTCATTTTAGTTTCTAGTGAAATGCTTTTTCTTTTAGCTTTATTTTCGTGGTTTTTATTATCACCCATGGTAAAAACTAAGAATACTATTATTTGTCACTATAGAAATCGTTGTATTATCTAAATTTATACTCACAAAAACGTCAACAAATGTTTGAAATGATAAAAGTGCGTTCGTATAACACTACAGAAAAGATGAAACACAGATAAACTGCTTCGGATATCGGGAAGCCTAACGCTGCGTGCAATTTCGGGGAATCCCACAATTAAAAAAAACAGTGTTAAACCGAAACAGCGTTAAGCGGGATCTTACTGAATAATATATATATATATATATATATATATATATATATATATATATATATCCAAAGGGGGAAATGTAATTTATATGACATAAAGTACCCCATTGAGGTTTTCTAAAGAAATCCCTCGCTGTTTGAAGGCAGTGTTTTATTATTTCTTCTAAATCCTGTGGACGTGCGCTTTTTTTAAAGATATAAAACTGTATTGAATAAAAAAATAACTTTCCTCGAGTTTGATAACGTATTAAATTGTTTCGTGATTTATTATTCATATTTATTTATTCCTAATTTTTCTTAGCGCTAGAGTGCAATGTTCTTGAACATATATTCTTTATGCCTGCATTTGTTGGCTTTACTTTAGAGTACTATTTTATCCTTAAGATATTTCGGAAAAATTACTTTGTTCACACTAGTCAAACGGGCGATTATTAAAATTAGTAAGTTAATAAAAAATATATTTTGATGCATTTTTTTAATGTTTCAAAACTGATACATGCTGAATCTACATAATTAAACTTCATTTTCTTTTAACCATCAAGCTTCACCGTAGAAGGTCGAATTGTTTGAATAGAAACAAGTGGTGGATATAGACAGGTGTTTTGAAGCCGATTATCAGATTTTGTTTTCATATTTCTCTTTTAGATTTTATTACTCAACGACTTGATTTTTCTCTCCGTTTTAATTTACTTATGAATTTGTTCAAATCTTTAGAAGGTATTGAAGTCTAAATTTTTTCCCCAGTATATTATTAATACTACACAATTAAAATAATACGCATGGAAGTATTTTTACTTGTTTTGGTGCTTCTTTTCTTAAAAAATCCTTTTCTGATTGAAATTGAGTTGAACTAACTCTAAAACGGTACGAGAAATAAATTTTGTAATGTTGCTTAAACTTAAATACTAGTGAAAAATAATTACTAATCTTCATCTAGATTCTTTCATAACCTTTTTCAAAATGGTTCGTTAACATGGACTCCTTACAAAATATAATTTCAATAACCCTTCTTAATAATTATTAACTACATAAGAATTGTGACATTAATTGAGACTAAAAAAAACTTTGGGAAATCTTTGAATTATTTCTTATCTCCTATATTGAAATCAGTTTAGTGTTTCACACACACACAAGAAATTTATATTTTGTTACCCACTATTCATATTTTATAAAACTGGTGGAGCTCATTAAAACGGTTGTGGTTTTTCAAAAACCCCGTAACTCTAAAAAAACAACAACGTAGAAATTGAATCTTTATCAGCAGTTCTGTATTTATGTTAGAGAAAATTTTCTTTCTGTTGTGCGAACTAGATCTGAAAACAGAGAAAAATCTGGTCAAACAATATACGAAGCAAAAATCGATCCGAGTGAAGACGTCGGCAGCGCTTCTTTCACAAGAGGAGATAAGCTCTTCGGGAGTAAATCCCCCTTACAGCAGCCTCCGCTGGTCTTATCAATGGAAGTGTCATCCAACTGTACATCTATTCATTGGGGGCGATAAGCAGGTCTTTAAAAATATTTATCGCTAATCATTCCATCACTTTAGCATCTCCATCAGCCTCTGTCCTGTGAGGCACACTTTCTCCTTTTCTTTTATCCCGCTGCTTCCCATTCAATCTGATTAAGTGCAATTACAAAATAAAGACATTGCAATATACCGTGACATTTTCTAATTAAAAGTAATAAAGCAAACAGACAAAGGTTTCCCCCCTTTTTTTTGCGAAAATGACCCTACTTTTCTGGCATTTCAGTGGTTTCTAACAAAGGAAGTGTTTAATCATAGAATGAAGCTCTGTTATTTTTAATGTGATAAGAGACAAGATTCCTCGAAAAGAATAAATAATCTTATCTTAGAAAATTTTTTTCTTCAAAAACAATGCTTATTTAATTTTTATAAGAAATTAAAGAAGAATTATGAGAATATTGGTTAATACGCTGATAAAAAAATGTATTATTTTGATTCTTTTGTCAATTTTATCGAGTATTGAAGAGTGAAGCTATATCCCCTTGACTTGTGCATTAATAGTCAAATAAAAGGAAATAAATTTTTAAAAGTGTTTATTGATTTATATTTTTAATGTGTAATATCTTTCCTCTCAGTTGCTGAATATTTGTTGGGAGTGATTTCGTGAAAAGGGATGGATGTGTGTAACACGATGTGACGTAAGCGCGCGCTACTTAGTTTGACCAATGAGAGTGCATGGCTGTGTTTTTTCGCTACCCTTCCATGGGGGTTCAACTCTAGTAGCCATCAAGCACTCCAGCGCTTGACTCTAAATCCGTTAGTCATGATATTGGGGGATATAAGTGCGGCAGAATGCTTATTTGAAAATGGACAAACAGTGATGTCGGTGGTCGTGTACATTTCTTCGAATCAAACGGTTAAAAAAAAATTAAGGATTTCCTGCATTTTGTACTTTTACCGCGTAACGAAGGTGGTTTTGCTCTTTTAAAAAAATTATCACTCGCTTCCCCTGATTTTGAGTGGTGATTTTAACTTTAACTTCAGTTTGCCAAAAGCTGAGCCACTCATAGCTTTTATGAATAATGAACTCAAGCTCGAAATGAACACAAATTAGAATGTTTCGACTCTAACAGTGGTACTGTTATTGACGCTGTGTTTTTCAACGGTTTTTAAATACTTTGGTATCATAAGTATATGTGTCATATTTTAGTTATCATAAGTCAATTGTCTCCGCTCTTCCCCAAATTGAACAAGAATAATTATTTTTGATAAAATATTACATTTTTTTTACTCCTTTTGTTAATTAAATACAATTTTGATCAAAGATATAATTATTCGATAGAAAATTATTTCCAATCATACCCAATTCATATTTTTATCAGGAAAAAAAGTTAATATTACGTATTTACCACGATAACATGTCAGATGTTACACATCATATGCGACTACTATAAGACTCGTTTCTTTTTTTTTGGAAATATTTTTTTTAAATTCATAAAAATAAATTTATTGTTTGATATTTTCAGTAGATATAGAATTCTTTGGAAGGCCGTTATTGCGATGCAGGTACCATTGTAGACTTTGACTTCTCCGAGACCCAATGAAATGTCTTCAACAGAAGTCAAGAGTCGTTTGTCTGTTTTGGTTCGGATATTCAAGTTGACAACAGTACCGGAAATTCATACGACCGGGAAAGGGAGTGTGTTGATATTTCTTAACGTCGCCTTATCAAACTACACGGAGGCAGTATTTCTGTTACTTTCTTAAAATAAAAAAATCTGATGGCCTTTACTTATACTTATCTCACTTATCAGCGGGGGGAGATCACTCTTATTAGAATAACTTACATGCATATACCACCAATGCATGCCTTCCTAGCTTCATTTTTTTAGGCAAGAAAAAATAACATGAGATATATTTTGAACATACATCTCATATTTATTGTGTCTGCTACAGAGAGAACTAAGGAGTTGCGGTCACGAATTAAGTGGGGTTCACGAAAATTTTTTGTTGATCCACGCAAAAATTGAAGCATTATTTATACTTTTATGAAGATCCCATTTCAAAAATGAAGATAAACAAAACTAATTATGAAATATGGATTACAATTTTTTAGCTACTAATTTTAGCCAAATTCCTTCTGAGTTTGGAGACTTTTTGCAGGTTTATCTCGGAAAAATTGAAAGGGAAAGTAGGTAACTATGTTAAATGATCGATAGTGCTTTACGTTGACGGTTTGTCCCTGCTTTTTGTAGTGCTTTTCGTACCTTTCAGTAATATGGAAATATATGACAATAGTATTTGGGGTCCATCCAATGGAAAAGGATACATTTTGAAATTCTAAAGAAGCTGATGGGCGTTGAGCGTCCATTAGGTCTTCGTCACTTGAAGATGGTTGAGAAAGGTATCATTAAGAGTAGTTTTGTTGCTCCTGAATACGACATCGATAAAACCATCTAATCAAGCAATCAATCATATTTGTTATTAGATTATATATTATTAGAGAACTATCGTTTTATGCTTGACTCGAGCATCGTTATTCATTTAAAAGTATTCAATGTATCTATTGGATTAAGAGCCTTAACTGGGTTTTATTTTTTGGGGTGGAGGGGGGAGTAAAGTTTATGTTGAGAACACCTCTCTCCTAAAAAGTCGTGAAAGAATTTCTTTTATCCTCTTATTCCTCTAATCCCGAAAGTGATCCATCAAATTGAGATCATTTCTCATTCTCGGATGGAAAAATGCAGTTTTGGAAAGATTGTAGGCTTTTTTAGAATAAATTGGTTTGGAAAACAATCTTTGTGGATGGGTATTTATTTTTATTCTACATACATCAAAATGTTTTTCGAACAATTTTTAAAAGTTTTTCTAAGCTTATATAGGGATTTTTTCCTATTCCAATTTTTTTTCGCATTTTCCGCGCTATGTTTAAATAATTTACTTTCAGACGACGTAAAGAATGTTTTGTTTCCCAAGTAATCATTTTTTATCTAACTTAATTTCACATCAGTCACAATCTAAGCCTTTTTACTGTCACAGAATACTTTTTGACAGGTCGATCACCGAGTTCATTGCAACAAGTGTTTAATAAACTCTGAGGCTGTTTAAAATGCGGAAGACATTGCCATAGATTACTAATAGAGAGATATACTAATTATTCCCAAGTCAGAGTAGGATGGATTGCTTATAAACAACATGAGGACTATTGTCGATGAACCTCGAACCACAGTCAATGACGGGGACGACACCTGAGGAGACACCTTACTCTGCAACTTTCTACACCACGCCAACGGGAGAACGTTAAGCCTCAACAAATTTAATGTGTATTAAGCCCTCTATCCGGCAGCATACCAAATTAGCATACTAAGGTATACAAAATTTCATTGTTGTATATCTAGTAGTTCAAAATCAGAATTTGTTTTTATTTATACGTCCTAAAAACTTCCTGCTCTCACACATGGGAATAGATTTCCTTAAAATCCGTTCTTATCGTATTTCTATTCAAAAGAAGGGGGAAAAACATGCCCACAAAATTTTATAAGTATGTAGATGTAACAATTCAAAAACTGTTTTGTTATGCATAAGACCCAAATCACCTTACGATCCCTTTTCGAGATCACAAAACATTTTTTTTGTAGTGAATCTATACTGAATAAAAGGAACATGCCTACTAAATTTCAAGTATGTAGATCTAAAAGCTCTTAAGAGGGTTCACCCATGTGATGTGTTTAAAAAATTAAAATTTTTTTGGAGTTTACTCCATAAGAATCGTTTTTCATGCAAAGCCCACGGTATGCGAAAATTAGGATGAAAGAAATTTTTACAAGCGTTAACAAAAATGCGTTACGCTGTGTTCTGCGCATGCACCAAGTTACTGCAAGAAGGAGGACTACTTTTCCCTCTTTTTTAAAATTACGATCATTCTTTTCTTACCAAAATTAGACAAAAAGTATTTATAGAATCAAAAGGATCACTTATTTCGCCACGGTATGGTATAATTTTTTTTTACAAAATAACGAAATTTTGCATTTTTTTTTTTTTTTTTTTTTTTTTTTTTTGCATATCAAATACCCAATTTTTTTTTTTTTTTTTTTTTTTTTGCGATTTTTCAAAAAATACTCAAATTTATAACTAAGCATTGAATAACTTAGTTATTTATAAACATAATCACACGAAAAAAAATTTCTAAGTCTTAAACGTTGTTATCCACGTTATGTTCAAAGATTGAAAAAATTGCTTAAAAGTTACGGATTTTAAAGGAAAGTTTGAGTTTTTCGTCTAATACCCTTTTTTACAAAAAATCATTCATTTTTTTCTTATATTTTTTTGCTTAAAAATTATCATTATTTGTTATCTATGAGGGAGATTTGGGGAGTATATATTAAAAACTAAGTCCTCAAAAAAACTGAAACTTGAAAATACTAGCCGGTTAAATAAATGCCGGTTTTTGCTCTAAACAACACTTTATGCCTTAGCACTTTTGACAAAGGAGTTGACAATAACAACTAAAAACCACCAAATTTTACTGTATGTATTTAATACTGTTTACTTAAGGTATCCAACTATCCTAAAAACATGAATTTTTTCAAAAATTGACAAATTTTTTTATGATTTTATTTTATAGGCCATCTTATTAGCTTAGTAAAAATACCAAGTTTTTTATTTTTCATTCACTAGAGCAGAAACTACATGTGTTTTAGTAAAAACAGATGTCATAGCTTTACACAAGATGTCAAACTTTAAAATGCGTTTTACTCGAAATGTGTTTCTTAGAAAAGATCAAACGGGGACAGCGATTGCTCAAACAGTTTTGAAAATCATTTGCTAAATTTTTTTGTGTATGTTCTCTATAACAGTAGAAGTGTTTAGATCTTCAGATTTATCAATCACTGTTTTATTTCAAAATTTACAGTCCTTTGAGTGAATATAATCACTGTTTTTTCAAGCAATTCATGTAATCAATAAGATAAAGTGCTCTAGTTTTTGTAAAAATTAAAATATCTCTTATCCTGAAGGTCATTCAAACATGAATAACAAAGTAACACATCAAAGTTTAAAAATAGATAATTTATTGATAAAGTTTTTGTACAGAGTGGGCCCCGTTTATATAATATTTTGTACATTTTTACAGTTTTTTCCAATTTTAATGATAATACATTTTTTTCTGTTTTTAATTTTAGGAATTTACCCTTAAAATATACCAAATATATCTAAAAATAACAAAAAAGGTCGAATACCTTAATTTGGATTTTGTTTCTAGTAGAACACTGGGGACGACTTGGTATGATACAACCACTGATGTGATGTTTTCACGATTCGTGAATCACGTATCTACCGACGTTCACGTAACAGACTTTAGTTACCACAAGCCTCTAGTCACAGTGATTAAGGTATCCAACTACATTCGGAACCGTGATTTTGCAAGAGCGTAGAAATAGATAATATTTATGATATTTAGTGTCACTTAGATTAGAAAATGTATATAAAATTGTTTTAAGAGTATTGTTACAATAAAAAAAATATTTAAGTACAATATTTTGACAAAAAAATGAACATAGAAAGACCAATTTTCAAAATATTCTCCTTATGCGAAAATTTTATGAAATATTCTACGCTTCTGTACAGCTCAGACGCCTGTACAGAAGCTCAACTTGAATTTTTGAAATATATATTACTTAGAAGTGGGTTTATCCATGTTTTACGACAACAGAGGGGAGAAATTTTAAGAAAAAAACGCCGATAATTATTTCATTGGGTTGTAACTCTGAAAATAACATGAAGTTTTCAAAAAAAATAGTTCAGACTCTCTGGAGAAAAAAGTCTTTACTTTATATAAGCAAAATATTATTATTTTAGAAGAATTTCTTATAAAAGGAGAACATTTTTTGAAAAAAAGGTTATTCTAAGTTAGTTTTTTGCCCAAATATTGTATTTAAATAATTTTTTTGTCAAAATGTCCTTAAAACAATTTTATACATGTATTCTAATCTAAGTGACACTAAATATCATCAAAATTATCCATTTATGCGCTTTTTTAAAATCACGGTTCCGAACGTAGTCGAACACCTTAATAATGGCAAGAGAATGTAATTAATACTCACAGTGATATTAATCCAGTGCTTCTCAAACTTTTAATATTTGCGACCCAATTTTCAATCATAATTTTCATCCCCTTCCCCGTTCATTAATATTGTATTCCAATACAATGATAATAATAGACCTTATGTTAAATCTACACAATATGACCTCTATTATAAACTATCTAGATAACTGTTAAATTTTGTATATGTTACTTTTTTAAGTAATAGACATATTGAGAGTAAGTTACTTTCAAATAATAGGATACATATCATACTATTTTTAATTTTTAAATTTTAACAGATTGCAATAAATATGCATCAGATATTTTATTTTCTATTATGTCACAGTGCTTTTTGTTTTGCATCCTTTCAGTAAATGAATAATTTTTTCAAAAAAAAAATGTTTTTTATTTTATTTTCGACCTGTTAGCGCCTCTCATGTAAGGTTGTAATGCCCCCCGCATAGAAGGGCGTGACCTCCAGTTTGAGAATCGCTGTACTAATAGTGAAGTAAATCAACCTTCTTAACAATGTGCTCACATGTACTATAAGTAGTAACAGATATATTTATGTAACATAGTTGACGTATCTTTATATATAACAGTCTTCTGTGCGTGACTCAACTCCTCCTAAACGGCAGCACCGATTTTGAGGAAATTTTTTGTGTGGGTTCAAGTGGATTCGAGAATGGTTTAGATTCAAATTCGATCCAATATCGCAATTAGTTAAAAAGATATTAATCAAAAACATTAAAAACATTCAACTCAATATTCACCTGCATTGTTGTTACAACGTTATTGTTATAAAATGACTAAGTTGGCGTCGAAAATCGATTTTCCGCCAAACTGGTCAAAGCGGGTCTTAATTGTTACAAAAATGCAGACGAATCATGCTTTTTAGAGTTCTTAATGAATATCTTTTCAAATAATCTTCAGATATGTAATTCTTTGCGTATGTATGTGACTGAACACCTCCTAAGCGGCTGGACCGATTTTGATGACATTTTTTTGTGTGGGTTCAAGTGGATTCGAGAATGGCTTAGATTCACAGTTGGTCCAATATCGCAATTAGTTAGAAAGATATAAATTAAAAACCTTAAAACGCGCAATTGTTTTACTCATGTGTGCTGTTTATTCTGTTAATGTGCAGTAAGAGAGAGAAAGAAAAAAGAAGAGGAGAGAATTTTCTCCGATATATACTCGCCGTCTTTAAAATTTTTTGTGTGGGTTCAAGTAAATTCGAGAATGCTTTAGATTCACATTTCGGTCCGATATCGCAATTAGTTAAAAATGCGCCAAAATTGTTCATAAAAAAAAATGTTGGGCAATATTCTTGAGGCCACTATTTTGAGCGGCCAACTTCAAGGAGAAGTTGTACTTCTACCACAGATCCCAATGGTTCTTTCAGACTCACCTACCCATTCAAATGTTTGCAATTTCATTTTCACTTGGTATTTGCTATAACCATTAATAATTCACAAGGTCAAACAATGACAATTTGTGTGGCTCAGATTTAGAAAACCCTTGCTTTTTTCGCACGGCCAATTATGTTTTGCTTGTCTGAGGTTTGGCAAACCATCGCATTTGTTTGTTTGTACCCCTTAAGGATTAACCAAAAAACGTTGTTCATTCAATGGCATTACAATAAATTTATTTTTTGTGCATTAAAAAATTATACCTGTTATGAAAATAGCTCGAGTTTTATATTTTTTACCCTTTAAACAAAACAAGTTTAAGTTTCTATTCAGAATAGGGTCTATATTCAACTTACACTGCTCAAAATTATTAAAGGATATTGCGGTTTTAGGTGGGACTTGAGGCTGGGAAACTTTTTAGCTGATTGATACATGGTCGATAGACGTAGTAGGATATATGAGAATAAATTACACATGTTTGGCAGAAAAAAATGCATTTTATTGCGCATTTGTGAACAAAAGGAAAAAGACACAATTTGTGCATATGAGAAAAAAAGAATAAGAAAAGGTGTTTTCTTCAAAGGAAATCATTTTCAGTAGGGGGTAGGGTTTCCACGGAAGGCCAGCAACGTTGAGCACCTTTGAGGCATGGAGTCAATGAGGCTATTAATCACGAATTGGGGTATTCTGTCCCACTCTTCCAGAAGAGCTCTTTCCAGTTCTTGGAGAGTTTGTGGGGGTGGTTGGCGGCCAGCAACTTGTCTTCCTAGAACGTCCCAAACGTGCTCTATTGGATTCATGTCTGGAGAACACGCTGGCCATTCCATTCGTACGATTCCTTCCTCGTAAAGGAAATCCTCCACCAGGTTAGCACGATGTGGCCTGCTGTTACGTCCATTAAAATGAAGTCATCTCCGATTGCTGCAGCGTAAGGGACTACAATAGGTCTGAGGATCTCATCCCTTTATCGGTGGGCAGTCAAAAGTCCATCTCGAATGATGTAGAGGTCTGTGCTCCCGTCAATGGAGATGCCACCATACACCAACACTACCCCACCGCCAAATCTGACACTTTCGTGCACGAACGCAGGATTATTCCTACTGCCAGGTCCCTCCAGATGAAAATACGTCTATTATCCGGATGAGCAGAAAAACGGGACTCGTCAGAAAAAAGATTGCTCCATTCATTTCTCCTCCAGTTCACATGCTCTGTTGCCCACTCCCTGCGGTCGTGAAGATGCCTTGATGTTAGTCTAACTCATACCATCGATCAGTGAGCATACAGACCTACACCATGGAGCCGGTTTCGGACAGTCTGAGTTGAAACAGTGGTGCCAATAGGCGAGCGAAGGTGTTGTTGGAGAAGAGTAGCGTTCATATTTCGGTGTCTTCGAGCCATTAACACTAAATAACGATCTTCATTGGGCGTTGTTGCCCGTCTACGACCTTGTCCTGGTCTTCGGCCTGCACTTCCAGTCTCCAAAAACGGTTCCAGATCCTGGAAACCACACTTTGTGACACTCCAATGGCTTGCGCTACTTCGGCTTGAGTTTGGCCTCCTTCTAACCTACCAACAACTCTCCAAGCTTCTGAATCGGTTAAATGACTTCGCTGAGACATCGTACTCATCGAAACAAAGAAGTCACTGAATACCGATCACCCTTGTCTTCGTTTCAGTTGAAAGTCAAATATTTCATTCGCTGTCGCTGAAGCGACGTTTTTGACGTCGAACTCAAAATTAGCATTCTTCACAGTTTGAAAATCAGAAAAATTTGCATTTGTGATTCTCTTCTACTTTCGGCAAAAAAAAAAATTTCGCTTATATATTAATTTTATACTTACAATATCCTTTAATTGTTTTGAGCAGTGTAGTTCATAGCAAATACATGCTCACACGCAATCGTTAGGTCAAATTGTGGGAACTGCACATGTGATGATGTCAGGTATTTTAATAACTTTCTTTGTAAAAAATTTCATCAAAACGGTTCACATTGTTACAACTTATTCAAAAAAGTTTGTAATTTTTGGAATTGAAACGTTTGTACAGGACAACGTCTGTCCGGACCGCTAGTATTATATATATATATATATATATATATATATATATATATATATATATATATATGAATGTAATTTTACAGAATCTATATGAAAAATATGAATAAAATAAAGAAAATACATGCATGGTTTCAGTATTATACGAGATGCGTTTATTTACCCTTTTTGCCTACTATATAATCAAAGACAACCGTACTTAAGGAGTAAACTCTTCAGTCGTGCATCGGAGCCTACACACAATTTTTTCCTTCATAAATTACTTCCTTAACATGTCCAGAATACGGTGGTAAAGTGATTTTTTAGAAGCCGCTATAAAGATAGTTAGATGAAGCAACCATTCGGAGCGCTTAGTTGGTGCAGTCGAAGACTGAGCCTAATGTGTACACAGTCGCCTTGATACCTGAGGCCCCTCTATACAAATATGCGTTTATACAGGTATATTTAAAAGGAAATATATATACAGTGGTGGCAAAAAGTCCTTAACACACTCATTTTTTGGGGTAATTTTTGTGTTTGACTTCCTTTTTCGTTATGAAATTATCGCACTACCTTAAATATTGTTACTCATTTTAATGTATTTTTTATGCTGATTTCAAATCTGTTTGTAGATTTTGTTTCAAGTAAATAGTTTCATTGATATGTTGAAAAAGCCTTGACAAGAAAGCACAAGGTCACTGTAAGAATGATTGAGTGTGTTTTCCACCAATGAAATGCTCCGTTATTTCAACCAATCAAAGAGCAGTAGCGATAATGGGTTGAAAGAAAAAGGTGAAACATGGTTTATTGTATTGAAAACAGTTGTGTGCTTGTGGAAAATAATGTATTGAAAGCAATTTGAAGTGCGTTTGTGGAAAATATTGGAATTATGGCTAAATTTTCATATCTGCCTGAGAATAAAAGGTACAAAATAATACATTTGAAGGAAGAAGGTTATTCTATGCACCAAATTGCTGCTAAAGTACCATGGGGCCTTTCTACTGTTGTGAGAACTTTTAAAAGATTTTCTGAAACAAATTTTATTGCGGACAGGGGCGATCAGGACGACCAAGAAAAACATCTTTACGTGAAGACAGGTTATTGCACAGTATTTCACTTTCAAACAGAAAGCTTAATTCCTCGCAAATTTTGAAACAATGGACTTTGACATCAAATGTGAGTGTGCGCCCAAGAACTGTTAGAGGAAGACTGCTGGAAATTGGGTTACGAGGCTGTAAAGCGCGCCCAAAACCATTAGTGACTGAATTTCAACGCAAGAGGCAATTGACGTGGGCAAGGGAACATTCATTATGGACTATTAAAGACTGGGAAAAGGTAATATTTAGTGACGAGAGTCAGTTTTGTATTTCTGGCAACCAAAGTAGTGCATATGTAAGACGACGCACTCATGAGGAATTCAGCCCTCAGTGTCTGAAGCCCACAGTAAAGTACCCGACAAAAGTGATGGTATGGGGTTGCATGTCTTCTCATGGTGTTGGAAGACTTCACATCGTTAGCGGAACAGTGAAAGCCATGGATTACTTTGAAATACTACAAAATAAATTGCTACCAACTGCGAGAGATCTTTTTGGGAATCAGTCATGGATTTTTCAGGACGATAACGCCCCTTGTCATCGTGCAAAGGTAGTCCAGAAATGGTTGAAAGTCCATACTGTGAATAGAATGAACTGGCCAGGACAGTCTCCCGACCTTAATCCGATAGAGAACTTATGGTTTAAATTGGTTATGAAATTTCAAAGAAAAACCTTCCTACAAACGTGAATTAATTGAAGCTTTAATATTTTCCTTCAACCATGTTGTCACGAAAGATCTTTTGAAATTGGTGCATTCCCTGCCAAAAAGATGTAGAGCCGTAATTAAAGCAAACGGCTGGCCCATAAAATATTGATTTTCTAACATGAGACAACAATGTAATTTTCAAAATGCTTATATATATATATATTAAATATACCGTATTTGTCAATTTTCGTGTTATTTTTCTTTGCATATTATGTTATTCTATATTGTTTTATTCTGCACATATTTCACATTATTGTGTTCAGGCAGTTTTACTACAAAAAATATTTTAGCCATTAAGAAACTACTAGTAGATTTTTGAAATCAGCATAAAAAATACATTAAAATCAAAAACAATATTTAAGATAGTGCGATAATTTTACAAGTAAAAATGAAGTCAAACACAAAAATTACGCTAAAAAATGAGTGTCTTCAGGACTTTTTGCCACCACTGTAGTTATTGAATAATTTTTCGAACTTGTTTTAGTCTTGGATAAGCTTCGAAGAGCACAACAGCTGCAAATTATCTAATTTCGCAATGATTGGTCGAAAAGGAAATACGATTGGAAATGTTGATCCTCGTCGTAATAAGAAGAGAAAATTTAGTGGTAATCGATTTATCACCCAAAATGATACGGAATTTACATCAGCTTCTGCGAGAAAATTAAAAAGCATGGATCGATGAGAAACTCCATGTGTTAAGTTTCACATATTGCATTTTGGAGTTTGCTTCAGTATCTGCTGCTAATTCTGAAATTACAATATATAAGACTAGTAAAAGTGATTTATCTTTCTCGCAGAGACTCAAAACAAAAACGAATCAATAGATTCGTTGGTTTGGATTTTTACTCCAAGGTATCGCCAGGATCATTGAAACTGCACCTTATATACTTACCTGTCACTATCCCTAGCGAAGGTTTTGTAGGAGTCTTAAAATTGCCGTGGAATGCCCCCGAAGCACACACTTATGTGCAGAAACATGATGGCACGCGCATCTGGTGCTCTGAGCGGCGTTAAACAGGACAGAATGGATACAAGAGCTGAATGCTTTGAAGGAATTCCAAGAGGAAGGAGTACTCCGTACCCAGGCAACGCCGATTGAGGATAAGAAGTTTTAACCACACTTGAAACTTTAAACACGTTTTTCTCAACACTTTCCTTCGTCCTATCTCAATAACGGTTAGACCGAATGGTCAACTCAGTACATAAATGCGCACCTACGACAGTTCAAAATTCAAATTATTTCTATTTTTTATAACAAAAAAATCATGAAATTCGAAATTTTTTCTTCAGAGGTTGACCAAACATTCGATTTTTGATATTTTCATTTAAGTATTTATTGTCCATTCTGTGTATTTAAGCTTATAGATTAAAAGGCCGTTAGTTTGTTTTATTTCAGATAAGCCAAGTAGCCATAATGAGCATCCATTTTTTTTCGTGGCGGGTGTATCCATGAGCGCTATAGTTCTCGTCCTATTGGATATTTTTGGCTAAAGATTTATGTACATACTCTTAAAAACATATAAATTAATGATAAAAAGAAACTTAAAGCTGTATCTTTTTACTAGTCGTCAAAAAAAAAATTCCTTAAAAGTGCTTAAAAAAACAGGCTGTCACATGGGTGAACCCCCTCAAACGGGAATATTTATCTATATTGCCCCTTGGGGTCGATTTTCGCAAAATCTGTTCCTAGCAGATCTCTTCTCCTTGAAAGGAACATTTCAAATTTCCCAAAATTCACAAACCCCAAACTTCAAGTTTGTAGGTCGAAAAGTTCTGGAGATATCGTGATGAGTGAGTGAGATAGACGCTTTTCGCCTTTATATAATATAACATAGATTTTATTCTGTGTTTGATAAGTAAGGTAATAATCACAAGAGTGTTGATGGTCCAATCGATAGGAGGGTATTATGCAAGGAAATTAAGTTGACAGGAAGCCCACCTGTCAGGTGATGGGTTTTTATTTATTTATTTATTTTTATAGAGGCATGGTTTCTTTCGGTAAGTGCTTGGCAAGACAACGAAATCTTTTCTTTTTTCTCCTATTTTGCTCCACTTCTCTCTTCTTTACCTTTTTATTTCAATGTTGGTGAGCCTCCATTGTAAAAAGATTTGGAGGCGTCAATGGCGCTCGTTGAATGCAACCCATCTATTTATTACATTTACTAAAAGTAAATTTTAATTTGTTGAGTATTTCGTAAGAAAACCATTTCGAATGTGTGGATCCAACTTTCCCCGATTACATTACGTTGTACACAGAAATCGGATCCTCCCTCCCCCTCATTCATTATCATGAACGCAAAAATAGAAAACCAGAATAAAAGTATTTTAGACGAGGATAATTTTATAAATGATATTTCGGTAAAAAACAATTTGCTTCTTCTCGTTATTCACACACGAGCGAATATATTATTAATGAATAATTTTAACTAATTCCTAAGTACTTTGTTCTATTAATTTAAGTAATTTTAGTCTTATATAATAAAATAATTTTTAACTTTTTGTAAAAGTTCGTCATCTAATTTTGGAAAAATTTAAAAACCTTCATCTGTGTCTTTTTCCCTTTTTTTTGGAATTTTAATACACTGTAAAATCGGGAGAGAATGTTATATACGTACTTTTAACATCACAAATAAGATCGAAATTTACAGGTGTGAGATATACGTCGAGTATAAAAATGATAGCTATAAAAATAAAAAAAAGATGAGCTTATGAAAAGAAAATTAGACTTGTACATAGATTGAAATATTCTTTATTTTAAAGGTATGTCACACTTTATGAACTTTAAGATCTGTAGTCTTAGAAGTAGACTGTTTTTTCAAAATAATGCCTCGAATAATGTGCCCAAAACATGCGAATATTTTAGGTTTTTTCGTAAAAAGTGGGCGCGCGTGATACGGCCAATATTCGTCAAAGTTTTAAAATGAAGCTTCAAAGTGTTGGTGAGTGTTACATTTTTATTTCCACACACACTTATTAAATATTTTGTTTTCTCGGTTTTTCTTAAATAGCTTTTTGCTGAATTTTCGTTTTGCAATTCTTGAGACCAAGAGCATTTTATATTTGAATATTTTTTATCTTTTAAATTAAAATAATGGTTTATTTCCCGATATTTACTGGAAAGTTTAAAAATTGAACCATGTATTGGCACATTAAGAATTTGTAGGCAATCATTAAGTTTAACCATTTTATGCTTTAATCCTATTCGTAATTGTTGAAAGAAATTAAATCGTATCCTTCAACTCGACCATGTAAGTCTTAAATACACTGGCCTCCAAAAGTTAAGGAACAACCGGTGTTTTGCGCCTTATTTGCAAATGAATGAATATAAAAACAGCAAATTTGGATGGCAAAATAGTTATGTATTGACTGCAAGATAGAAGTTTACTTAACAAAAATTCAAAAATGATTTACTGCAAAAAAAGGCAATTTCGCTGGAAAAGTCCATTTTTGGAAAAAATCGGGTGGGGCTGTGCTGGGGCACACAGCCGTTGGTTTTCACGTGAAACGTCTATATTAGCGAATCGCTTTTAAAGTAAGAGATTGAAATAAATAAAAACAGGATTGACGGTGTTTTAAGTATTTTAATAAAAAAGAACAGATACATAATAGAAACATAAATTATTATTACAATTAATATTCGACAACGATTTTATTTAACATAGGTCTGTGATATGTGAAATAAGAAACATACGGCATAATGTCAACATTAATATTTCTGGTGAATGTACAGTCTACAGTGGTATTGCCTAATGTTGTCGGTGATGTTTGTACGTAGTTAAGGCCCAATTCATTCCTCATGAACTCAACAAGATAGCTGTTCTGTTGTGGATCGCAATTGAAATCGCCGCATAGAACGATTGGAGTCTCCAAGTCTGGCTGAGAGTTCGGTATTAATTTTGTTAAGTTTGCTGAATATGGCAGGAGTGATTGATAAAAACATAGCTTAACAGCTTCAGACGACGCCTTAGGATGTATATATACGGCACCGAGGATAAACAGCGTAAGATCTTCGACTTTAACGTCCACCAAGCATATGTCGCCGACATTATGTTTTCTCAAGACTGAATTTCCGCATGACTTGTTGGCATTTACTATGATTTCGCTACAGTTCGTGGAGCTTTGTAGGTTTCTGTAGATTGCAGAACCTCCGGCTGCAGAAACTCGCACCGGCAATTCAGATGAGGTAGACGGACAATGTGTACGATGTTCAAGTGCGGTGTTATTACTTGCTCTTAGTTCGATTGATTGATTGATTTAATATTAACGTCGCACTGTTCAGCTACACGAGGGTTTTTGGCGACGGACCACGTAATTTTGAACCATGGTCAAGTGACGTGGACGACACCTGAGCTGGCACCCCCTCTCCTAACTACCACACCACACCAACGGGAGGACGTTTCAGCTCTCGACAGATTTAACGTGCATCGCTGCCCTACACGGCGGGTCTTTAGTGGTACTGGGATCGAACTCGTGATCAGGCAAGCCACGATCCGATACCTACACCACTCGGCTACCGCGGCCACTGCTCTTAGTTCGAAGCCATTGATCATCACAGTGTTCGCGCAATTCACCCAAGTCTCGCTAATTACCATATAATCGGTGTTCATCAATATATTACTGCTTTCCATGTCTCCTGCATGGGCAACCAAACTTTGTGCATTGAAAGCAGATACGATCAAAATTAATTGCCGTCATCGATGTAGGTAGCCACCCTGGTCTTCATTGCGTTCGGCTAGGACTTCTCGCTTACAGAAGGCTCTTACTTTCAATGACAACGGGGGAAGGCGATGATTAACCATCCGATTGTACTCGTCGCGAATATCTTTCACCGTTGGCGCCGTGCTGCCTCACCCGTGATAAAATTTAAAATCGTCTTTATCATTGGTGAGATACAGACCATCAATCAATGTTACTCTACTCAGCGCAACGTACACAAGCTGTATCTGTTGTGACTTATCGTAGTTGAAAACGACTTAATCGAATGTGCCACCTTGTGATATATGAATGGTGATCGCGCTTGCGGACACAACCGGAAATTGGTTACGTCTGCACTTGATATTCCCACCGAGCGGTATGTTGGCGGCTCTGGTCACAATAGGTGTCCACTTTAAATCTAACTCATCACGTTTGCACATAACGTGGGGCTTCGCTTTTACTCTACATAGTTGGCCCATGCTTGGATTTGGAAACTCCAGCCAAAGGCGCACTCTCTTCCGAATTCTTGTTGAGGTTGACGGCTGAGGTTCAACATAAACCAAATGGATTGGCTTCAAATACCGTTTTGAAGCGTTTGTCCGCTGAACGCCAATGATTTTGCAGTTCCGTGGCAGATCCAATAGATATATCGATTGTCTGTTCATTCGTTACGTCCATAAGTACAGGTATTCCAGTGGTAGAGGTGCTCGCGAGGTTGGCGGCAGTCTGTTCATTCGTTACGTCCATAAGTACAGGTATTCCAGTGTTAGAGGTGCTCGCAAGGTTGGCGGCAACAGAAAAGTTCCTCGCGGCGTCGGCTTTGCGACGTTCCTGAAACCGTCTCGCTCTCTCGGCGCCGGACATTGGGGTACCTGTGTGTGGCCCATAGCCCCCTCTTTCCAACGATAGCCGTGATTTATATTTCTGGCCGGCTCTTGCACGAGCTGAGGCCGACATAGCAAATGTTTATATATTTTTTATCACTTTCTGGTTATTTTTAATATAAATACTGTCCAAATTACACTTATTTTTGTATGAATCAATCGGTTTCAATAATATTGATGAACACACGAAAGAATCACCGCGCTATCAAGTCGGAGTCACGAGTTAAACTGAATAGAAACGAGCGAGAGCGCCGGTTTCGCACAGTTAACACTGTACCCCTCCCCCACCGCCCCGCTTGACCCCGACCCGGACTCAAGGTCATAACAGCGAGCTGACTATATAAGTGAAATATTCACACCACATTTTTGTTTCTAGGACTAATAGTTTTGTAATTATTAAGGTAGGTACGATGATATAGACCTTTTCGTTACGGTCCACTTTTTGAACCTGGTACCCGTATGTTTCGGCGCGATTTTAAAGACGTTTCACGTCAAAAAATAATAATCACAGTTTTATGTGGTAAAATGTCATAGAAACATAAAAATGGGTTTTAATAAGGGATATGCCTATCCCTATTTTAAATGCATTGGTAGCATCGAATTTCCATGCTGTCGATTAAGTTGTCGGTTACCGAAATGGGAAGAGAAGATCAGACACGCTCCACGATAGATGCTCCAGCTCTCCTAAGGACTTAAAGCAGCAACCTGTCTGCCAAGATTGTCCCAAAGATGCTCTATCAGATTTAAGTCTGGAGATCGATCTGGCCATTCCATTTGCTCCAAACCAAGACCCTCAATTTATTCCTCAACACTTACCGCTCGATGAGATCATGCATTATCATCCTTCAGAATGAAGTCATTGCCAATTGCACCGATCTACGGGTGGACAAATGGGTCAAGGATCTCATCCCGATATCTCACACCAGTCAGAGTTCCTACTGGAACATATGCAGGTCAGTGTGACCACCGAGTGAGATCGCTGCCCAGACCATTATTCCACCACTTCGGTAACTGTGTCTTTCAACAGTGTTGGATTGATGATCTCTGGTGCTTCGTTCCCTCCAGATGAGCAGACGTCCTGAATCCCTCTCCAGTGTGAATCTGGAATCATCTATAAAGAGTGCAGAAGCCCGTCTTTGTCTGGTCCAGGAAATATGTTCACTTGCCTAAGATAAGCGGGACCTTCTCTGTCGTTTGTTGAGGAGTACACACACAACTGGTCACCTTGCATACAGTTTGAATGACCTACGAGGTCATTCAGACCTCGCAATGTCTAAATGACCTCTTAAACACGCCACTATCTATTGTCAACAAATCTGCTAACAAAAGTTACGCGTAAATGCGAAATCCTGATAACTGCATATTTTTCTCTCACTAATATGTATCTGTTCTTTCCTATTAAAAAAAGTGTTGTGGCATTTGTTTTTGCATAAATTTGTATAAAATTTGTTTTTATCATTTATATAAACTATAAATTTTATTGTTTATTTTTCTTTTTATTTTACAGTGAGTTTCTAAAAACATGTTGTTCCTTAACTTTAGAAGGTCAATGTACTATATTGTTGTTCACCTTAAGTTCATCAAGTATATTACTCACTTTTTTTAAAAAAAAAAAGCTCTTATTACATAGTTGCTGATTGAGCTTTCTGAAAAACACATTGAATTTGAAAAATGCAATATTTTTTTTCTATATTCGTAAAAGTAGTTACAGAGGTATTTTTGAACCAGAATAGTTTTTTTAAAAGCTGAAATATTTTCCTCTGTGCCTTTTGGTTTTAGTTTAAATAGAAAAAAATATTAGTACGAATCTTTTTGTTTGCTTTATCACTATATTTAAATAACGATTCTAAAATAAATTTTTGTTTCGGTAATGAACTTTGCTTGTTATTTTACTTTTCCGGAACAAGGTATTCCTTTTGGGGAAAAATGTTTCGCAATATTACTGCCAAGTTATTCATTTCAGCGGTTGTTTACCTATTTCTGCGTAATCCTGTTTGAAGGTATTTATTTCATTTTCAACTTTAATTTTTCACGTGATGATTATAACTCCCGTTTTCTAAATTATATATATATATATATGAATTATATTAAATAAGTTATCCTAGCGGTCCCGACAGATGTTGTCCTGTACACACGTCTTAAATCCGAAAATTACAAACTTTTTTTTAAATAAGTTGTAACAATCTGGACCGTTTTGATGAAATCTTTTACAAAGAAAGTTATTACAATACCTGACATCAGTACATGTACAATTACCACAATTCGACCTATCGATTGCGTATGAGTATGTATTTACTTTGAACTAAGTTGAATATAGAAGCTATTCTGAATAGAAACTTGTTTTGATTAAAGGATAAAAAAGATAAAACTCGAGCTATTTTCATAACAGGTATATTTTTTAATGCACAAAAAATAAATTTATCGTAATGACATTGAATATACAATGTTTTTGGTTAATCCTTTAGGGGTATAAACAAACAAATGCGAATGTTTGCCAAACCTCGGACATGCAACATATAGTTGGCCGTGCGAAGAGCAAGGGTGGCAGCGGTTGCCGAGTGGTATAGGTATCGGACCGTGGCTTTCTTTGTCACGGGTTCGAACCCTGTACCACTAAAGACCCGCCGTGTAGGGCAGCGATGCACGTTAAATATGTCGAGAGCTGAAACGTCCTCCCGTTGGTGTGGTGTGGTAGTTAGGAGAGGGGGGTGCCAACTCAGGTGTCGTCCACGTCACTTGACCATGGTTCAAAATTACGTGGTCCGTCGCCAAAAGCCCTCGTGTAGCTGAACAGTGCGACGTTAATATTCAATCAATCAATCAAGCGAAGAGCAAGGGTTTTCTAAACCTAAGCCACAAATTGTCATTTTGACCTTGTGACTTATGAATGGTCATAGCAAATGCCAAGCGAATTGGAAATAAACATTTGAGTAGTGAGTCTGAAAGAATCATTGAGATCTGTGGTAGAAGTACAACTTCACCTTGAAGTTTGCCACTCAAAATAGTGGCCTCAAGAATATTGCCCATGATTTTTTTATGAACAATCATGCGCATTTTTAACTAATTGCGATATTGGACCGAATTGTGAATCTAAATCATTCTCGAATCTACTTGAACCCGCGCAAAAAATATCATCCAAATCGGTCCAGCCGTTTAGGAGGAGTTCAGTCACATACGCACAGAATAATTATATATATACATATATATGCCTATCGTGAAGAAATGAATAATCTTTCCGGTTATGCAATTATTTTTTGTCATATTTTGATACAAAAGTTAGATTGCAAGTTTAAAAACGGCGAAAATATCGGAAAAATTTCCTTTCTAAATTCATTTTTTTCTTGCTGCGCATTAGCAGAATAAACAGCACACACATAGGTAAAATAATTATGCGTTTTAAGGTTCTTAATTAATATCTTTTTAACTAATTGCGATATTGGGCCCAATTGTCAATCTAAGCCATTCTCGAATCCACTTGAACCCACACAAAAAATGTCATCAAAATCGGTCCAGCAGCTTAGGAGGTGTTCAGTCACATACATACGCAAAGAAGAATTATATATCTAAAGATTATTTGAAAAGATATTCATTAAGAACTATAAAAAGCATGATTCGTCTGCATTTTTGTAACAATGAAGACCCGGTTTGACCAGTTTGGCGGAAAATCGATTTTCGACGCCAACTTAGTCATTTTATAACAATAACGTTGTAACAACAATGCAGGTGAACATTGAGTTGAATGTTTTTAATGTTTTTGATTATTACCTTTTTAACTAATTGCGATATTGGACCGAATTTTAATCTAATCCATTCTCAAACCCACTTGAACCCACACAAAAAATTTCATCAAAATCGTTCCAGCCGTTTAGGAGTTTAGTCACATACACACGCACAAAAGATTTTTATACATAAAGATATATATATATATATATATATATATATATATATATACAACAAGAATTATTTTTATAATTGTGTTAATGCTCATAAAGTTAAACGTATAAAAAGAGGGAAAAGAAAGAGGAGAACGCATAGACTTCCAGTGGAGAAAAAAATTAAAGATTTTTGCAGTAACTTTGAAAAGTCTTTTAACATTAAACAAATTATGTATTTCTTGTTTGGTTTAAATAAAAAAGAATTTAGGTATACTAGAGATATCCTCAAAAAGTATGATTTTAAAGACTGTCATGCCTTACATATTATTAAGGATATTATTAATTTTTTCATACATAAATTCAATATTGAAGATATAGATTTAGTAAATAGTTCTACACTGAGTATTGTACCATACTATTCATGAATAAATCTTATAATAACATTAATTTCTCAAATATATTTAATAAGTATGTTCATTGCCTGCCTATTAATAGCGTTTGCATTAAGAAGGCTTTTAAATATAATAAAAAAATAGGTAGCTCAATTTTTAATTACAATGATATTAATGATTTGCAAAATAAAAATAATATTGTTTGTAATTGTAAAGATTATTCTGATTTTATAAATGTTCATCACAAGCATGAGGTAACTGGTAATTTAAATATTGTTAAAGATAATACTCTTAGAGAAATAATGTCCAAAGGTACTAGTTTTAGATTAATGATCTCTAATAATAAAATGCTAAAAATGCTATCAAAAATCAAATTTCTAAAGATATTAGTAACTTCACTACAAAATTAGCTATTAAATACAGTCTTCCTATTGTAGCTTTTAATGAATTTAAATCCAAAGTGTTAAATGAATTACTGAACTTTAACTATAAAACTGATAATGATATAACATACTATAATATTAAGCACCAAATTGCAGACCTACAAAAGAACTTTATCATCGTTTATGTTGATAAGGTACCGGATAATTATGCAATTATTTGTAATTGGCTTTATACTAATATGCTAAACAAACTATTTCATAATAATTCTGCTTTTAAAAAAAATCTAATTCAAGCAAAAGAGAAATTTTTAATCGAATCTCTGCTTTTTATAAAAAAAATAGATTTACGTATTCTGGATATTAAATTCCCACATATTTTCCTAACTCCTAAATTTCATAAAAATCCTATTAAATTTAGAACTATTACGAATGGTTTTAAAACTTATATTACACATCCGGGCAAGAAGCTACAAAATATTATTCAATCTACATTAGACAAAATTGATAATTCTATTATAGTTAAGAATAGTATGGACATTATTAAGTATATGCATGGTAAAAAAATTATTTCTATTTATACCTATGATTTTGAAGATTTATTTAACTCCATTGATATAGAAGACATTTTTTAAGATTCTTAAAATAGCATATAGCAAATATTTTTTGAATAAGATAATAAAATATGATAAATATATTTCTATTATTGAATTAGTATTAAAAGAAAGTTATATTTTCCACATAATAACGCTCATTATCAGCAAATTAAAGGATTTTTACAAAGTGGACCAGCTAGCAACTGCTTAGCAAGTATTTACTTACATTTTTATGAAAATGAATGTATTAGTTATGAATCTTGTTACTTTTTTAGATATAAAGATGACTTAATTATTTTTAGTAATGTAGTAGACTTTGTTCCTAGCTTTAATTACTATCCCCACTATTTAAAATTATTAAAAACTAATTATATAATAATGAGTCAGCTAAAAAACTTTTTGGACCATCAATTTAACGTTGAGAATAATTTGCTTTTAAGTAATATTTTTGGTAAAAGAGACTCGTTTGATTTTAACATTATAAAAGTGCCATTCTGGGATAGTAACTTACACCCATCAATATTTAGAAATATTATCTTAAATTTTATAAAAAGAAACAATGATTTAGTTACTGATAAAATTTTAATCCATAGTAATTTTGTGAAATTTTGCAAGAACTGTTTAGAATACAATTGTCCTAGTAAATTTATTTTTAAAAATATATTTCTATTTCTAATTTAATCCAGTTTTATCTAAGTTCGACATTTATTTAATATTTCTTCTCTCTCTCTCTCTCTAATTAGTTTATTTTTTAAAAAAATATTTAAAAAAAATATTTTTTACAAAATATTTTAAAATATTTAATGCGCTTATTTTAATTGCAATATGAACTTTCTAGTATATATTCATCCAAGTAAATCTACTTTAATATATTTCTATTTGATACTATCTATTCTGAACTTTGTTCTTTATTTTATTTATAACTTCTTATGTTTTGTTTAATTATATAAATTTGTGGTTAGTTTAATTGCATATTAACTATCCAGATGGCTCCACGTTTTTTTTCCTTCTCGTGTTGGCGCTTCAATCTTTTACGCCATTTCACGTAGGATCTCATCGCAGTAGTTGTATTTTTGAGCTCAGGATTTTTGTTTAACAAGTAAGTTTTTCCTAATATTTTCTATAAATTATTATTATTCTCCTTGAGAGATTCCTTATTGTTCTCTTTTCTCAATTTCTTTTTACGATTTTATATTAAATTCTTCATCCACGTGTTGTATTAGGCTTAAATTTTCAACTTGGTTCTTTTTCTCTTTCTATTATGTCGAAAATTTCTGCTGTACGGGGAAGGTTGGATCCATTTAGCATTGCTTAACCCTAATTCGCGATTCTAATTCAGCGACAGCTTTAGAAATCATAATAGGTCTCTAGTTTACTCCAATGACTATATGTATCTACAATTCTTGTGTCTGCTGAATTCCAATTTCTTACTTTTTTAGCAATGTAAGTTCTTGTATTTTTTCACTTTTATTTTATTATACTATATATATATATAAATATATATATGTTATATATATATATATATATATATGTATATATATATAAGTATATATATATATATAGTATAATAAAAAAACTTCCACTAATAATTATATCAATATATATTTATCATTCTTTAAAAGTACATATATATATTATTCTATCATAATTTAACTTTATACGGAACTACTTTCCCTCTCTTGTATTTGACGGGAAACATAACCAGTTGTTACACTCCCGAAGTAAGTCTTACTATCTATGTTTTGCATCGAATTTAAATCTATACTGTGAATACTAGTAAGCTATAATTTTGTAATTATATTTTATTCGTTAAGTGATTTTATTATAATATTTAAATTCCTCCAAATATTATTCTTTCCTTTCCTCTTGGTACGTAGTATGACAAACTATAGGTGAAGGTTGGCTAGCCCTAAAACTTTTTTGAACCTGCAATACTGGTTCCTAAGGCTAGGAGTTTGTTATTGTACAATTGTGCCTATTTCTTCCGATTTAGTATAGTTATCTTAGGTTCTGTAACTATCTGTGTATTTTTATATTTTGGATTATGTATATATTCATATATATATATATATATATATATATATATATATATATATATATATATATATATATATATATATATATACATATATATATACATATATATATACATATATATATATAATGTATATATATTATATATATTATATAAATTATATATATATATATACATATATATATATATACATATATATATATATATATATATATATATATATATATATATATATATATATATATATATATATATATATATATATATATATATATATATATATATATATATATGTTAAACTTTTTCTACGCTGCCGCCAGTTTATGGGCTGGATTCCTGGTGCCATTATAGATCTTCTACATGGAGGGAATGTGTGATTCACGTTAAATCTGCCGAGGTTCAAATCTCTCCAAAAGCGTGGTGTGGAAATTTAGAGTGCGAAATGTCTGCTCAGATGTAGTCCTTGTCATTTGATCGCGATTCAACATGATGAGGTCGTCCGAAATTCCCCTCGTGTTGCTTCCGAATGCAACATCTACAGTCAATCTTCCATCTGATTTTTGATCACTTACTTGACGCGTCCACAATATTCAGCACATTAGCTGCCAATTTTTTTGTGGAATTAGGATTCGTGCACACGCGTTCATTGAAACATCTCCGAGCGTTATCTAGAATATATGATTAATTTAGCGGACAAATTTGTAATATTTGTATGTTTTTATTATCAATGAGTCGCCAATGCGTCATCTGTACAAGATGTAGATTCTAATGAAAAGTCTAAAATCACCATGAGTTATAATACAGTTTATACTTTCAGTGGCCATGGTAGCCCAGTCAAGGTCATATGTTTGATTCCTCGCGCCACGGAAGACCCACCTTGTAGAGGTGTTGATCAAATTAAATCTGTCAAAACTCACGGAACTGTAGAACGGAGCTCCACGGGTTTGAGTCCAGGTGCCACTGAAATCAACAAACCATGTAGATGAGCGGATGCACGTTTAATCTGTCCAAGTTTAATGTCCACTCGTTTGCGTGTTGTGGTAGTTTGGAGAGAGGGTGCCAACTCAGATGTCTACCTCATCACTAGACCAATGTTCAAAACAAGTATTTGCCGTGCTAATAACCCTCGTGTTACTTTATATATATATAAAGAGAGAGGTTATGACTGAGTGAATATTAACGTCACACTGTTCCGCTACACGAAGGCTTTCGGCAACGGATCTCGTCATTTTGAGCCATGGTGAAGTGACGAGAACGACACTTGAGCTAAAAATCCTTCTCCTAACTACCACACCACAGGGAGGACGTTTCAGTTCTCGACAAATTAAACATGCTTTGTTCCCCTACACGTCGGGTCTTTAGTGGTACTGTGCTCGAACTTGAGACATAGCCAGCCACGATTCGATACCTTGACCACTACGCTACCGCGGCCACTAATGAGAGAGAGAGAGAGAGAGTGACGTTAATAAACACTCATTCACTCTAACATTTTACCCGCGTTGCTCGTCCCACTGTTTCACAAAATATAAATGTAGCCCTTCTAGTTTTGTCACCTTTTTAAAGAAATCAGGGTCAAATGGGATTTTTGAATTAAGGCTGTCTTTCGACAATGGAGGGGGGCTGCGATCGCCTGCAGGTCAAGGTAACGGATTCGTGATCAGCGTGTCATGAGTTCGAGCCTAGTACAGAAACATTTCAGACAGAAAAAATATCTCTATTAACATGAAAATTTGGGATGGTTTAGTTCATACATCTGTTTACAATATAGTGTCTTTTAAATTTCAAAATGTGTCATAAATAATTTCCATTTTACACATAAATAGATAGTTCGCTTAGCATTATGGTATAGGAGAGAAAGTGCGAAACGCATTGATCATAAAATAAGAATCCACTCGGATAAAATATGCTTCGTTCTAGGGGAGAGTGAAGATTATGTTGGAGTACTTTTATATCTGAAAAAGTCGGGACCTATTTTTTATAACATAGAGCGAGTGAATATTTACGTCGCACTGTTCAGCTACATGAGGGCTTTTGTCGACGGACCTGGTCATTTTAAACCATGGCCAAGAGACGACGATGACACTAAACTGGCACCCCCTCTCCTAACTACCCCACCACACCAACGGGAAGACGTTTGAGCTCTCGACAGATTTAATGTACATTACTCCCCTACACGGCGGGTCTTTAGTGGTATATAACATAGAACAAAGGCAGCCTTTAGAGTCCGATGCTCTCTCTTGCGTTAATTTCAATAGTTTCACAACAGTCTTGAATTGGTTAGTTTTATAAACACACTAATCACAGGTATTACAGTCTGTTGTGTCCCCAGAAAATCAAAGAACAAATAAGATTCTATAACTTTTTCTTGGCATCATTATCGTCTGTTTGGCCTTTTCGTGGTTAATTTTTAGTGAGAGATGTCTTACACTTGAAATATTTGTCTTTTTAGAAAAAAATTTTTATTACTGGAAGAGAAAGGAGTCCTCTCGAATTTAGAAAGTTGATGATGATTCAGGCCCCCGTTGCCAAGGAAAATATATTCTTCATCTTTGCCTTCGGTCAAAAATTGACGCGAGTCCAATTTTGAGTGCGTCCCCGGAGGTGCGCGGTTCCAAGATTTCTCTTCCGAGTGCATGGTGGCCGCGGTAGCCGAGTGGTATAGGTATCGGAAGGTGGCATGCCTTGTCACGAGTTCGAGCCTAGTACCACTAAAGACCCGCCGTGTAGGGCAGGGATGCACGTTAAATCTGTCTGAAACGTCCTCCCGTTGGTGTGGTGTGGTAGTTAGGAGGGGGGGCAGCTCAGGTGTCGTCCATGTCACTTGACCATGGTTCAAAATTACGTGGTCCGTCGCCAAAAAGCCCTCGTGTAGCTGAACAGTGCGACGTTAATATTCAATCAATCTTCCGAGTGCATTTGATGGAAAACTAGTCAAACTACATTCTCGGATAACTTCCTATTTTGCAATCTCATTACCCTCCAATCGATTTCTAGGGGAAAATAAGGTCCTAATCAATGATGCGGCCAAGGATCCATCCTGTCCTCTCATGAGGCGCGCGCTTCTCGGTCATCGTCTCCCCTTCCTTCAGTTATCTCGACATAACTTTGTACCGAGAAAGGTGGAGGATTTCATATTCAACATATATTTTGGAATGGGCTGCTATTATCTAAAGTAAACGCTGTCTCAAAAAGATGCTGTAGTAGGATCGTTTACTATTATTTCGCCCTTTTATGCCACTGAACTGTTTTTCTTGTCTTAATTCATGGCCCCTTTTAAAATAATTCTTAGAACCCTATTACGAGGTGTGTTAAAATATATCCGCTATTTATTCATAAAAAACATATTTTTTGCACTACTTTCTTAGAGGCCTTTCTCTTGGACTGCCGCACTTCACCGAACAATTCTCCAATAGCTTCGTGCAGCTTTATGAAAGGGCTGCGGTAGCCCAGTGGTCAAGGTATCGGATCATTGCAGGTATGTCATGAGTTCGAACCCAGTACCACTAAAGACCCGCCGTGTAGGGCAGGGATGCACGTTAAATCTGTCGAGAGCTGAAATGTCCTCCCGTTGGTGTGGTGTGGTAGTTAGGAGGGGGGCGTGGTGTCCTCCTCGTCACTTGACCACGGTTCAAAATTATGTGGTCCGTCGCCAAAAGCCCTCGTATCGCTGGGCAGTGCAACGTTAATATTCACTCACTCGCAGCTTGATGCAGGGTTTCCCAAAGTAGGGAGACAAAGGACATCCCACACACATAAGGATTCACACTTGCATAGGAAGCCATGGGCGGAAACGTCGTTCTTTGGAGCTAGGTGGGGTTGTTCACTAGAGCATTGAAAGAAACTGACCTGCATTATCCCAATCAATTGAGCTGTTACCGCAGAAGTATTTAATAGTTTCACGAACAACCAGCTGGTAGATACGCACCTAATTCATGGATTGGTAGAAAGAAATGCACAAGCAGCAAAAAGATTTTATCGCCAAAAGTACCCCCATAGAGATGCACTGGACTGACTGATGCTTACTAATTTGCATTACAATTTGTGTGAATAGGGATCATCACGAGGTAATAGGCATAGGGAATGTGGGCCAGTGTTACCAATACTATCCAATACATTTTGTTACAGCATGGAACAAAATTTATTGGATACCCTTCGAAGGAATTTGGGTGCTGCTGTAGAAAGATCTCGGAAAACCGTTCCTCGTATTTTGCAATGTGATGGCAAATCAATGGCACTCACACCCTCTTCAAAGACTACCGTTACAAAGTGTGATGCGAATTAGTAAACATCCGGTGGATCTCTCTGTGGGTACCTTTCGCAATACTTTCTGCTGCTCGTACATTTCCTTCTGTAATTTGTAAATAAGGTGCATATCTGCCAGCTATGTGTTCGTAAAACTGTTTCATACTCATGGGCGGGCGATGACAGCTTAAATGACTGCGGTAATACAGGTTTGTTTCCTCCAATGCTCTTGTGAACAACTCCACCAGGTACCGAACGAAGGCTGTTCCGACCATGGGTTGCTTTGTAAACCTGAATTCTTGTTTGTGATATCCCCTATCTCCATTTAAAGGTTTCCCCAATAATCCTGGGATACCCTGTCGTGCGACGTTAATACAACTCTCATTCCCTCACTCCGAACCGTTACTACTGTACCGTTGTAACACTTGGTTTGAAAAGGTTCTTTGCTCTCTAGAGGGAAGTCTGGGGCATTTTGGGGTCCATGGCAATTAGCTAAAACTGCATTATACTGGCTCTTTCTCTAACTGTTAAGAATACCAAGACATGCTCAAGAGTAAAATGCCAAATTAAGACTCTTTGTTTTTGAACCATGTATCTTTTAAAATCCATAAAAAAAAACTTTTTTATTTGTGCTTCATAATGACATTTTAATTTTCCTGTCAAACTACAAAAAGAATTTTATATAGTTCAAAAATTTATTCTATGAATTTTAACTTGAGTACAATTTTTCAGATTTAGTAATACATACTTACGTTTATATATATATAGGTACCCTTTTTTTTAAAAAAAGAGTCTCTTATAAATATGAAAAATATTTTTCACATCTACACTGTCAAGCCAAATTATTATGAACATCTCCCCATTTTTCAATGAATTCTTCTGGATGACGTGGAAGCCCCGTGATTAAGAGAAAAGGTATTTAACTCCTGCTGGAGAAGTGATACTATCATTTTTTGCGAATGAAGGGAAGGGCGGAGGGTCTAAGCGAATTCGAAAGAGGGAAGATAGTAATGACCAAAAGACTTGAAACGAAACAGCTTGACTGGTAGGTTGTTCGTAATCTTCTGCTCTTAGTATTCATACAAAGTGGATGAATGATGGTGAAACCAGAAGTATAGACACGTAACTTTTGGGCGTCATCAAAGAAAATGGACATAGAAAATTGCCCCACTTGCTAAAGAAAACTCGGTGCCAGATAGCGGTTCAGCTAACAGCCCAATGCGATGCACATCCAATTGCAAGTGTTTCGGAACATACAGCTCAGCGGACACTGTTGGATAGGGAACTGTGCAGCAGATGTCCCATTGAAGGGCCCCTGTTGACCAAGAGTCAATGCTACCTACGCCGATTTCTCATTCATCACGTCGATGATTACGTCAAAGTCTCCATCCAGGTACACAGGTAAGTGATAGGGGTATTATGCTTCGAAGAATGTTCTCATAGGGGATTATGGTACCTTAAATCTCTCTAGTAGAAAGGAAAAAAGTTGCAGACTCTCTGAGCATAACTGTGGATCAGTTGCACCCTTATATATGGTCTCTGTTTTCCCAACTGGAAATAAAATCATCCTGCAGGGCAACGTCCCATTTCAAAAGGCTAGAACTGTATAAGAAGTATAAACAAGAATTTCAATGAATGTGCGGGCCACCGAATTAGGCGGCCTGCACATTAGCATCTTTATGTCGGGGTATCTCGACTTTGAGAGTAAACACTGCTTAGACAATTGGTTGTTGTTACTTGTACCCCCTGATAGACAGTAACATCAGATCAAGGCCCCCGAAATTCATCACTGAGCACCATGCAGGTGAAGGTGCGATTTTGCTGGGAGTGGTCAGGGGCCTTCCACCTCTCTTCTCCCTCCACCAACCTCACGAGAGGACTTGCAACTCGACGGCTATTTAATTTTGAGTTATTTCCTAAATGATGAAACGTGTGTGGGGGGGGTGTTGATGGGAAATGTCCGTTGCCTCATAGTGAATAGAATTTTTGGATATCGCGCAGTGTTCGGTAAAAGGTTGAATCTGAGTTCCCCTCGGCAAATTCTTTAATTTTTAGATCAGTGTTTTTACTTCTTAGGTTTCGAAGGAGGCCCTCGATCTCCACAGATGAATTTTCACTTCTAGGTTACACTTTCCGGATCAGAATTTCTGGAAACATCATTGAACCCGTATACTGCATTAATATCCGTGACCCTTCCACTTTATGTCTGTCTTTAATTAACTCAGAAAGCTAAAAAAGTCAAGCATACACATTTGCCATTTTTCTTAATCTGTTAACTTTCCCTGTTCAAGACTTGCAGTAAGAGAATAGGAAGTTAAATTTATACTACCTACTCTTATAGTAAGTGGATGCAGGGGATTTATCTGCCCTCGCTCCGATTTTTAGTAAATGCAATCGGGAAAAAATGTCGTATTTTTTATACCATGGTCCAACAATCGCCAAAAGTAGTGAATGCTGATCTTTGGAGTTGAAGGAATTGACAACAAGACATCTTTCCTCAAGTGAAATTCTTAAAGGTAGAATTCCGAGAAAAATGTTCCCACCGAGTGTTTCCAAGATTTCCAGCTATTTCCATCTTCCTATTAACCCCTTCCTTTGATGTCATCCAGGAATGATCGGTTTCGGAGGAGCCTGACTGTCCTGTGCCAACTGGCTGATGGCCAGTGCCTCACCTGTAACCTTGCCAGACGAACCATCATAAGCAGATGTCCTCCAATTTCATTTTTGAAATGCACTTGTTCACGATCTTTCTCTCGGGGCAGGTTTCTCTTTTGGGGAAATGTTCTCTGATTGCGTGGGAGAGAGCGAAACGAACTCATCCTTGCGGCAGTCGTATTTTCAGCGTTCCAGTCCCAGGGACGAGTAGATAATGAGTGGCCAGAAATTCAATCGCGCCATGGCCGACCGCTTGATTTCACGTGCGAAAAGTGTCGTCACGCGAATGTCATCGAGTGTTTGGATGAATATAAGGTAAATTCCCTCTTTTTCTCAACACCTCTGGGAACCGTTCACTCGGTGAAATCATTTGAAGAAAATGCATTCTATTAAAAGTTACCGTTGTGAATACACAAGATCTACATGTTCACTTTTGAGAAAGGGTGTCATTTAAGAAAAGAATTTTTTTCATATGAAACAAAGAATTTTGTTAGCCGTTTATGTAGTTCATGCAACCACGATTTAAAGAGGATTTTTAAATATTTATGTTTTATATAATAAATAATAAGTGCGAGTCGTATTTTTTCCCTTTAGATTTATGTATCAAATTATTATTTTTTTAAAAAAATTGTTGGATTTGGTATTATTAAATAATTTATAATAATACTTTTAATTCCTTACGTCGCATTTTTAAACTACATGTATTCTTAATTTCATGTTCACTAAATAAGCGGATTGTTTTGATTAGTTTTTTGAGTTTGATTTTTACTACTTAACATGGGTAGCATATGGATCCTTTTTCATGTTGTAGTTCTCTCTCTGTTCAGTTCTCTTGAAACCAATTTTTTCTTTTTGCTGAAATGCAAAGCTGTTTACAGCAAAACTATTTATGGTAAGGAGTCGCAATGGATCCCGCTTCATACAATTGCTTAAAATTTCATACTTATTATAACTGATAAATTAAAATATGTATACATATATATATATATATATATATTATATATAATTCTTTCAATGTGGTATAAGTAAGCAATTTTAATATTTTATTTTTTTATATTTTTTTGTTTGGTGTTTTAAATTATAAGCATGATTTGTATTGTAAATTTAGTATTTTAATTTTTCTGTTCATTTCATTATGAGTCTTTTTTCAAACATAACCAGAAATCCTTTAAGAATAGCTCTGTGACATCACAAACATATATATATATATATATATATATATATATATATATATATATATATATATTGCAAATATCTTACAAAAATATTTTTTCTAATTTATGCATCAAACATATCACGTATTTCAATACACTCTCTATTATCTAGAAAATTTTTAAAAAAATAACCGTGTGTGTCTCGGTTCCGACGCACGACTGAAGTTTGCTTCTTAAATACGGTTGTCTTTTTTATATAGTAGGCAAATAGGGTAAATAAACGGATCTTATATAATACTGAAACCATGCATGCATTTTCTTTGTTCTATTCTCATTTTTCATATTGATTCGGCAAAATAATTTTTATATAAAGTAACATAAATCCATTATGTTATATAGATATATGTTACTTATAGTACATGAGTATATTTTTAAGAAGGTTGATTCTCTGTGAGTATTTACATTCTTTCGCCACATTATTAATTACTATGACAAAAGGCTTGTGGTATGATACGTGAACGTCGGTAGATAGGGGATTTACGAATCTTGAAACCATCGCATTAATGGTTGTTACCATACCTACTCGTCCCCAGTCCTCTACCAGAAGCAAAATCTAAATGAAGCTCTGGTTTTAAAAATTGTACTCATCTAAATCCTTCATCTTTATCGAAATCAATATTGAAATCGCCACCAAGTTTGAGTGGAAAAACATGATACTGTTTCCCCAGTAGTTTAGAACACCTTCTGTATATGCTAATGTCTCGTGGATATAATCTATAATGTCAGCACATATATCCCCCTTTCGTTACTGTGCTATTCAACGCACCAAAACACTATTAAATACGTAGTATAAATTTGGTGACTTTCAGTTGTTATAGTCAACTTCTCTTTGTCAAAAGAGCTAAGGCATGAAGTGTCACGTGGCTCGAAAACCTGTTTTCGACGCCAATTACGAACCACGTAGTTTAAACGTGGTTTGCGAATTTTTTTTTTAAATTTTAATTTTTGAGGGCTTAATTTTTAAAATATACTTTCCAAATTTTCCACATAGATAACAAAAAACGGTACTTTTTGAGCAAAAAATGTAAAAAAAAAAAAAAAAAAAAACTCCGTAAATGATTTCTTGTAAAAAGTGTATTGGACGTAAAACACAAAACCGTTTTTTAAATCCGTAATTTTTAAGCAATTTTTCAATCTTCGAACAAAACACGGGTAGCAACATTTGACACTTGGAAAATAAGTTCCGTGGGATTCTTTTTATAAATAACCAAGTTATTAAATGTTTATTTAAAATTTTGAGTACTTTTTGAAAAATCGCAAAAGAAAAAGTTTTCGGCATTTTATATTTTAAATCACTGATTATAAAGAAGAAAAGTACAAATTTTATTAATACAGAATTCCAGTACAATACAATGGTAAGAAATCCGCATAGATCGATTATAAACTCTTTTCATAAAAACGCATCAATATTGACTCCTTTTAGAAAAAAACGTAAAAAACACAAAATTTCGTTATTTTGTAAAAATATTTACACCGTATTGTGGAGAAATAAGTGATCTTTCCGGTTCTGTAATTAATTTTTGTCTGATTTCGGTAAGAAAAAAGGATCGTCCTTTGAAAAAAGACGAAAAAGTTTTCTTTCCGACAGCAACTTGGCGCATATGCAGAACACAGTGTAACGCATTTGTGTGTGATTACGCTTCTACAAATTTCACTCCTCATAATAGAGGGGCTTTATATGAAAATCGATTCTTAAGGAGCAATAAATAAATAAATTATAGTTTAAAAAAAACTAAAAGCATGCTTTTATAGATAATCGAACTAAAAAGTAAAAAAAAAAAATTCTTAATATAAGAATAAAGTGATTAACGAGAAAATTAATGTCATTGGGGTAAAAGTGTGGGGTGCTCTATATTAATTGTTATAACTTCTTACTAGTTCTATTGCGAAATGCTGAGTTAGTGTAAAAATGCAGTACAAAGCACCCCACGCTTTTACCACAATGACATTATATATATATTATTTTCTCGTTAATCATCTTATGCTTATATTAAGAATTATTTTTTTACATTTTAGTTCGATTCACTATAAAAGTGTGTTTTTTAGTTTTATTAAAACTATAATTTAATTTTCATTTTTTAGTTCAATTTACAATAAAAGCCTTTTTTTTTTTCGTTTTTAAAACTATGATTTATCCTTTGTTGAATTTTTATCCTTGAGTTTGATATTTGGAGCCGGAATTACGTCTTGCTCTTCAATGGACATTAATTAACGAGTATTTTCTCCGTTTAACGAGTATTTTCCCATATCGTTATATTTCAAAGATTCCGTCTCTATAGATACTAGTCGAATTAATAAAAGTGTGTTAAGAAGAAATATTATAAATCTCAATCGTATTATCACATTTTAAACGTATTGCTATTATGTTAATTCGCATCATCACTTTCAAACGTACTGCTTTATCAAAATAAAAATAAATATTTAACAGTTAGAACATACATTTATCACCCCTTTTAAACGTATTGCTATAACGTTAATTTGTATCATCACTTCTAAACGTATATTGCTTTACAAAAATAAAAAATATTTGGAAGTTATAACAGAAATTATTGGTTCTCACATGCACGAGTCTTTTTGTTTGCATCCCTTTTCAGAAAAAATAGACTTAAGCAATTGCTAACCCACTCATCCTACCCTTCATTACATAAAGAACATTTTAATTTTGTTTTATTTGTATCAACCCCAATCCTATTCGCGGTTTTAGGGTTGCACCTTAATATTTTAGTCATTAAATTTGAAATTTGTCGCCAAATTTGGAAATGGCAAATGGAATTAGTCGCCAAATCTGAAAATGTTTTATGCAATAAGTCGCCAAATGTATAAATCGTATTTCTAATTATCGTAATCAGGACAATGGAACAGAATTATGAAATTATTGTATTGTCATCGGTCCTTGACAAGTGTGCAAAGTTTCGAATGAATGTGTTTTTTTAAAGTGGGTGAGTTCAAAGATTCCATTCCATACAAGTGAAACTTATAAAAGCGTGTTAAAAATGGGAAATCGCGTATGATAAAAATCACGGTCAAATTATGAAATGAAAAAAGTAGGTGACCTCGTGACTCACCGAAATTGTATTGATAAAATCCCCTTTTCGAGCTATGATGGCACTAAAGACTTGCCGTGTAGAGGGGCGGATGTTCATAAAAGATCTCCAAGTTTTCACGTTGCCGTAAAGATCGGATAAGGGAGTGTCAATCGGGTGTTGTCCTTGTCACTTGACAGTCGTTCGAAGTTACCAAGTCTGTAACCGATAGCCTTAGTGTACCTTATGTTAAGACGTTAGATATAAAATGAACTATCAATAAATCCCTCGTTTCGGGAAATTCAAATATCTTTTTAAATTACTTTTTACTGATGTCGTTTTCACGTGAGTCTTCTTCGTAATAATTATTTTTAACTCTCCTTCCCCCGATTTTGTGCTGTTTTTCTACTTTCTATTTTCAGTTATCCGAAGAACATCTCTCATGCGCTTCGACATTGTACCCACAGCACGTTTCAATGGCCACGCAAGTATCTTTCGAATCGTAATCAGAGAACAAGCAGCGATCGCCTCACGTGGGCTCATGTGTTGTTACATGAACGGGGCAAAGGTTTTATTTTCTAAGAAATAACACCTTGGGTCAGATTTACTCTCATATAATTGTTTCATCTGGATAAATTTAATAAAAAGAAAAAGCTTCTTTTTTTAAAAAAATTTAAAGATAAATTGCGATATTTAACGATAATTTCCCGATTATTCCACTACCGGATAATTGAGTCTATTGTGTATATATTTCTAAACAAGTGGTATGAAAACTTTAAAGTCATTGTAAGGGAACTGAAAGTCTGCTGAATGCTATATTTATTTATTTCAAGGAAGAATTTCAATTGGGTTTTTCAATGTTATATATCCAATATCCTAAAACTTTTACCGACTCTGTACGCTTAAAATAAAAGTAGATTACTTATAGTTTCAAAGCAATTTATTTTTCTTCTTTTGTTCTAAAAACAATACAGTTAATATAATAATTTAAACTATTTTCAATATCTACAGTTGTTTTTGGAATGTGATTTTCAACAGCAACTGTATAAATCTAAATAATTCAATGTACGGCTAAATCTTTTGAAGTTTAATGAAGAATCCATCCCATATACACTTATGTCCAAAAATTAAGGATAATGCCAGAGTTCCATTAAATAAAGTATCAGAAACAAAGCAAATCTGACTTATTCGTAAATACTATTTATTAAACAAAAAAAATTAAGGACAAAATAAGATTCGTTTATGTATGCATGACACCATTCACAAAAACTACGATTTTTGCTTCCTGTAGCAATTGTAAAAAAACTAATTTTGCAAAAACATAATATTACATAGTTGGCATAGTGATTATTACATTCTATATCTTCCGTACAATGAACGACGGCTAGGCAAGCTTAGTATCAAATTATCGAGCTAATCTTGAGGAATCGACTCAGCAAACAATGCTCCCTGAAGTTTTGAGTGATGAGCTTCAAGTTCGCCAATAGGTCCCATACATTATCTATCGGATTAAAGTCAGATGAGAATGCTTACCATTCCATATACGGGTGATATTCTCAGATAGAATACATTCGTTTACGTTGCTCGATCGGTGAGGACGAGTGTTGTCATCTAATATAAACACGTGTTCACTGTAAACTGTGTTCATGGCACCTCTAAACAAACGTTTTCAGAATAATGTCCCGATAAATATTTGGCTTGCCACGGTTCCTATTTGTGAACGTGCAGATCTGTTCTGAAACCAAATATAGCTCCCCGTCAAATCGAGCAATTCTGAAGTATCGTAACGGCTCCGCTCAATGATATTGTCTTGGTGATAACGGGTTCCTGGAGTTCTTCATAGGAAAGGCCGACGTGAATCAGAATGCAAACTAAACTTGGACTCGTCGGAAATCCTCACACAAGCCTTCTGGGACGATGCCCCCCCCCCACACACACGCATATACACACAATAAAGTTTACATTAAGTTTACATTGTGATTGTAGGTTCTTTGTTTCAACTGAAGTTTCGCCTGCTACCAGGCACAATAAAGTCTCTCAATCTGTAGTGCTAAATATTACACAGAAATACACACAACACAAAACAACATTAAAAAAAAAACTAAGTATATGATACATTTGATTAGTTAACACTATTTTTTTCTATCTTCGCGAAAGTCATCGCCATTTTGCCATTTCCCCCCATTCTCTGTCTCCTCCTGTCTCATTTCAATGGCCACGCCACCTATATAGTTCTTAAATACCAGGTGAATCTTACAAACACACACATTGCATGTTCTCTACTCGTAGCTAACCGCTTCCAACAGTGAGTTGCCGTGAATAAAACACACCTGCGAGGGCTGAAGCACATAAACCAATATGACCTAAGCGTCTGTACACGGTCTGCCTTGAAGCTGTCATGCACGTGGCTGCAGACAGCTGACAAGACAAGTTGGATTCTGTGTTCCATCTGCTTCTTTTGGCAGTTATTGCCAACTACGGTTTTTCATTCGGCGTTGTAACTCAGGGGCAACTTGTTCTGTACAGTCTACTGACATTTCTGTCATCTCGAAATCATTACCAAAATCTAGATATTCCTTTGCCTTCCAAAGCCTTAGAGGAATTTCGAGTTCCTCGAATCAGTCCTGATTTAGGCTAATTTCCGGCCCTGGGCGCAGAAGATATACAGGCTCCCTTCGTAATAGAGGTCCAGCTTATCTGAGTCCTTCTGGGTCTCTCCGGGCCACGGGGTCCTGGGCGCCCAGTGGATAAACCGGCACTACCTCGGATACATTCATTCATTTGAGTATGACCACACTCTAGGCGGCTGATAATTCATCCACATACGTTCTCTGTGTCATAACTATTCGATAATGGCAATGAGCGGCTTACAGAACCCTAGAGAGCAGTTTCACATCATTCCTTTTATGTATCTCTCTCTCTCTCTTACACTCTCTTCATCTAACACTATCGGCGTCATCTGTTGGCTTCTAGTAATTTGCATAATATTCTTGATGATGTGAGTGTTAATTACTACTATTTCTCTAGAGGTCGATTTCTGTGTAATTCTGAATATATTTGTGGACAGAACTGTATATAAATGCAGAAAATGGGGAATTTTCATGATTTAATTGCCACTATAAAAATATTTACGTTCGGAGCTCGTGATTTTTTTTATTTGGATTAGAAGTCTGAACCGGCATGTTGAGAGAGTGTTGACCAGAGTGTTGACTTAAAAACGCTGTTGAATTTCTGAAGAGTTAAAGAAAGAACATGATTTTAAATGACGCGTTTTTATTCAAACTTCATGAACTTCTCTTTTTTTGTGTTAGTCTTATTATTTTCATTTGAAAAAAAACCCCTTTTTTTGTATTTATGTGTCCGAACTACTTTTAAACCTTCTTCCGAATATTTTTTTTACAGCCGGGACATTTTTCTTTCACATTTTTCCCAGGAGATTTATTTATTATTATTATTAATAATATTATTTATTTTACTGTCAAAATAAATCCTCCGAAATTTTTCTTCTTCACTACAAATATCTTTTATGACTTTGATTTAAATAACGAAGAATTTAGTGTTTGATGTTGGCAACGTCAGGATTATATGATTTTGCAACCTGCATTTTTATGGGTAACATTTATATTCTAAAGAATACAAGTTTCTGAATAATTTAAATGAAAGCTAACCAAAATTTAAACATTTTTTTAAACATAAAAATTTGTGAAATTTCTTACTGCACTATCTAAAACTGAGTTAAGTGTAGATATTGCTCATGAAAACTGAACTTACTTAAATTAATCCATAGCAATTTTTAAAATGCAAATGTACATATACAAATGAGTCACTCGTTTCCATATACACAAGCTTCTTTTATAAATTCTTCAATAAGAAATCAAGTAAATCTTAATAAGATATAGTTTTGGTCTCGATTTCTGGAAATTTTTCTTTGAATGATTAGAAAGAAATGTATGTAACGCATGCTATTTTACAAAAAAGTTTCAAATCGTAATTGGAAATGCTATAATCACATTGCATTATTATCATGCTTGTCTAATTATTCTTCCTCAGAAGATGCAATATTTAAATGATTTCATTAATGATTTATAGTAGCTGCTAATTCTTTAGTTTTACGAAAATTCAAAACACAATATTTAATACAGATTGTTTACCCATGCACGAAGCAAGCAATGTATTACAATTACTCATAAAAGAAATATTGAGAATTTATCAATGGAATTATTTTATTTTCTGCAAATTTTTTTCATATTCCCACTAAGCGAGCATATGTAACATATAAATATAGATTAGTCATATGTACAGATTATAAAATCATCAACGTATGTAAAAATCGCTGAAAATTCATTTTCATATTCCCAATAAGCGAGCATATGTAACATATAAATATAGATTAGTCATATGTACAGATTATAAAATCATCAACGTAAGTAAAGGGTGTTTTTTTAGAGGTATAAAATTTTAATTGCAATAAAACAACGATGTATTATTCGATTGATATGAATTTTTTTATTCGAAAGATAATCTTGTGGCATTACATTTTAAATATGATTTCTGGCATATGACTGCCACGGCTGTCTCGGATGTAGTCCAATCTGGAAGTCCAATTTTCGATGACTTTTTCCAACATTTGTGGCCGTATATCAGCAATAACACGGCGAATGTTGTCTTCCAAATGGTCAAGCGTTTGTGGCTTATCTGCATAAACCAATGACTTTACATAGCCCCACAGAAAATAGTCTAGCGGTGTTAAATCACAAGATCTTGGAGGCCAATTCACAAGTCCAAAAAATTAATTAGGCGGTCACCAAATGTGTCTTTCAATAAATCGATTGTGGCACGAGCTGTGTGACATGTTGCGCCGTCTTGTTGGAACCACAGCTCCTGGACATCATGATTGTTCAATTCAGGAAAGAAAAGTTAGTAATCATGGCTCTATACCGATCACCATTGACTGTAACGTTGTGGCCTTCATCGTTTTTGAAGAAGTACGGACCAATGATTCCACCAGCCCATAAAGCGCACCAAACAGTCAGTTTTTCTGGATGTAACGGTGTTTCGACATACACCTGTGGATTAGCTTCACTGCAAATGCGGCAGTTTTGTTTGTTGACGTAGCCATTCAACCAGAAGTGCGCTTCATCGCTAAACAAAATTCGCTTATGAAAATTGGGAACAATGGCAATCTCGTTTTGGGCCCATTCAACGAATCTACGCCTTGCTTGATGATCGTTTTGATGAATTGCCAAACCAAACTGAGAATAAATTATTTGACAGCTGTTAAATCGGTCGCCATCTTGGAAAGTAATGCCAACTTAAACTTCTATACCTGAAAAAAAAACACTCTTTACAAATCGCTGAAAATTCATTTTCATATTCCCACTAAGCGAGCATATGTAACATATAAATATAGATTAGTCATATGTACAGATTATAAAATCATCAACGTATGTACAAATCGCTGAAAATTTTGAACTAAAAATTCTAGTTTCACATGGCACGTCTTAGTACTATACGTTAACTTTTGTGTTTATTTTATTTTTAAAATAAACAATTAAAATTTAAACCAAATCAAAACAGAATGAATTTCAAGATTAAAAATTGAGACTAAAATGAAAATTATTTCCGGAATCATCATTTATCCATTCAATATCCAGCATTTCTTTTAAAGTTGAGTAATTTCTTTCCCTTTTGATTTGGGGCTACCTAAATAATATAATTAAATAATCATACACATATAAACATTTTAAATGTTCTATGTTAGTTGATAAATTCAGAGACATAGCAACCTGCACTGAAATTCAAGATTGCGTACAGTACTTCCTTGCACAAGCACGCACTCTGGTTGTGACATCTTTTAGAAAACAGCGAGAACTTATTCAAAGTCCGAATACCAAGCATCAGGAAAGTTCGAACTCTAAAATAAATATATCACCCGTAAAATGACATCTTCAAGAATCGTACGCAAATTGCAGGAAGCCACCAAATGGCACTAACAGTACATCTCAATGACGAGAGTGTAAGAGAGGGATGTACAAAAAATATAGGGAAAGAAGCAAAATTGTTCGCAAGCTCTTTATAAGCATTTCAATGCAGTAATAGCATAGTTATGACACTAAGGACGCATTTGGATGATTTTTTAAGTGGTCGAACTATCGGTCGTCTGGAATTTAAGCGTACTCAGCAGGAAAAATCCGAGGGAATCCCCTAGAGTGTCATCTACAGGCTTTAGCAACGATTCCAAGATGATGGGAATATGAGTAGACGTTACAGCATAAGCCACCTCCAAGTTACAACGCCAAAAGAGGACCGGTTGTTGTTGTCGTGTGTTTTTTATCCTGGGATATATATGAAATACAAGTGAAATAACAGAAACATACAATACAAACAGAAGGATACAGACATTTTCATTATAAATAATGATCCTAGCATATAACAGATGGTGTTCTCTGCTTTCCTTTCGAGACGGGAGAAAGTTCGACTTCTTTTCCCCAAGAAAATCCACGCATGTTTTATTCGAGATTCGAACCCAAACCCACTCCTTTACAAGCCAACGGTGATATCACCCATACTGGCTGGGTGGCATGAGAAACGGTATTTGGAAGTTACTGCCAAAAGAAACAGACAGCACAGCACATCATCACACCTGTCTTGTCAGATCACTTCAGCCCTTGGTACGATAGTCTCAAGGCAGACCATTTTCAGACCTTGGGGCAGATTGGTGTATATGCTCGAAGACCTGTCAGATGTATTCCCCTTACTGGAACTAACTGTCACCTGCGGTTAACCTATAGTAGAGAGTATGCATTGTGGACACTGCAACAGTGGGCTTGTGTGATGTTTTACGACGAGTTCAGGTTTAGCTTGCAGTCTGATTCTCGCCAGACTTTTATGAAGAGCGCCAGGTACCCGTTACCACCAATTGAATAAAACCATTTTGGTGGTGCAGGATTGCTCGTTTGGGGAGAGAGCCTATTCTGGGTTCAAGAATTGACCTGCATGTTCATATTGGAACCCTAACAGGTCAATTCTATCGGACGTCATTCTGGAACAACGTGTACGTTTGTTTCGGGGCATCATGATTGCAGAATTTGTGTTTATGGATGACAACGTCTGTCCTCACCGTACAAACATTGCAAACGAATGCCTTCATTAGGAGGATATCACCCATATGGACTCTCTGACCACACACACACACACACAGTAATCTAACCCAGTGGTTCTCAAACTTTCACTACTGGCGACCCAATTTTCAATCATAACTTTTATCGTGCCCCCTCTAAAAATAATAATGTATTGAAATCAATAATAATGCACTTTGGCGCTAAAGCTACAATACTATCATAATTATAAACCGTACAAATGAACAAGATAAATATATTAAATTTTGTATATGTTACTTTTAAGTAATGTAATTTTTTTTTACTTTTTAGATCGATTCACTATAAAAGCGTCTTTTTAGTTAGTTTTTAAACTATTATTTATTTTATAATTATTTTTACTATACACGATAAAAAACAATTCCTGTGAATAATTTAATTAAGAGAAAATATACTTACCTACTTTCAAGGACTTTTCAATTTTTCTTTGAAAATTTGAGAAAATTCCAATAAAACTAAAGAAAATGTTCCAAATGTGCGTGTCCTTAATAAAAGGACAAAAATCACAGACGCTTTTCGCTAACAACACAGGAACGTTATTTTCCAGCAAAACTGTCATACTTTGTTCACGTTTTTGTAGTTTTGCTGTTGTTTGATGATCTACAAATAGCATTTTGAACTTTTTCTTCCTTGTGTCTTTTTGACAAGGCAAAGTGCTACAATATGGCTTCATAGTTTTCTCCATAAATATCTTTAAGCAGCATTTGAAAATTTCAAATCAACTCAAACGTTTCATGTCTAACGCTTTTCTGATATTTACTTTCTCTATCTTGATTAATATACATTATTTCAGAAGGTTCTTCAATTTCTTGATCAGTTTCAACTTCCTTCAATAGGGATCACAGATGTCCATTTTTTTAATATTCTGCTCATTTACATTTATAAACCATAATAAGTCGTGCAACACAGCAATCAAAACCACAAAATTGTTCATTGGGGAAAGTGTAGCAGGTTCTAAAAATAATTGCGTAAAACGTTTTTCATTATGCATTATATGTTTCAGAATACTCAGAAAAATAAATCTTGGCCAAATAATTCTTCTAAGTGCTCAATATGCTTATCCATATATCATAAACTCTTTCACATGGAAAAAGGTGAAACAGAAATATATTATATATATTTACAACTTCCCTAAAAAAAAGGACGGAGATAACCATACCAGTAAGTTCGAAGGTCAGCTAAAGTAATATTTTAGGTTAAAAGAAACGTAATAAAAAAATCTCCCATCGTGGGATTACAGCAAAACAAACAAAATATTTTTTTAATTCTGTTATAGGATCAAAGATGGCTAATGAGCGTTTGAGGTGCAATCTTTTATTTTTGATGATCACCAGATGATAAAAATAAATTATATCAGTGTAAATGTGTATTTTTTATTATATCTGAATGAAAGCATTTTGTTTTACTTCATTCCAAAAAATTATTTTTTAAACCTTTTCTTTCCAATATGCTCTCGCCCCCCAGGTGGCGCGCACCACAGTTTGAGAAACACTGATCTAACCAGTATAGCATTTGGGGGACATACTTGGCTGACGAGTTGCAGTCCTTTAACCACTTCCTACATGTCTACTGGAACTTCGGAGAGCATTGCTTGAAGATTGGTGTAATATTCTCCAAGATCAGATTGATAATTGGATACTCAGCATACCTAGGTGTTTTACGGATTGTATTGCATTGTCTGTGAGACATACCAACGAAGGATATTAACCAACGAACAAAACATGTAATATTGATTTTTGTAAATAAGTGGTACAGTTTTGGGTTTTCTTCTCTAATTTGCTCCAGGGAGGCAAAATTGCAATTTTTATTAATGATGTCAAACATATAGCTTCTTTTTTTTGCACTTAACCTTTTGTTTATTTAAAATACTTTACAAATAAGTCACATTTGTTTTGCTTCTGACTCTTTCATTGCCTGAATTTGCATTGTCCTTAATTTATGGACATGAGTGTATTTGAATTTATTGACGGTTGTCGGAATTTTTTTTTCCTTTTTTTTTTCGCATCGTCTGTTATTTGTTTTTAAGTTTCTTTCCGAAGCTATATGAAGGGCTATCCCAAGGTATATGTCATCAAGAATATGCTCAAAATTATGGCTCATGAGGCTAATTTTGCTGTTAATTTTTTTTAACACAAAGTAGTTTATGGTCTTATAAACATACTAAAATGGCATGAAAAGGTGCTATGAATTAAAAAAAAACACTATGTGTTATGGTTTAGCGATTGACTGTTTTATTTGCCTTGCAATTATTGAAGAATTCTAAGTATACAAGCATATTATTTTTTCTAAAGCTATTTTGTTGATCAAAATCAAATGGTGAAAATTCCATGGGAATATACTTGCTCCAAAATAAAAAGATATGATAAAACCTCTTCTATCATTAATATTAGTAGCTGTGATTACAGAAAAAAATATGTTCTGGAAATTTTTTTAGAGTATTTCTAAAATTGAAAGAAATATTGCATTACTATAAACAGTGAATAGTTATTATAGTAAAAATAGTTTTTATACTTTAAAGTAAATTTCAAATATGTTTTTACACATAAATTTTTTTAAATTTTTCTTATGGAAAAATACAAGTATTGTAAATATATATATATATTGTAAATAACTCAAATCGTGCATGCATTAAAGCAGACAATAAAAGCTGAAGGAAACTCCTAAAATTCAAGAGGGCCTAAATATAGCAGGTTAATGCCTGTTTTTATATGTAGCGTCACTTTAACATTACCATTATCATTTTGAATAATCCACTTTCTTTTTTTCTGTAGGCAATAACGAAAAATATTTTTGAATTCCTGTTTGATTTATTCGTCATACACAAGAAATAAATATTTCACACATCAAGGTATTATAACTCCGTTCTCCGTTAGATTACTTGACACGCGCACCTATACTTTCAAGCTGCATTTTTGAAGTGAAACATTTTGGGGCTCGAGAGGGAATGAGAAAATGGACCAGTTTTGCGTAACAGTGAAAAAGCGAACGGAAGTAGTCTGCCTCCGAATCGTCGCCATGGTAAGGAGAGAAAGTCAGAGGAGGAAAAGGGGGAGCGGGGACACCGCGAGACTTGTGTCATATCGGTGAAAAAGCTGGAGAGTTGCCTCCGTCTCCAACTGGTCAAATTGCCCACCTTCCGATTAGGGGTCCTTTTCCCCTGACCCGGAAACATTATCAGCGGTCGTATCAGTTGTAGTGTGAACATTACGGTGTAGACAAAATAGCTATCGCAGCAAAAGCGTGCCTTTTTGAAGTTTTGTTTAGATTGTTGGCTACATGGCGATGTGTTCGGTGGCTAATTTATTTCTTTATTTTTCATTTACGTTGAGTTATTATTAATTCTAGTCAGAATGCCTAAATCAAATGCACAAAAAAGGAAAAGAGTTTCGTGAAAGAAAAAAAAAAAGAAAAACCAACCGCAAGTCCACACAGTCTTAAAAGTGACAAAAAAACAGAAAAATAATGTAAATTCATCAAGTACTACTGCCAAATCTCCATCAGAGTACACATGAGAGAATATCGATCATGGAAAAAAACATTGCAAAATACTCTCTTAATGCCCAGTTTAAGGGATGGGAAGGCTATTGAGACTCTTCTTATGACAGCGCTGATTAATACGGAGTTTGTGAACCGCCCTGTGCCGTCAACTACAGAACCCTCAACAAGTCGAGTGCGTGTTGGAACTGATGTATGTGAATCGATAATAAATTACGTTACAAAGACTATGATTTCCATAAAAATGCGTGGCCACGGTAGCTTAGTGGTCAACGCATCAGATCGTGGCTGGCGTGTCATGAGTTTGAGCCGAGTACCACTTAAGACCCGCCGTGTGGGGGCAAGTTAAATCTGTTGAGAGCTCAAACGTCCTCCCGTTGGTGTTGTGTAGTAGTTAGGAGAGGGGAGTGACAGCTCAGGTGACGTCCTCGTCACTTGACCATGGTTCAAAATTACAAAGTCCATCGCTAAAAGCCCTCTTGTAGCTGAACAGTGTGCCGTTAATATTCATTCACCTATAAAAATGCTCACAAAGATTTTCAAAAGCTATTCGTTGATAATCCTTTCGGTCACGGTGTTCGATTTGTGATAGATTATGATTTAGAGATGATTTGAGAACGTCTGTTCCTGAACAGAAAAATATTTTACTGGAAATTAATTTAGAAGACATAAAGAATTGTACGATTACTGACAAAGTTTAAGTAGGAAAAGTATACCAAATTTATCAAAATATAATAGTTTTGTATACCGAAAAATTCCAGCATATCTTCCTACTTTGGTTTTTGCATCAGAAAGACTCAATTCGCCACGAATACTTTTCATGCAAATTAGGCGATTGAGACATGTACACGGTCAGTTTGGAATTAATGTTCCAACGTCGCCAAAGAAGTTTCACTTCTATCGCGTGGCGTTCCACGTATAGTTTTTTTTAAATGTCAGGTATATTTGGCACCCTGTTTTTAACGAAAAGACCTGAAATATACGTACGTAATGCTATTGTATTTTGAAGACATTTATTTGAGGTTTTTCCTTGGGCTTTTGAAAAAATAGTCTACTTTTAGTACTACAACACATTTTAAATTCACAAGGTATGTCATTTCTTTTAGATAAGACGTATTTCGATCTAAATGGAAATCTAATTTTTCTTATGTTCATGTTTTAAGCTATTGTTTTTATACCCGGCATATAACGCAAGCTGTAAATTTCGTCCCTTTTTTTGTGCTAGAGGTGCACTTAATATGCCCGATTTTACGGTACCTGTTATTCCACTTCAAAAGAGAGATGTTTTTAGTTACAGAGTGAATTAAAAAAACATCACTACATAATCTAAGAGAAACCCATTATATATGATTATAATGGATTGATCTGTTTCGAATTTGTTCCTTTAAGTACCACATCAAAACATAGCGAGCGTGCATCAGCGAACCCCTCGGAAGTTCTTTGAGCACTAAATAGATTCCCAGCAGATATGATCCATTGAAACCTATTTGTGATACTGAAAATAGAATACTGGGATTTATTTTAAACAATAATTTCTATAATAGTAGTAAACTTAAATAAGATTGCAGGTATTTTGAGAAATTTAGAAAAAATACTATATAAATACCATCTATATTTTATTAATTCCACGAAATTGAAAGGATCGCCCCTTGTGTATGAGTGCAGAAAAAGGAATACTTTGTTAATGAAAAAAAATTTATAGGAGTAAAATCATGGAAAACAAATAATAAATTTTTTGCCAAGTTGAACATTAAAGAGTTAATATACAATCTGTTTCTTTTTATTTTGAAAATTTTTTGACTTTCTCAATAATGAATTGGAAAGAGTTTCTGCGAGGGCATTAATTCCTGTGTCCCACAACATTGGATGCGTCAACCACGAAAAAGTGTCTCGAAAGTTTTGAAGGTCGCGATCCGAACGCTGATTCAAACAAATGAGGGGAAGTGCGAAGAACAAAGAGGGTGGTTGCGTCATGTGTCGACGGCTCCGGACAGTCCGAATCGATAGGAAAAGCTGCGCACGCGCAATAGGAATCACTGGTCCGAAAATGTTAAGTGGGATATTTCAAGCACAAAGAATTAGTTAAACTAAGCACTTTACTTGGACGGAATGGCAATAAAAAAAAGTTCACCTTTACTTCTAGAATCATAAATAAATTGGAATTTTTTGTGAGATATTCTATTTAAAATAGAATTTATTTTGCTGCCAAGTGTTGTGGCAATAAAATTTAAAAAATGAGACATAAAAAAAATCGTAACATTAATGTAAAAGGAAGAATTTATAGCTTTTGAGTTCTACTATGTTTTAAAAAAAAATGAATGTATCTAATGTTTTTACATTATATGGATAGAAACTAAATGTGTGTGTTGGGGTCGTTTTATCATAAATGTCCGAAACCCATCAGTTATCGCTCGTAATTAAATGATAGAGTCGTTCATTAACAGAGCAGTTAAAACAATAACCTTTATTAATTTGCTTGAGATGAAGTAAAGTTCAGTTATACTATATTTAATTCAGTAATACTATACTTGAATCGTATGGTATAACTGCCTAATGGATTGGAATTCTTATAGAATGTTTCTACTTTTTGTTTTAAGTTGTTTTCAGTTCATTTTTCTTACTGTCTCGGGAGTCCGAAAGTAAAACTGTCACAAAGTTTTACTTTAGTTCAAAAGATTCTCTGAGGTATATATTAAAAAAACATTAAAATTCTTTTTTTAAATATAAATATGCATATGTGTAAAGATTTTCTGAATACATTGTTTCTTTTCTATGGAATATGATTCGTTTTTGTAACAAAGATATAATCTTGTTGGATTTCTTTGAATCGTATAATCTTTTAAAAAATTGGATTTAAAAAATAGAAAAGAAGAAAAAAACATTATTCACCGAGTATGCTGTGTAAAGTATCAAGACAAGAAATTCAAACGAATTTTATTTAATATATACAATTAGAGATATTCTTGTTATTTTCTAATTTCATAGAAGAGCTTTTTTGCTGTGATAGAATTTTATCTATCCTTTTTTTTTTTAAGGAAAACGCTTTTTGGGAGAGTTTGCTTTGAAGATAGGGTCGTCATTAAAAAAAAGCTTAAAGAAATGACGTGCAAATAAATAAATAAAAAAGAATAAGAGCTCCGTCTCTGCTCTCCACCACGTCCGTTCTTCTGCGGAGGTGAAACGATAAGTGAGCGAAGAAGGTACGTGAGCCGCATCGGAGCCAATCGAAGTAAATGCATTGGTGAACGACTTGTGAATAGAAGGGCAGCAATTGCCGCGTTCCATTCCACTGGAAGCACAGGAAGGACAGTATCGGCTTGTAAGCGCCACTTTGCTGCTCATCATTTCCCTTTCTATTTGACAACAGTCTGGTTTTTCATTCTCTTTTTTTGGAGGAATTGTGTTGAGGACATGTGTGTGTAGGTGTTTTAAAAAAGTAATTTTATTTTTTTCGTATGTTAGAACGGAATTAAATTAACGCTAATGAAAACGTTTAGGTTTATATCTCCTCTCTGTTGCTCATTCCATTTCTTAAAATCAATATATACTACAATGTATATATTTACCGAAAACAGAATTCTAAAATTTTTAATATATTATCGGATTTGTTAGTTTACTAAGTTAGATAGATTTGTTTGAATTGTATTTATTTTTTTTCCTGCAAGTATAACGGTATTTATAAGAAAGAGACATAAAAAATGTTTTTACTGGCTTGCTCTTCCTCCCCACACACAATAAGATATTCTTTATTTATACGTTCTTTTTATTCCATGTGAATATTCTAGATTTCAGAAGAAAAAAAATGTATGAAAAATATATATACTGTATTTTTTACTTATATTAATTTTCAGCTGATATAAACTCAATTTCTGTTTATGCGTTTGCTTATTGAAATTGTCCAATTCTATTCCATATTTATTTCAAAGATTGATCAAGTATAAATGAGACATTTTAAAAAACATCGAATTTTTTTTTATGTACGCTGGTCAAAAAAATTATAGGTGCAAGCAAAATAGTGAAGAAACCGTTGTGCCATTCATGGGTATAAAATGGAGAATACAGGTGTAACAAAACTCAACAGTGAAAAACAGAAGCAAAATAAATAAATAAATTGTATGGTAACTTTAACTCTTTGGAATGGTGAATGATGCTTCAGGGCAACCATTAGGTTGTATGTTAATGACAACAAAACGGATATTTGGAAACGATATAGGATGTTTACTATGGTGTTTGCTGCCTTCGAACTGCTAAGACTGTGCAGCATGGATAACTATTTAGCATGGATGTGATGAGGATATCGAGGAGACTTTGAGGAATACTATTCCACTCTTGACGAAGTGAGATATGTAAGTCTTGCACAGTAGCTGGAGGTCTGGATCTTGCAGAAACGCGTCGTCCTTGTGCTCGAGCAGAATGAGATGAAGAAAGCATGCTGACCACTCCATGCGCTTCATTGTATCAGTTTCAAGAAAGTTCTCAACAACACGAGCTGTATGAGGTCTGGCATTAAAAGAAAGTAATCCCCAATGTGTGCAGTGTCAGGTACAACGTGGAGTTTCAGAATATCTTCTGCATACATTTGAGATATCAAATCGACATTCCGGATGATATGCAAGCCAGTACTTTCACCTACGCTGATCCAACCCCCTCGTCTGCAATATGATCTTTCCTGAATGAATACAAGGTCTTTTCGAGTCCTCTTTTCTCACCCAACCAAAACATGATTGGTGTGTCTCCCTCTAAACTGTTTCGATACTCGTCCCGAAATAGATTTTTACTCCGATCCCTTTTCAACCCATCTCGATGCTCAGCATCTTTGGGCCGCACGGTGTCTTGCTGTCATCGGAATACAGATCAACCTCATGAAGAATATTTCGTCAAGTTTGGGTTGAAACTTTTCTTCCTGTTTCCTAAAGAAACTGTTTTTGAATCCGCGTCGCATTTGCTCTTTTATCACGAAGAGATTTTACTGGGATAAATCGGTCATTATGTGCTGGGATAACATGTGGACCAAATGGTCCTGGCTGGCGTCAAACAAACTGTGTTTCTTAGGATTGATTCCACATTCTAGCAATGACAGTTGTTGGCGCTCCAACAGTGTCCGTTACAGTTCTTTGACCCGTTGGTGTGGTGTGGTAGTTAGGAGAAGGATGTCAGCTCAGGTGTTGTCCTCCTCACTTAACCATGGTTCAAGATTATATATATATATACGCGGTCTGTCACCAGAAACCCTCGTGTAGCTGAACAGTGTGACGCTAATATTCACTCACTCACTTGCAGTTCTTTGTGTTTGCCTGGATTCCAGTCCCTCAATAATATACCAAGTTATGAATCCCGGTAGATCACGTTGTCGCCAGTCACCTTTTTTTCAGAGAAACAACCGAATGTTTTGAGTTTCACTACTGAGACCACGAGAAACAACATATTCTAAGAAATCATGATTTTTGCATTTATATACTTTTTCTGGTTTTTGACATCATAAATGTTGATTTGTACAGGATTTTTTTTTCTATTTTCTGCTACATATTGAATTATACATGTATTTTGTGTTTTACGTTGGTTATCAGAAGAAATATTAGCATAATTTTATTAAATGCATGTGCACCCCTAACTTTTTCGAGCAGTGTATTTTTTCTAAGTAACCATAATAAGTTATTCGTAATTTGAATAATCGCATGGCACCGTTTTAGTTTTCATGTTTTTGTTTCTTTAGTCCCATGAGTAAACACAATATGCCTACTGCAGTTAACCAGAAAATATCAAATAGATAGAAATTTTTCACGGTTTAAACTCTTATTTCGGTAATGATATTGATCATGATCGTAAGCAGGCAAATGACCCAAGATGTTTAAAGACGGCGAAGGCTCTTCCCTAGAACAAACCCCATGCAGCTAATGTAACACCTGAGTCAAATTAAAGAAACTTCTCCGGAAGACACCTGAATATCCTGCGTACAGTCCAGACTTAGCATCTTCGAACTACCACTAATTTAGGTCTCTCAAAAAGAGGGAAAATATTTTCATCGAATATTTCAGAGTCTACGCATTTATTGTAATCTTTTTATCATGTTAGCTTAAAAAAACTCTCAATGCATTGAATAATTCAGAATAATTCAATTAAAATACTCCCTATCAATGCGAAGTATAAATGCCGAAAAGCAAATTTAAAATCAAGATGAAAATAGATTGTCCAGGAGCCAACCTTCCCCCTTTATCGGAATGATATTAGGTATATTTATATAGATTATTTAATGTTTTTATTTTAATCTTTCCATTAGTATTCATAACTATGACATAAATGATTTGTTATCAATGTTCCTAGAATTTCAGTAAACAATTTGCGATATCCGTTTCTGTAAAGATATAATAATAGAGAAAGCAAAAGAAATTTTTAATCGTAAAAGATTATATTTTGAGAATATTTTTAAAAACCTCTATATCCTATGGTGGAAATAGTAACTGAGAAACGTGAATTGTTTTTCAAGAGAATTTCGCGCGACCTTTCCCAGCACACTAACGACTTTTTTAAGAGTCATTTGTGGGTAAGAATGGGATCATAAATCCAGTCTTTGTGAGACAGTTGGCTCTGTGCAACTGATGACGTACTTTCCGATGGCTCGTCTAATTAGCTGCCACAGAATGCTCCATTAATTGGTAAATTAGAGAGAGAGAAAAAAAACTTTATCTTCTACAAATCATGTTGTTCTTGCGTAGTCTTTAAAATAAGAGTTCTCAACGATTTGAGCTTTGCTAAAACCCTTGAGAGTCAATGATCGATTTTTTTTATAGTGAGTGAGAGAGTGAATTTTAACGTCGAACTGTTCAGCTATACGAGGGCTTTTGGTGACGGACTTGGTCATTTTGAACTTTGGTCAAGTGATGAGGACGACACTTGAGCTGGCACCTCCTGTCCTAACTAGCACACCACACCAACGGGAGAACATTTGAGCTCTCGACAGATTTAACGTGCATTGCTCCCCTACACGGCAGGTCTTTAGAGGCCTCAAAATCATGTTTTTTTTTATTGTGAAAGAAGAAATTACAGAATGACTTTAATTGGGTGAAAAGACCAATTTTTTGCGTAATGTATGAATGTTGCTTTAAAGTCAATTCTTTTCATTATTCCAGTATTATTTCGTTTAATACTCTTAAGATACATCTTCTCATGAACCAATGTCGCGTCTACTGAGACATACACAGAAGGTCTCGGCCCTCATGGGCTATCGCGTCAGTGAGTTAATACTCTTAGGATAATGGAAATATTATTTCTCGAGTCTCACAACTCCGAATTATTATTTTTTTGTTTTGCTGCCAATTTCAAAAATAAGCAAAAATAATAAATCTATTTTTCAGTTTTTAAAGTTATATTTTAAAATTATTTTGATCATTTTGGAGCTAAAACGGAAATATTTAATTGACCGTATGTCTGCCAACATCTCAAGCACGCAAAGATGGTACGTAGTAGTAAAAGCAGTGTAGGAAAATCCAATGGAAAAAAAATAGCCATCAATAATTGCATGGTCGTAACCGACATTATTTTCGTCGGTTCGACTCTTGGTAGTATTAAAGATTTCGCTGTGGAGAGAAGCTGAACACATCATTCAATCTGTGCTGTCTCGTGTGAACATTTTGAGAGTTGTGTGCCAGCTCAGGTGTCGTCATATGACCGCATTTGAAAACTACTAGGCCTGTCGCCAATCACCTTCAAAATCACGCGACGTTAATAAATAAGACAACACAAATACTTGTAAAGGAAAATATTTCATTCAATCCAATGGTTTATTGATATCGCATTTTGAAGTTGTTCGAGGAGTATTAACGGCCGTTATTTTGAACCCCATTCAAGTTACAGTAACGATGCCTGAGATGGCAACCTCCTCTCTAAACATCCACACCAGTCCAACCGGAGGACTTTGAGCCTCGATAGATTTAACGTACATCATACTCTGTACAAGGCGAGTTTTCAATGGGTGCAGGACTCAAACCCCCACTTCATTGTCGCCCATGAGCTTTTTTACTCTTGCCACCCGGCTACCTCAGCAGCCTTATGAAATTGTATTCCGCTTGTAACATCTCCTTCATATGCTATCGGTTGAATTCCAAAATATTTTATTACTCGTTAATAATATTGTCTGACACTCACTATGTGGCTGCGGTAGCCAAGGGTCAAAGTATCGGGGTCGTGTCATGAGTTCGAGCCTGTACCACTAGAGACCCGCCGTGTAGGGGAAAGATGCACGTTAAATCTGTCGAGAACTCAAACGTCCTCCCGTTGGTGTGGTGTGGTAATTTGAAGAGGGGGTGCCAGCTCAGATGTGATCGTCGTCACTTGACCCTGGTTCGAAATGACGTCGCCCAAAGTGCTCGTGTAGCTGAACAGTGCGACGTTCTTTTAAGGATATGATACTCAACCTGCGGCCCGCTGGCTTTTTCTCAGTGCGACGGTTTCGGCCCATTGCTCTAAGAAATTCAGTTAGTGGAGCACAATGTACTAAAAATTTAGCAGGAAATCAAATCTATCAATTTTGCTTTTTTTAACAGTAAATTGTAACCAAGAGGCTTGGTCATAGATGGAAGGAAATAGAATGTATCATATAGCCCAGTAAAAAAATTCATTAAAATAAATATATTTGTGTGTACGTTTGATACAAAAGTTAATATAGTATTTAAATAAAAGCAATAAATGAGTTTTAATAGATTGATGAATTTTGTTTGTCAATGTTGCTTTGGTCTTATAGTATGTTTTTTTCCATTACTCACATATGTTGCAGCCCGCATGAAATAACTGCCATGTGTTTGCGGCCCGGTGGTAAAAAAAGTTGAGTATTGCTGATCTAATGTATTGTGAGACGAATTCTCTTGTATAAAGCCTTTTTTAACTTGCGGAATACAAGAACCGTCTGCACGCCGGTCGTTCATTTGCCTACCGGAGATCACATGACCGTTGAATCCGAGCGTTTGCCATCAGGGTTTCGCTAGGAAGATTTTTATCATACGCCCGGTCAGAAAAAAAAATTTCATCGGTATGAAAAAACGACAGTGCAAGGACTAAAAAATCGGAAAAAGAAAGAAAATAGTGTTGAATATATATATATATATATATATATATATATATATATATATATATATATATATATATATATATAATAACCATTTTGAAGTATTTTATCGTGATTATATAGCTGCGATTTTTGATACTTTGGTTTCCATCGTTCTAAAAGGGGTTCTTAAGTCAAAAGTTCTTAGTCAAAATTATTAACTTCTGAAGCATTTACTAATCTTTCTTGTAGAAGAGTCTAATACACGTTAAATCTGTCGGAGATCAATGTCCTCCTGTTGGTGTGGTAGTTCAGAGTGGCTTCCTCGTCATTTGACCTCGACTCAAAATTACGAGGTTTGTCGCCACCCATAGCCCTCATGTAGTGCAACGTTCACTCCCACTCACTCACACAAGCTGCCAGGTTCATTTGAATTAACACAATGTCAAGAACTATGTGAGTGCTTACTAATTATTATAATTATTATATTTAAAAATGAAAAACATGTGAATTAGGTGATCCCACACAAACAAGCACCTTCGTGGGGCTTTTTTTTGTTAACCCCTACATTCTGGCAAAGAACCGGGCTCTTTTGTAGGTATGGCAGAAGGGGCATTTTTGCGACATACATATTTTGAACTGCAACCGTAAAAGTTCTTGGTCTGAAGAATGATTCATTTTTGTCCCAGTCTCTTCAGACGGAGGTTCAAACAAACACCCCTGCGAAGGTACACTTCCACCGATGCTAAGATCTTGAGTTAAAACTTTTTCCAATCGACGGAAAATATTACGTCTTTTGAAGAGGCGTGGTCAAATTCATTCATCAAAGGAACAGGATCAAGCATCTCATAAAGATTAGATAGTAACTATTCTACACCACATCTTATTAATAATTCTTTCGAATGGCAGCAAAAATGCTTTTATTTTGTAAATAGAAGCATAAACTCATTTAGAAATAAATAATGAATAACAATGAAATATCCTATTTAGCGCAAGCAGTTCAACTTTTTTTGTCGCCGTGTTAGCCAAGTGGTTATGGTCACGAACCTGTAGCCGGCGTATCTCGAGTTCGAGACCTCATGCCACTGAAGACTGATCGTGTAGAGGAGCTGATGCACGGCAGTAAGTTCTCCCTATAACGTGTTGTGGTGATTTGGAAAGGGGTGTGCTATCTCAGATGTCCTCATCAGTTAACTTTCGAGGTTCACCGCCAATAGCTCTTATTTTTCCTATAGTTTTTTTTCTGTAATGAGGCTGCGTATTGGTATTTCTACCTTTGCAGATCTAGTACCTTCCCCAAGAGCTGGCATCATTTTTAGTGAGGCACCATTTAGGCGATACCAATTACCGCAAGTGATTTTGACGCCCAGTGTCTTACCCAGAGGGAAGGCACCTGAGCTCTGCCGATGCAAAATTTGTTCCTTGAAATTTAATTTTGCCGAGATCCTCTAAGCCAAACGGGCACTCTCAAGGGATCTTTTTCATGCCGTATATAATCATACGACTTGTCTCTTGGCCGTTGTCGATTTTCTGCATCAGGAAAATCTACCGACTTGTGCCGGGATCGAACCCGCAACCTTGGGTACAGAAGGCCAGCGAAAAAACAAACTACGCCACCCAGCCTGCATTATTTTTCCTATAGTGTGCGATGTTAATAAATACTCGCTCACTCAACTTTTTTTTTTTTTTTTTGCTGTTTATAAGCTTCAACATATCTATATGTAACATATTTTTATTATACGTATAATATCTCAAACTTGAAACGTCACAGATTGAAAAGAAAACTATAAAATACAAATTTTTTAAAAAAACAATTTTTGGGGGACAGTTCCGCCCCCAATAGAAACAGTTCGTTCGCTAGAGAGAAAACGTTTGAAAACCGAAAAAATGTTGATTTTTAAAACACTCTGCCCTATTTGAACAAGAGAAATTTTTTCACGAAATATTAGCGAACTAATAGAGAATATTGAGTTGATAAACTGAGCCATAGTGGGGGGGGGGAGAAACTGCCTTTCAGGTGTCTATGTGGGAGGTAGTAAAAACGTGAGGAACTTCACTGTTCTAATGGGACTCGGTGAAGAGTGCCTCTAAAAGAAAAGAAAGCCTTCGGGATCCTCCTCACTTTAATTGAAGCCACTTACGCGACAAGATGTTTCGCTTATTGCTTCCACCATTTGACACATTGTCTGATGATCCAAGGTGAAGTGGAACTTCAAGGCTCGCGGCATAGAGGGTTTTTATTATTATTATTATCTGACGGTTATTTGGCAAAATGGTTGTCTTCCCACTTTTTGAATGTTGCCTTCCGACTGCTGAATCTCCCCCTTCGACGAATGAATTTGGCAATGATTCAAAAGGCCGAAGAAGTGAAGGAAATGAATTCTTTTTCAAAAGTTTTTCTTTTATCATGACTGACATGAAATTTTTTTTTATATTGGGACTACTAATGGATTCAGTTTTTGAAAATTGTTCAAAGCATTATTTACAGAGAACAGTTTTTGCTGCCTAAGGAATTTATTTATATATATATAGTCGAACCTCCATATTATACGAACCTTTATGTTGAACCTTTTCCTGGGAACCTAGAATATATATATATATATATATATTTCACGGTTTTCTTCGCAAAATAACCTCCCAATAACGAATATAACGAACTTTTTCTCTTGTGACTCAATCCCCCTATTCTGGGCATCTCAAGTCCCTCCTTCTTTTCAGACACATTGCGGGGGTCTTCAATTTTGAATGGATTTTATTAAGAAAAGACACGGAATAATGCGCCCAAAGAGATTTTTGGTACATTGCAAAGATGTGTGGCGTATTGTGAAACTCAAACAAACAAATCATTGAACTGTTTTTGTTGAACTCAAACAAAATTAGCCGACTTTATGAGTAATCAAGGATACATGTAGTAATTTATGTTTAGAATTTCTAGTCGTAAAATAAAAAAAAAACGTATGTTTAAAATTACTTGAATACTTTAAATCAGAAATATCCCTAAAAACTCATTAATTTTAATATAAAATTATTTTCTTAATGCTGAAAATACAGTATATTCCTCGACTTTCTTTTTTCTTGTTTTCTTTGGAGTTTTTCTTTCTTTTCTTTTCTTTTGATCGGGAAAATATATAAAATAAATAGATATTAATTTACAAAAAAAGTATGGGTATTTATTTTTTTAATATATGGCGTTTATGAATTTAAAATTTGTTTTATGCGCTTTATAAAGTATATTGAAAGATGAACCTCTATAGCATAAGAAATTTTCCATATAACGAACCTTTTTCGGGATTTAGCGACTTCGTTAAAAGAAGGTGCTACTGTATATAAATATATCTACCGTAAAATAGGGCGTATAACGCGTACTTTGAACACAAAAATAATATGGAAATTTAGAGGGGCGCTTTATATGCCGGGTATGAAAATAGGAGCTTTTAAAATAAAGAAAATGATGAGCGTAAAGAAAAATTACATTTCTAGATATATTGAAATATGTATATTAAAAAGAAAATGCATTCCTTATTAACTTAAAGGAAGTATATTATTTTTTCTAAAGTTTTTGGAAAAATAGCTTGAAAAAATGACTTAAAAACACAAGAGTATTGCACACGCACGTTTTAGTATTCTCTGTGAAAAGAGGGTGCGCGCAATACGTCGAATATCCCTAAAAACCAAAAACTGCAACTCGAAAGTGTAGGTGCGCGTTATACGCCGGATTTTACGGTATCTTGTTGTAGCCTCACTCCAATCCCACGTTTAGGTTAGGAGCTCAGTCATTGACTTGCACTCTCTTCTTTGCAAATAGAATATTGATTATACACTTTAAAATATACTATTGAAAAACTCTAAAGAAAGTACTTAATAATATGGTAAACTCGCAACAGGCAGCATACCTTCGTTCACTGTGTATCTCTCTCGAGTGTGTGGGCGTGAACACCACTACACCCTTACACACCCACGCTTTCATACTGCCCTCTACAGTTGGGCTCTAACAATCTATATACGAAATCACTATAAACTCAACTTAGAGTAAATCACTTAGCAAGAAAATAATGACTAAGTAATAAGACATAAAGTAGGCAAATATCCATAATACATTCGTTTTCCTACAGAATCCCCAAAATAGAGTCACTTCGGAAGTGCATATCAATTTCCCACAGATCCGTTGCGGACGAGACAAAGTATGGAAGAAATAACAGCGTATTGGACCCATCCATATCAGTACTTATAAAGGCACGGGGCAGTGTTCACCGTGCATCGAGCGCACAGAGGAATGGAAGAGAGCGATGTCCACCCAAGTACGCTTCTGCGTCTCCATACACCCATTCCTGAGATGGCCCACGGGGGAAATAATTCTACGGTATAAGATGTAGCAATCGGGGAGGGCCGTAGAACTGGACCCACACCTCGGATCCAGCGACCAAATTATGCCAGCAGATCACGTACAGGATCACTAAACGGTTGACATGGCTCTATCAGGCATTGTAATTTTTTGTATTTTACTCCTCAACTATGGATCGCACAGGTAGAGTTCTTTGAGCATTTTTTATGTAACGAGGAATCTGGCTGTGCAAAGTTTGGATGCTTTTTTGGGACACCCTGTATAGGCTAATAGAGCTAAGATTGTGGAGGTAAGCAAAATTTCAAAGTGTTAACCTTTCTCTATATGTGGGCTGAAAAAGACATACAAATTTAAAATTACTAAAAGTAATACTCCTTTAAATCGTAAAGAATATATAAATATAACCTAACTTATAAGACATTCAGAAAGAAAGTAATAAAATAGTTTAGTGCAATTGATTAATTGTAATGTTCGTCTCACTCTAAACCTCACGAGGGCTAATGTCAGAATACCTAGGAGAACCGAGCTCACCTGAAAGGGGCTTAGAGCTACAAACAAGTTCCCCGGTAAACAACTACATCCGCTTCAGTCTTTATTGGAAAAAACGACCTTAGTTTACAATTTTATAGAAGTACACAGTATACAAACCAAAGGCAAATTCACAAAAAACTCATATATAATTCCATAAAGTAAATTAAGGATAGATTCACTGCATACATAATTAAAAATAAAAGGTAAGATCCCGATGTATATACAAAAATAATCCCATGATACAAATTATAGAAACATAAAAGCACATTCACAATACACATACACAATCACCGTCAAATGATAAGAACATTTCACCCACACCACGCCTACTGGAGTCTCGACAGGTTTAACGTTAGTTATCCTCTCTACGTTTTCGCTCTTAAGTGGACTCAAAACAACGACTTGACAACGATAGCCACGAGTTCACGCCCCTAACCACGGGTACAGAAGAAGGATACGCGATAGGAAACTGGATGACGTTACATATATGCGTTAGCAGACTTATAAAGAGTGTTTTTTTTTCAGGTATAGAAGTTTAAGTTGGCATTACTTTCCAAGATGACGACCGATTTAACAGCTGTCAAGTCATTTATTCTCAGTTTGGTTTGGCAATTCATCAAAACGATCATCAAGCAAAGCGTAGATTCGTCGAATGGGCCCAAAACGAGATGGCCGTTGTTCCCGATTTTCATAAGCGAATTTTGTTTAGCGCACTTCTGGTTGAATGGCTACGTCAACAAACAAAACTGCCGCATTTGCAGTGAAGCTAATCCACAGGTGTATGTCGAAACACCGTTACATCCAGAAAAACTGACTGTTTGGTGCGCTTTATGGGCTGGTGGAATCATTGGTCCGTACTTCTTCAAAAACGATGAAGGCCACAACGTTACAGTCAATGGTGATCGGTATAGAGCCATGATTACTAACTTTTCTTTCCTGAATTGAACAATCATGATGTCCAGGAGCTGTGGTTCCAACGAGACGGCGCAACATGTCACACAGCTCGTGCCACAATCGATTTATTGAAAGACACGTTTGGTGACCGCCTAATTTCAGATTTTGGGCCTGTGAATTGCCCTCCAAGATCTTGTGATTTAACACCGCTAGACTATTATCTGTGGGGCTATGTAAAGTCATTAGTCTAGGCGGATAAGCCACATAAGCCTTGACCATTTGGAAGACAACATTTGCCGTGTTATTGCCGATATACGGCCACAAATGTTGGAAAAAGTCATCGAAAATTGGACGTCCAGATTGGACTACATCCGAGCCAGCCGTGGCCAAATGTTTCAGCATATTTTTACTCATAACATGCAGTTTTCAACCACATTGTGAGGCCGCGGTAGCCTAATGGTGAAAATAACGGACTCGTAGCTGGCGTGTCATGAGTTCGACCCCAGAACCACTGAAGATCCGCCGTGTAAGGGAACGATGCTAAAGCGTCATCCTCGTCACTTGACCATGGTTTAAAATTACGAGGTCCGTCGCCAAGTGAGGGAATATTAACGTCGCACTGTTCAGCTACACGAGGGCTTTTAGTGATGGACCTCGTAATTTTGAAGCATGGTCAAATGACGAGGGCGACACCTGAGCCGGCACCCCCTCTCCTAACTACCACACCACACCAACGAGAGGACATTTCAGCTGTCGATAGATTTAACGTGCATCGCTGCCCTACACGTCTTTTTGGGGCTTTGATTGATTTGATTGATTTAATATTAACGTCGCACTGTTCAGCTACACGAGGGCTTTTGAGACGGACCACGTAATTTGAACCATGGTCAAGTGACGTGGACGACACCTGAGCTGGCACCCCCTCTCCTAACTACCACACCACACCAACGGGAGGACGTTTCAGCTCTCGACAGATTTAACGTGCATCGCTGCCCTACACGGCGGGTCTTTAGTGGGGGATCGAACTGTGACCAGGCAAGCCACGATCCGATACCTATACCAACCGCGGCCACGGGTGGGGCACTTCGAACTCGAGACATACCAACCATGATTCGATACCTTGACCTCCTGGTACCCCGGCCACAGGTCCGTCGCCAAAAGCCCTCAAGTAGTTGAGTAGAGAAGGGACAGAGTGCGACTTTAATATCCCCTCACTTAATTAAATTATATGAAATTTAAGGAATACTTGAAAAAATATTAGAAGTCGAATATATTTATATATATATATATATATATATATATATATATATATATATATATATATATATTAAAAAATTAATCTAATGATAATTTTAAATATCCAAAGAATTATTAGTATTTATGGTAAATATATGTTTTTCAACTGAGTATGTGAGGCACGTATAAATATCTTTTTCGAAATTCCAATGCAGAATTTCAGTGGTTCTAATACAAAATTCCTAGTTTTGCATGGTTAAGATTATAAAAATGTCCAAATTTTAATAACCTTTTCTTCAGTGAACCACTAATGGAACATGAATGATGAGGGATTATGCATTAATATATATTTTTTTAACTTGAATTTAAAAAGGATCTTTATATTTATTTATATGCGCAAATGTAAACTGTAAATTTGTCCAGATGCTTTTAAATACTCTTTATTTGAAGATTCAAGTTCAAAAATATAAGCTTGTAGTTAAAGTTCTCTTTGAATGAAATTAATGTTCAGACATTCAAAATTCAAATATAATTTGTTATCTGAACAATACAAATCAAGGGATTCTATGTAAGATGTCCTGAATACCTGGCTTTAAAAGTATGAAAAACTAAAAGATTTAAATAGGGTTTTTTTTAACAATGAATAAAAAAAAAATTTGCAAATAATGTAATACAGGAGCTTAAAAATTATTCATGTTTAGAAGTGTCTGAAATTTTAAAAGATTTTAAATTTTGAACCTTTTTTTATTTTTTTGACACATAACAAAATAATCATTTTTAAAAAAAATCCCTGAAAGTATTGATTAAAATAAGAAAAATGAAACAGTAAATTATCCTCAATGTTTTAATATATAATTTGAATTTAAATACTACAGATATTTTTTAAAACTTAGACATACATTATAAAAACTTAATTCCATTTGAGAATTTTAAGGTTAAGAAAAAAATGAGAATTCTCAACTCGTTGACTTGCAATTATTTCCGTACACTTTAGGGTTTAAAGAAATTCTTCCCAGTTTTTTACGATTGCTTCAGGAGAAGAACAGGTCTCCCCGTGAGCCATAAAACTTCCCCTCAATGCCCATTGTGTCTCCCCGACCGTCTCTAATTATCTTTCAAGATACTAATCCTTTAAAGGAGGGGGGGGGAGAATTCGGAAAAACACGACTTTACCGTTTTTGAACACATTACTTGAGGAGGAAAAAATCAGTTTGGTTCATTTTGGTGAGTCCCCGGCCTTACGAAAAATTCCGTGTGGTCCGTTTTCGAAGCCTCTCTAGTAGGGCAGAAAAATCCATGCTATCCGCTTGGAGGGTTAATTAATATTAAGCATAACATAACGCACACAAATTTTCTGAACTTTAAAATAAATATTTCGAAAACTACTTCAGATATACTCATAATTTTTCATTCCTATGGTTTAGCTTCTCAGTTTTCTCTTTCTATGTAAAAATTTATTGTATATTCATGAATTTTTTTAGTATATTTTTTGCTCTTAACATGCAGTTTTCAACCGAATTGTATGAAATTTTTGAAATATATTAAAAACTACTAAAGAAGCTATATAATAAAAAATTTGAAATTTATATTATACTTAAAGAATTCCTAGAACTTATGGTAAATAATTTTTAACTGCGCAATACATTTTCCCCCGAAATTTCAAACATAAAATTTCTAGCTCTATACGGTTGAAATTTAAAAAAATATCCAGATTTTAATTACTTATTCAGTTAGCCTTTAAAAAAAGATAAATGTTGAGGTACACTGGCCTCAAAAAGTTAAGGTACAACCGGGTTTTTGTGTCTAATTTGCAAATGAATGAATGTAGAAACAAAAAATTTGGAGGATATGTGCATTAAATAGTTTTTTATTGAATGCGTCATAGAAATTTGTATAAGTGTATTGCAAAAACGATTTATAACAAAAAAAGCAATCTCTGCGGAAAAGTTCATTCTTGGAGAAAACAGCACATCACAGTGTTATGTGGTAAAAGGGCATAAAAACAATACAAAAATGGGTTCTAATAAGGAATGTGTCCACCCCTAACTTGAATGCATTGGCGGCATCGATTTCCCATGCTGTTTATTAATTTGTCAGACACCGGAATAGGAAGCGAAGACCAGACACAGAGTAAGCCTTGTTTCAGCTCATGTAACGACTTTGGAGGAGGATTTAAAGCAGCAACCTCTCTGCCAAGATAGTCCCAAATATGTTCTATCGGATTCAGGTCTGGAGATCGAGCTGGCCATTCCATTCGTTCCAAACCGTGATCCTCCAGATACTCCTCAACAATCCGAGCTCGGTGAGGTCGTGCATTATCATCCATCAGAATGAAGTCGTTACCATTAGCAGCAGCATATGGGCAGACATATGGATCAAGGATCTCATCCCGATATCTAAGACCAGTTACGGTTCCTCCATGGAACACATGCAGGTCAGTGTGGCCACCGAGCGAGATCCCTGCCCAAACCAGGATTCCACCACCTCTATAACTGTGTCTTTCAACAGTGTTGGATTGATGGTATCTAGTGCGCTGTTCCCTCCAGATCAGTAGACGCCCTGAATCACTTTCCATTGTAAATCTGGACTCGTCTGTGAACAGCACAGAAGCCCATTGTTGCTGCGTCCAAGAAACATGTTCTCTTGCCCAGCATAAGCGGTTCCTTTGCTGTCGTCCGTTGAGGGGAACGCACACAACTGGTCTTCTTGCATACAGACCTGCATTGTGAAGACGATTTCGCACCGTAGTAGCGGAGATTCTTCTTCCTGATGCTTGAAAGTGGTCTGCAACGAGCTGCGGCACAGTAGTGGTTCTTCTCCTTCATGCCGAAAGAGCTAGAAAATGGTCTTCTGTAGGTGTTGTAGCTCGTGGTCGGCCTGGAACAGAGAGAGAGGTCTTCTGGACACAGAATCTTCGGATTGGTATTGATCCCAAAGTCGCTGAACAACACTACGAGACACATTGAGACGTCTAGCAGCATCAGCCTGCGACAATCCCATTTCCATCCATCCAACTGCCCGCCACCTTAACGAATTGGGTAAACGACGTCTCTGAGACATTTTCTAAACTCTATTGACTATTGTCACCGAAACTGCCAACAACTGTTGAAAATCAACACAACTTACAAAAGTACGAAAGCTTGATATTTGCATATTTTTCTCTCACTCATAAATATACGTTCTTTTCTATAAAATAAAAGTGGTAGCAATTGTTTTTGCATTAATGTTTTTAAAGTTCGTTATTATCATTCATGTAAACTATGCATTTTATTGTTACTGCCTTTTTTTATGGTGAGCTTCGAAAAACATGTTGTACCTTAACTTTTTGAGGCCAGTGTATATTGCAAAAATAGAAATTTTTGAATAATAATTCGAATGTTTTTGAATAGCTCGAATTTAAAATTTATGTTTATTTATGTGCATAAATGTCTACTGTAAATGTTTCCGTATATTTTTGATTACCATTTATTCAAACATTCAAGTTATAAAAAAAATATGGGAAAATCTTCATTCATGCTCTCTTTGATGTAAACTGAAGTTCAAGCACTTAAAATTCAAATATAATTCGGTGTACGAGGGCTATTCAGAAAGTATCAAGACTGAATTTATTCTATTTATTCCAGAAAACTCTTAGCGGAGGGACTGTGTGCATCATGCGCGCACATATTTCACCTTGTCTCACAAAAATCGACAGGTCTGTACAGCCTGCCATTCAATCCCACTGACTTCTTTCACGTGGAGTGTTTGCGTGCGTTCGTCGAAAAAAGAAAATGTGTGAAAACACGAATCTGTATCAAGTTTTGCTTTAAGCTCGATAAAACGGGCACCGAAACCTATGAGATGCTGAAAACAGCATTTGGAGATGAGGCGATGAGTCGTGCTCGGGTTTTCGAGTGGCTCCGGCGATTCAGGGAGGGTCGCCAATCAGTGAACAGTGATCCCCGTTTTGGACGCCCGTCCACCTCTCGCAATGAGGACAGGCTGTGGTGCTCTCTGATCGTCGTTTAACAGTCCGAGGAATTGCACAGGAGTGTCACATTTCCGTAGGATCACGTGATGAGAGAAATTTTGAGAAAGGACTTGAACATGCGCCGAGTGTCTGCAAAGTTTGTGCCGCGTCTCCTCACTGAGAATCAGCAATTCCAACGATTGGCAACATCATCTGATTTGTTTCAAAGTGAAAGCGACGATCCGGAGTTCATGAAGCTCATCCGAAACAAAGCAGCAGTCGTCACCATGGAAACCCCCGAATCTCCTCGGCCAAAGAAAGCACGTCAGGTGCGATCAAAGTCATGTTGGTTGCGTTTTCTGATGCAGATAGAAGTGTTCATCATGAGTACCCTCCCCAGGACCAGACAGTGAACAAGAAATTCTACTTGGACGTCATGAGGAGATTACGAGAGGCTGTTCACAGAAAACGACCAGTGTTATGGGCGTCCTCTCGCTGGATGCTTCATCATGATGGAGCCCCAGCGCACACTGCCAATCTTGTGCAGCAGTTCCTGACAAAACACGGAACAATCCAAGCAGAATATCCTCCCTACTCGCCGGATATGTCACCTCCTGATTTTTTCCTCTTTCCCAAGATCAAGAACACCTTAAAAGGACACCGGTTTCAGAACATTGAAACCATAAAACAGAATTCGACACAGCAGCTTCAGGCCATCCCAAAGTCTGAGTTCCAGAAATGTTTCGAGGACTGAAAACATCATTGGGCTAAGTGTGTTACTGCCAATGGAGCATATATTTCGAAGGAGATTGACTCAAAACCTATTTATGTATGTATGTTTTTTCATAATAAATTCAGTCTCGATACTTTCTGAACAGCCCTCGTATTTTAACAATATATAACTAGGTTAAAATGTATGTAAACTTCCCTGAACACCTGGCTTAGAAATTAAAAAAACAATAGATTTGAATTAGTTTTATTTTTTCTCGTTATTATGTTTATCAAAGTGTAAGAAAATGTTTCAAATTATTTGACGAAGTTTAAATTTATTCATTTTTAATGGTTGGAAAGTTTAAAAGGTTTAAAATTTTAAAGTGTTTAGTGTTTTATTATCTATATTTTTGACATCTCTTATAATGAAATAATCATGTTTCAAAAACTGAAAGCATTGATTAAGATAAGAAAAATGAAGCAAAAGAATATACTTCAAAAGGTAATTTGTCTAACTGTATAAAATAGCAGATTGCCTTGACACATGCCCCAACTTGTTACAGTTTCAAATTAATATGAAACCAAAATTGAATTATAACATATTTTACTTATGCATTGGGACTTTTCAAAACTTTTAAAATACAAGCTAACAAACAAACACTTCCTGGTGTCTAAAGAAATTCTTCCCCGATTTTTTACGATTGCTCCAGGGTCAAAACACGGGGTTCCCTGCGAGCCATAAAACTTCCTATCAGTGTCCTGCTGTGCGGCTTCCACCGTCCCTAATTATCTTTCAAGATGTTAAACCTTTAAAAAGGGGAAAGGATTTCAGAAAAATAAGGCACAACCGCTTTTGAGAATGTTACTTGAAGGCAAATTTATACATGCAGTGCAGTATATTGAGGCAAATCAACACATATGAAAGAAGCCATTGAACAGTTTCTTCAACAGTCCAGTCATGAACTAAAAGAAAATTGCATATATAAAATTGCTGACAAAAATTTAAATTTAAAAATAGGACATACATAAGATATTTAATGAATTAATGTATGATAAATAAATACCTTTAACAAAAAGGAAAAAATTCAATCAGGAAGAGAACATAATTTGCACACAACAGAATTTTATAAACACGTAAATTTATATATATTTGAGTATATCAAGTCAAAATCCACATGTACTTCTAAATTCAAAACAGTTATACAACATTTTGGTAGAATGGCGTTATCAGGTACATCTTTACCAAAATAAATGCAATGATACATTACAAGCTTAACTTTGAGTACTGAGTGAAATAATTTAAATATATATTTTCTAAAAACACAACACATTAAGTACTGATTTGACTTTCTAAAGTTTATTTGCATACATTTTGTATTTAAATTACCACTGTACAATAGTATTGAAAATTAAATAACTCTACTTGAAGTTTTCAATGATATTTTTTTAATAAGTGCATTCATATTTCTCATGAGAGCAATCTTTCGTGTTTGGCTGCAGGACTAATCTATTTTTAAAGACGCCGAATCTCGCAGTTTGGGTGACTTTATGAATAACTGATTCCTTTTTAATGAGTCTCTTCTTAACTACGTTTCTGTCCACTTTGCAGAGATTTTCGCAAGCGTCATGACAATTTTTAAATATTTAATACTTCCATTTTGCAGTCTAATGGGCATCTATCGTCGCAACATAAATTCTGTATCTCTTGCGCTCACTCTCTTGAGCCATCATTTAAAACTGCTTGAGGTTTACATTTGGAAAGGAGAAATTAATATTACAAAATGGATGCTGTAGTTATTTTTTTCCTTTTTATATTTTAGGGAAAATTGTATACTTTATTTCAATATAGAATAATGGTTTTATACATAATTTAAATATCAAGTAATTACTGAAACAAAAGCAGTACTTTTATTCCATCCAGTTTTTGAATAAATTTTCACTTTTTATATTTAGATGTACAAGACTCGATAGAAAAATTATACTCTATATAAAATTGTTAATTCCGTCTTATATTTAATTTTCATAACTTAAAGATATTACTTTTAATTCTTCACTGATCTTAAGGAAAAAGTACTTGTTAAAGGGGAATGCACTTGTTTGTATCATATTTTTTATATTTTTTGTATACACGTGACTTATTTCATTCTAATTCGTCAATAATATCCCTCAAAATAGAAATTTTAAAGGATTGCGCTCCTTTTGTTGTTATTTAATTGAGACTTTCACAAGTTGAGTTGAGTTGAGAGTTATATTAACTTCGTTTTTTTTACAAAGCAACATGAGGGCTATTGTCGATGGACCTCGTCCTCTTTGAACAAAGGTCAAGTAACGACACCTGAACTGGCACATCCCTCTCCTAGCTACCTCACCACACCACAGGTCTCGACAGATTTAACGTGCCTCGGCTGTCTTCACACTGCGAGTGTTCGATGGGACCCGAATCTGCGACACTCCGGTGAAGCTTTTATAAGAGTGAAGATTTGTGGCATGAAAACAACCCCGACACTGGTCCCTCATTGGATCTCACCCTCTAACGAAGTAAATAATGCACCTCGTAATAGGCAACATTACAAACACAATCGCCTGTGGTTTAAGAACAAAGGATGTCGTACACAGAAACTGCATTGTACCGCCATTGATATTCGCGGCGTAGGTTGCCGCGGTAGCCTAGTGGTCAGACTCTTCGCGTGCGTGTCATGAGTTCGAGGCCAGAACCGCTGAAGACCCGCAAGATAGGGGGATGTATGTTAAATCTGTCGATGATCAAGTATTCTCTTGTGGTGTCGTGTGGAAGTTAGGAGAGAGGGTACCCGCTCAAGTGTCGTCACTTGATCATGGTTCAAAATTTCGAGGTCCATTGTCAAAAACCCTCGGGTAACTGAATAGTGCGACGTTCACTCACACCGAAAGTAATGCAATATAGTTTCTGACGAGGTAGAGCAGGTGATCAATTTTCCCATCTACTCCTGTAAAGGTAAAACAAGTCTGGTTCAATCGGCGTCAGTCGTTGCCCCAGCATCCATCCACAATCACTAATGTTTAGTCACATTCGACACATGGTGTAGTTAGGAGAGGGGAGTGCCAGCTCAGGTGTAGTCCACGTTACTTGACCATGGTTCAAAATGACGTGGTCCGTCGACAAAAGCCCTCGTGTAGCTGAGCAGTGCGACGTTAATATTCACTCACTCCCATTCGACAAGATCACCGAAGTACAATCCGCATTTTGCAGAAAGCGTGCTTGAATGACACTTCTTCAAGCTCACTGCAACCTTTGCATATTCTACAATAAGTAATTCAAATTCGCATTCTGTTCTCCCCTTGCATGGTGCTACAGGCCTGCATGGAAATGTGCGTCAACGCCAAAATGTTAATCATTTGTAAATCCCATTGCGGTTTAAGCCTGAGAAATAACGGAGGCTGTTTTGCATTTTTAGAGGCCAATAGCGTAAGTAATCCAATTTGAAGAATCAAGGAGTAATGCGTAATGAATTCTCGTTGGCTTTGGGAAATATTTCTTTTTTTATTCGTCAAATGTCATGAGGAAGAAAGTCGATGGAATCCTGTGACAAGATTAAAAATTTCGTGACCGGAGAGATCTGTATCAAGCCTCATCTTCCCCTGGTGTAATAGTTGCCTAGAGTCATCATGTAGAGCGATTTTAATCAAGTAAAACAAAATAGACGTCGAACGAAATATTTTTTGTGGATAGAAATATTTTATGGGATAAAAAAAAGAACAGATTTTCATTGTTTTTAAAAACGTATATATGTGTTGTTTTATTGAAAATTTTAGAACATAAAGTATCAGAAAAACAGTGAAATATACATATTTTGTACCAAATTCGGAACCCTAACCAAATAACGAGGATAACACCTGGACTGGCATCTCATTTCCACACCACATCCCACGAATGTACTTTGAATTCAGTTCTATTCAGGGAGCAGCAAATCTATTATTCCTGAAGGCGGGTTATTATTGGATTAATTGATTTTTTTGTCACATTTCAATGAAACACGAAGATTATTAGCGACAGATGCCGTAATATTAAACCATGTGCCAGTGACGAGGACGACATCTCATTCTCCAAATTTCCTTTTCACGCGAGTGTAAGAACTTAAAATTCTTCTCTGCATATTGGAATCAGGATTCAAGCGCTTGGGAATTTCACACTCGAAAGGTGGCAACGAGATATAAACATCGAATTCAATCCATAAAGTTTCATTCTACACAAAAGTATTCATTTGGGAATTTATTCAGAGGAATGCGCATGTACCCATTCCAAATAAATCAAATCCAAGGAATTCGTTATTTTCCCAAATGTACCGCAAAAGTAATTTTGTTTGAAGGTGATATTAAAATACGTTGATACAATTTAAAATCGGGGTAAATGACAGATGTTTTCTTGAAATTTACTCCGCGAGTCCATTGGGGCCGCGGTAGTCGAGTGGTTTAGGTATAGAATCGTAGCTGGCTTTGTCACGAGTTCGAGCCCAGTACCACTAAAGACCCGCCGTGTATGGCAGCGATGCACGCTAAATCTGTTGAGAGCTGAAATGTCCTTCTGTTGGTATGGTAGTTAGGAGAGGGGGTGCCGGCCCAGGTGTCATCCACGTCACTTGACCATGGTTCAGAATGACGTGGTCCGTCGCCAAAAACCCTCGTGTAGCTGAACAGTGCGACGCTAATATTCACTCACTCATCCGCGAGTCCATCGGGATTTCCTCTTTCGAAAATACTGTATGGAAACGTGTCACTAAAAAAGCTTCTGTCCTCGCATATTAATGACTTCTTTCTTTCCGAGTCATCTCTGATTTGCATCGTGTTTGAAACTCGTTACACACGAAATGGGAAAATCCCCTGGCCTTGAATTCTGGATATGGTTTAGCTGAATGATTTAAATATTAATATTTTGTTTAGAAAGGAATATTTAGGGTGAGAAAGATGTAAAGGTTCAGAAATTGGGAGAGCACGAGAACGATGCCGCGTTTCTTGAGTGCTCCTTCATTTGTGTCAGTACTCTCACCCAGTACAGCGAGGAGATTGTCCAGTGATCCGTAAAACATACAAAAAATTGCACGAATTAAGGCAACTAACGAACGAGATGTTTATGATGGATAAGAATAATTTGCAAGGTATGAAGATTCTTGCGATAAGGTTCGAAACACGATTGTTAATTTAAAAAAATAGGCATCAAAAAAAGGCTATAGGCGACGGATGTTGAAATAAGTTCAAGCAATGAGGACGGTACAAGAGCTTCCTAAATCCAAATCGTGAGTGTGCATTAAGGCTGTCTTCGGCTAATGTCTAAAAATAGGATCTAAATTCGAAATATTTTTTCAGATTTAAAGGTATTTAAACATTAATATTATATTCTAGTTTCGCTATCCTGTTGAGAATCACTTATTTTATCACACTACTCACTTTTATTCTAGTTGACATATTTTTTTCTTTGATAAAACGTGTTTCACATTTTTCTCCTATACCGTAATGCTAAATGAGCTGTCGCTTCACATGTTAAAAGGGAAAACTAATTATTTATGAGTTATTTTGAAATTTTAAATGCACTACATTATAAACACACAAATGCATGAGTTACAATGACACATTTTTATAAAAATTAAAGCATTTTTTCTTTCCGAAAATGTGCTTCGCATAAAGTTCACGCTCTCGAACATATGGCGAAAACAGCCTTAAGACTTGACAGATTTAGCGTGCATTGGACTTTTCTGCAGTACATACTTAGTGGCTTCAGGATTCAAACCTCCGGCATGACAGCTACGGCGATGATCGTGAACCAGCGAATGTCTCTTCACGCCCATACTAAAAATAAGAATAGCTGAAGTAGTATAAATTCTATTCCCAAGTATATCCACGTGAGCGTGTTTTCTGATCGAAATCAAGCCATAAAAGGCGCACACATTGGAATCACGAAGATGTATTCTGATTGGGAAGGTATGTAGAGAACTTTACTAATGTCTTGAATTATTTGTATCGTATCTTTGATATAGTTTTTGAATACTACTCTGCCAAATGTGAAACGAATTTTGAATTGCTTCTGTTCCTTTGAAAGCATTTGCTCTTTTTATTTAATTAATGAATTACTGTAAACATTTACATATACGCTAATTCAGTGTTTCTCAAACTGTGGGGCGCGGCATTCCTGCGAGGGGGGCACGAGCATATGGAAAATAAAAGGTTTACAAAAATAATTTTTTGGAATGAAGAAAAACGACATGCTTTCTGACTTAATAAAAATGCACATTTACACTGATAAAATTTATATATATCATCTGGTGATCATCAAAAATAAAACATTCCACTTCAAACGTTCATTAGCTATCTTTGATCCTATAACCAAATAAAAAAGGCATTTTGTTTGCTTTACTGTAATCACACGATGAGAGATTTTTTTTTATTACGTTTCTTTTTACCCCTAAAATGCTACTTTTGACTATCATATATTTGACCTTCAAACTTACTGGTATGTTTCACTCCAACTGTTTTTCTTTTAGGAAAGTTGTAAATAACATTTTTCTGTTGATTTTTTTCCATGTGAATGAGTTATGATATATGGATAAGCATATTGAGTACTTTGAAGGATTATTTGGCCTACATATATACATTGCATAACGAAAAACTTTTTACGCAATTCTTTTTTAGAACTAATATCCATATGTTTTATTGAATACTTTTTTAACACGGGATTGGTCGCGCGATGTGCAGAATCATCGACTTGGAATTCACGAAATCGTTAATTTTAGGAAAAATGTTTCTTTGTTACCAATGACCTTGACAGAGTATCCTCCAATAAGGCAGTCTTAATGGGAACTAAAATGAATTTATCACATTTCGCCCTCTTTTTTGGGGGGAGTTTCAAACGTTTTTTTTACAATCAAGTTACTAGTTTTGATCGAGTTCCCTGCGCGACCACTTTTGTTCAAAAATATTTTCTATGAACATGTGTTTTATGTCCTTTATTAAAGGGCACGCAGATTTAGAACATTTTCATTAGTTTTATTGGATTTTTTCTCAAAAAAATCAAAGAAAAATTGAAAAGTCCTTGAAAGTAGATAAGTATATTTTCTCTTAATTAAATTATTCTCTGGAATTGGGATTTTCATCATGTATAGTAAAAATAATTATAAAATAAATGGTAGTTTAAAAACAAATTAAAAAAACACGCTTTTATAGTGAATAGAACTAAAAATTAAAAAAATAAAAATATATATTACTAAAAAGTAACATATACAAAATTTAATACTTATCTTGTTAATTTGTACGGTTTATAATTATAATCGTATTGTAGCTTTAGCACACCCCCTCCCAAATGCATTATTATTGCATTCAATACATTATTTGGGGGAGGGGGGTGATAAAAATTGTGATTGAAAATTGGGTCGCCAGTAGTTAGTTTGAGAACCAATTGATGATTATTGTAATTTTTTCTAAGTAGATGGCATATAAAGTGCACATAACTCCTGTTTAACGAAACCAATTTTACTTCTGTCGAGTCGTAGGTTTGAGTCCATTCAAGACCCGCTTCTCTTCCAATCGGGTGCTTTCGGTGGCCTAGTGGTCACGAGCTGGCGTCCCCCCATTCTGATATGGGTGCCACTGAAGACCCATCGTGTAGAAGCGTTAAATGTGTCGAGCTCAATATCCTTCTATTGGAGAGGGGAGGCTTACTTGTGTCGTCTCTCGCACAACAAATCTGTGCCGGCTCAAATGATTTCAGTCAGTAGGGTGTGGGGATTAAGAGTGGAGGCCGCAGCCCCATTGAGCAGGGTTCAAAAAGACGTCGTCATGCAACATGAAGAAACTGTCAATCCTACGACTTGGTACAGAAAATATGGGTGTTGATCGCTCGTCATCAAATGAGATTGTTACCTGTAGCTTAGAATGCAGTTTGGGTGGGACGTAAGCTTCAAAAATGTTTGAAATGGATCATTTTTTTTTATCAAATGAGTATTTATAACTAGATTTTGCCGAAATTCCATTTTTCTTTCATCTTTCTCTCCATTTTGAATCGAAAGTAACTGTCACTTTAAAGAAATATAAAATGATATATAAAATAGGGAAAGAAATTTATTTCCAAGTCGCGAATAAAATTCAATTTTCTCAAGTTTTATTTTCTCTCATCCTCTTCGTATTCCCTTTTTTTAAATATTTTCCCCTTCTCTCGTCTACTCTGAACTCGACGAAAGGGCTCTAAATCTGGAGACATTTCATTTTTAAAATAACACCCGAAGTTGAAAGTTTTTCTCTTCGGAACTTTTATTGTTCATGCTTTCTGGAGAATGAAACCTTTTCTCTCTTTTCCGTGAAAAGAACGGGAAAGGAATATATTCATGACGTTATTACTTTTCTTTTCCCACTTTCTGTTTTCGTCTCAAGATATTTGTTGATTAGGATTCCCCACTTCAAATCCAGAATATTTTTTTTCGAAAAGAAAAAAAGCATAAGGAAACAAAAGTTATAAGAATGTTGAATAATGTTCTTAAGAAAATGTTCTTCTGTTCTTAATGTTCTTCTTAAAGAAACCAATGCTTCTCGAGTGGGAAGAATGAAGTTACATTCACATTTGTCTTCTAAAATTAAATTTAAAAAGATGCTTGAAAACATTTTTTTCCCTAAAGCTGGTGAAATTTAGTTACTCTCTAATATTTTCGCTAAAAATTGGATCCCTTCCCCCAGTTAAATATCTAGGATAAATTTTTGGTGATTTCAGTTAAAATGAAACCTCTCGTTTTGGTTCGGGGCATTTCTGTGACTTCGGTTACTCGCTTCGATGGGAGGAGGAGGAGGGCTAACTGGAGGTTAGGGTCGCAAACTCGTGGCTTGCATTGGTTCTGTGAGCTCGAGAATTCAAATTCTAATGCCGTCAAGGAGGACTGATGAGGAGTAAATATGTCGAGGCTTAAAACATTCTCACATTGGCGTGGTGTTAAGTTTGTAAAGTGGTGCATCAGCTCAGGTATCGTCTTCATAACTTGAGTTCATGTATTCGAGAGACGAGGATGACCCCTGAGAACGTGTCACTTTAAAGTGCGTTAATAAAATGTTCAACCAGTCAGTGTTCCCTTTGTTAGAATTCATACCAACGATAATCTCACTGCTGGAAGCAATTTGAGATGCTTCCTTTGCACGCAGCTAGGACTGCGGTAGCCCAGTGGTCAAGGTATCGTATCATGGCAGGCATGTCCCGAGTTCGAGCCCAATACTGCTCAAGACCCGCCGTGTAGGGCAGCGATGCACGTTACATCTGTCGAGAGTTCAAACGCCCTCCCGTTGGTGTGGTGTGCCAGCTCAGGTGTCGTCCTCGTCACTTGACCATGGTTGAAAAGGACGAGGTCCGTCGCCAAAAGCCCTCGTGTCGCTGAACAATGATACCTTTACTCACTCACTCATTTTGAACGCAGCTGCTTCTTCATGATGTCTTCTTTGGTTTGAATTACCTTTTCATGTTTGTTTTTATTTTTCTGGTGGCTTTCTCTTTCTCTCTGAGATCCCTACGAACACCTTAA